>JAOTIZ010000001.1:2057257-2070989 GCA_027123425.1 Erythroxylum panamense
GACACATAGATCCTGGCCTTCGGGAAGGTCCCGGTGACAAAAATTTTTGTTTTCCGCACCTGGTACATGTGATGTACCTCCCGGGATTTTCCTACATATCTATTTGTGATCTTGTTGAATCTCTTTTATCTTGCATAGTTGTGTTTGATATTAAGTTGATTTGAGATCCCAAATGACTTGTTGCATTGACTTACCCACTACACATACTAAGGGCATTTAATAAGGTCTTAAGAAATGAAGTTCATTGATTAAGACCTTGGACTTAAAGAGTTCTTTAAGGTTTACCCTTTTGAAACTTAGTGATTCCCACTCTCATTGAAAAATGATTTCAAACTATGATATCCAAAGCTCATTTTCAAAAGGATATTATCACCATTTAATCATTGTCTTTATCTTCCTGTTTTTACATTCCCAAAAATCCAAAAATACATTTTTACACATTTTTTCTTACAACCCCTTTTAATTCAGTTAAGACTTACAAAGAACAACCAATTTAGCTTGCATTTCATGACATATAGGTTAGCTTAGGTCCATTTGTTTAGATTCCAATTAAGTGCGACGACCCGAGGTTGCATGATATATTGCAATCCTTGGATTATATTTTTGATTTGACCTCCAAAGGTAAGAACTAAGGCTCGGATCATAAATTCAGAGAAAGGAATCTATATTTCACTAAAAAGGTATATGGATAACTTAAGAACAAAAAGTTAGGGTGTCCAAAAATTGATGCACCTATTGAATTCAACTACTTACAATAGGACCTTTTAGATGATTCTATAGTGGATAAAGGTTATTTTGAGAGTTTTGGTAACAACATTTATTTGGTGTATACTAAATAAGATATTGAATTTGATGTGATTATTTCCATCTAAATTATGTATAATAGTAAAAAAAAATACACACTAGGTAACAAATAAAATTTTCAAATACTTGAAAGCTAACTAGATAGGATTTTGATTAGAAAGGTGAAAATATAACTTTAGAGGCCTACACCAACTTTGATTATGTTGGTAAATTACATGATAGAATTTTGGGTGAGTTAATCGCTTTGTTTTAGAATATTGGATCGATTAGGATAAAATTAAATGATTATATCATGTCTTAGGGCCTATTAAACTGATTTTAGTTAATTTAGATGGTGAAATCATGTTTCTTAGGGTTTACTAAGTCTATTTTGGATTATTTAGGCTATTAAATTGTATTTTTGGATCTTTTGAACTAATTAAGGTTATTTATATGTTTTGATCTCGTTTTTAGGTTTGATTAATGTATTATGGTGAATTTGTTATGCTTTAATCTTTTTATTACATATTAAAGTGAATTTTTTTTATATCCAATCATGTTTTTAGGTTATATATACAATTAAGCTCCATTTTCTTTAAAGAATGCATATATTAAAGTGGGTTTGGTGTGATTTCGTTATACTTTTATTTCTTACTCACTTTTGATTGTTGCATTGTGAAAGTCGATTAATTTTTTAATCATGATTAGATTAAAGTGGATTGCTCCCTCTTATTTAGATATTATGTTTTTTTTTTCTTATTTCAGAGTAAATGATAAAGATAACAAACATAATACATTGACATCGGGATAAGGAAGTGCCTAGAAAGAGATAAAGAAATGAAGGCACATCCAAACATCCACTCAGTCAGCCCAAGATACCATTGCCTCCACCCTTAATTTAGACATGTTGCACTTTATTGCATCATAACATGCCTTTAGATTTGAGATTCTAGTGACTAAATTATTTGTTGAGAGCAAGTGTAAAGATTGAGGAGTGTTTGATCAGATTAGACTCATATAAGATGTCCGAGATTTGTTACGTAAAGCTCATATTTGAGTTCCTCACCACCTTCACTTTAGAGAAGATATGTTTTAGTTGTAGTTTGGATAACAATATCTAGTTTTTAGGTGCTTAAAAAGAGGTAAAATATAAGTTATACATAGTTTTCCATATATATTGGATTGTACTGTAGTACTAAGTTTGCTGCTTCTAAGGCCTATTGTGTTACGAGAGTGGGTTTTCCTATTGTTCCCAATGTAAATACATATTAGCCACTATTAGTAGATAGTGTCATTATGAGCCCACACAATCAAAAACCTCTATGTTGTGATTTTTAACACTAACATACGTGTATTTTCTGTTAAGTCATATATTGAGTAGGAGGGGCGATAGCATTAGAGTGGTGACTAAGATGCATATATTCTATCTATATAATATGAATGAGAGAGTGGCACATCCACCTTGGCTATACACTAGCTTAATTTTTTAGGCAACAGACATATGATGCTAGGGTTAGAGCTATTTGTATTGGCTCGTATGTTACCAAATTTGTTAGAGACATAGAGTTATTCCAAAGATTGCTTTAGATGATGATTGTTTAACAAATGATACCTATCAACATTGATATTTTGAGTGCCGTGGGTATGATAAGAAGAAGATAGGGCCAATAGGGTCCCCATTATGCTTTAGTTAGAGCCCAAAAACCTAAGGCTATTGATAGAGCTAAAAAGGATTGCCCAATGTACTAAAGTAGTGGCCCAACCGTGAAATTCGTCCACTACTACCTTTAACTAGACTTAAGCATCCTGGTGACCCTTCTGCTAGTGCTAGTTTACCTATCTAGCCATCCACCCTTTTGCATCGTGATTAGCCCCAGATCACTCGATTAGAAAGATATATAGGTCAAATATTAGGGGTTCAGAAAACTATTAGAGATGGACAATGGGATCGTGTAGAGTGAGTATTAAGATTGGAGGCATATGATAGATAGGTGGAGGATATTCTTGCTTGTATTATTTTCATTTGAGAGGTACAATTCTACCTCCACTCATGAGTGCTAGTTCAACTCCTCCATTAACTTAATAGTCAAATGATCCTATAATAGAGGTTCCAACCCTAATTAAGACAGTGGGCATAGCTATTCAGGAGCCCTATATTCCTTTAGCCTAGTAGATTAATCCACGTAGTGGGACATAGTATGAGGAGACTGATGACTAGATTTTGGACTCTTTAGCTACCATGGTGACTCAAATTGTCCAGGATTTTAGAAAGAAGTGATATGCTATTTTTATCGTTTCTTTGCTATTTATGTTTTATGCTTTCAATTTTTGTTTTGATAGTCAGTAAGGGAGTGGGCTTATTAAACCAATGTTATTTTGCCTTTTCTTTTCTAGTTATTATTGATATACTAAACCATGATTTTTAATAGATATAGTCAATTTCTATTTTTAATTATTCTATTTCTATTTTCTAATGTCTATTCCCTTTTATTTTCTTTCTAAAGTATTATTACATATGATTTAGATAAAATTTACACTAAGAGCATGGATATTTTATATATAAATCAGGGAAGTACCTGTTCACTTAATCTTTTTTCATATGTATTATCTTTCATTATTTTATATGATTTATTAGGTATAATAGGGATAACGTAGATCTTTAAGTTTTGGAAAGGAATATTGTGATTATACTATAAATTTGATTATATATCAAGCATATTTTAATTATTATTTGTTGATTCTTCCTAATGAAAATTTTGAACATGTTAATTCTTGTCTTGAAACATCTTGATTTTTTGTAAATCATTTATACTAAAACACGAGAGGAAGAAGGCATGATTAGATGGATTCTTATTTACTATTAATGATTACTTTGATAGTTAATTTGGTTGAAAGTGATTAGGATTTATTCACATATAAGCTTAATTGTGAGTTTTTGAGCCTTCGAGTGATTATCATTATTATATGATGCTCTACTTTTTAATTGTATGTTTCTCATATGTAGTTAGATGATTCTAGAACTTTCTTTTATTATGAATGTTGAGACAACATCTTCACACTAGAGGCATTAAGATGAAAAAGGCATCTAGATCAAACCCTTTTTAGATCCTAGTCGGGTCGGTCGTGCTGGGCCCGAACCCAATCATAACGACCCACAGGCCGATCGGTCCATCTCTCCAAGATTGGTCTCACGCCTATCGGCTATGACAGGCCCAAGCCTAATCCACGCATCCATGGGCCACTCGCAGGTGGAAGTCTCCCATGCATACGTAAAGACTTAAACCTAGCAACCATCCTATATATAAGGTATAACTTGGCCATAATAGAGGTACGCAACTCATAAACCCTAATTCTCCTGATTCTCTAGCCCAAATACCTTCCAAGGAACTAACTTGAGCGTCGGAGGGGCTTATCGGGACACAACCCCCGACGTGCCTTCATTTGTTTTGCAGGAACCTTTAAGCCGGAGCTAATCAACCTCATAGATCCAAACGACAAAGTGCAGCTTCGTTAGAATTTGGCTGAACCAATTCTTTTTCTTATTTTTTATTCCGTTTCCTTCATTACTGGTCACCAGACACCAACAGAAGAGCTTATGCCTTCTCGGTCCATAGTTAATTTTGAGTTTAATACTTAAGTGAGTTCCAGTTAATTCATTTTCATATCTTTATAATGGAAAAATCTATAATTCTTATATTTTACAAGTGTACTTAGAAATTCCTAAATACACGAAATTATGTGATAAGGTAATATTAAATAATTTTAACTAGTCAAAAAGATGAGTACTATGTTAAGCAACATTAAACTCCCTGATTAGACCAGGAGAGTGAAAAGAAGTATAGGTTTCTTTTGTTAAAGGTTGCCAACTTTAAAAGAAGAATTAGTGGAAATGTAGATAAGTTCTTTGATTTGCATGATGAACAGTTTAAGAATAAATGAATAATCCACCAAGCCAGTGTAGCCTAAGATGGTCGGAATTAATTCACAAAGATACACGCCTGTATTAGAATTTTTAATATGAGTAAAGTGTAAAGCTTATTAATAATAATTAGACTTGAGTCTAATCATTGCTAAAATGGCTAGAACTAACCTTACGATTAAACCTGACTATTTATTAATCCTTTAACATTTTCATTTTTAATCAATGTGGTATATTCTAATACTCTTCTTCAAATGTAATTCGGACTGAAATGTGGGATACTTTAAATACTCCTCTTCAAGTATAATTGAAATTAAACATCTAATTATCACTTGAAATAAATGTAGCATTAACTAAATCGAGCCGTTGAGATTAGGTATTTAGATAGAAAACTAAGAAATTGAGAATCTGGATCAAATTTGCTCTAATACTATATTAAAAAATTTAGTATACGTAGAGTGTAGAGCTTATTAACAAGATTTGAGTTTGACTCTAACCAACGTTAAGATGACTAAAAACTAATCTTTTGGTTAGTTAGCTATTAGTATTTATTAATCATTTAACATTTTCATTTTTAATCAACGCGGGATATTCTAACATTCTTCTTAAATTGCAATTGAAATTGAACATTCAGTTTTTATTTAAAATAAATGTAGCGATAATTAAATTGGGTCGTTGAAACTAGACATTCAAATAATATGATTGAAGTGTAGAGTTTATTAACAAAAATTAAGCTTAAGTCTAACTAAACGACTAGAATTAACTTTTTATTTGGTTGGTTGGTTGACCCTTAACATGGAACACTCTAGCAACACGAACTTCTTACTGTTCTGAGACAGTAACTGATCAGTCATTAAAGGGCGGCTTCAACTTCAAGAAACGAGTTTCAACATGGGAATTAAAGCCAACGTACACCTAGCTTCTTCAACGTAAAGGACTAACTACTACACTTGAAAAGTCTGGTCGATCCTAGGATTAAAGTGGTCAGAGAGTTATTAATCTTGATCGTAAAACCTAGAGTCTCGACGACAAGTACGTGCTCAGAGCAGGGCATTTGTGGCAGACGTTCTCGTGAAAAAAGCAAGTCAAGAGTGTGTGGTTAGACTTTGAAAATTTTGATCACCAGGTAGGTAGGGTCGATTAATTCTGGTGGATCATCATTCAAAAAGTACCATTCCTGTGGCTTCTTTTTCTAGACGATAAGTACCTCCATTCAAACGTGTGGTGATGGTTTGAAAAATTTTCCATGTCTTAATTCATGTGGACTTTGAATATGTGTATGTGTGTGTGTGTGTTTAAGTTCATCCATGTTATGACTTATGAGATTGAACAATGAGGACCTTGGAGAACCAATCAAGTGATGATATGAAACTAATGTGAGGACGATACCTGAAAAGGGTATGCATAGCAATGGCTGTAGTTGACCAACTGTCCTACCACGAGAGTTTCAGGAAAGCTGAACCACAGTTTGGCACAGACCAGAAAAAAGGTGCTGATCCTTCAAAAGCAATCACAAGAAATGAACTAAAAGGGGATACGTAATAAAAAGAAGGAAGAAAAAGGTGGTTTGTCCTTAATCAAGCTTAAAGTGTGAGAAAAAGGGAATGTTAGGTTGTTAATTGTTCTATTGTTAACATAGGAAGGTTCGTAAGTTCAGAAAGTGGAGTTGGCACTTGGGGCAGCCTTTTTTTTTTTCCTTCTTCTACAGAGGTTAGAAAAAACTGATTTTTTCTGCAGGAGTTGCTGTTCACTGTTCGAGACTCACTGTATCGGGAACAGATCTTCTGTCCAATATAACATTGTCTTATTCTGTCCATAAAATCTCAACCATTTATTTTGTAGGATCCACGCGAGGTCCACGCGGGACCTACACAGAATTCACATAAATAAACGACTGAGATTCATTGGACACAATAAAACACCATAATATTAGACAGGAGATCTAGACTCTACTATATCATGATATGATCGGAGTGCTTTATCTTCACACTCTAAGGAGCACTCAGGGTCGAGAGTTTTTTCTAATATTTCTTAGGTGTTTTTTTCCTTGTATATATATATAAAAGAAAAAGCTGATTTTAAAATTTTTAAAATTTCTAATTTTAGGATTTTTTTGGTTAAAAATAATAACTAAATACACACAATACAAATATCATATTTGAACTAATTAAATATTATTTAGATAATAATTTAGCTTAACTCGTAAACTTGAACCAAACTAATTAAATCTGACTCAAACTAATAATTTTTTATAATTATCTCAACTTATTAACTTAAGTCAAATTTAATAGTTGAGTTGAGTTACCGTAACAAGTGACTTTGGATTAATTCATGTTTAATGTTTTAAATGTGTATATTTCGTCTTTTTTAACCGAACTCTAAGAAAAAGCATTTTATTGAAATATTAAAAATTAAAATGAGTTTTTTTAGAAATTTAGAAATTTCTATTTTTTTAAATTATAAAAGAGGTCTAAGTGGTTTTGGCCAATCAAATAAAATGATATTTTGGTGGACTCTACTTATAAAATTATCGCAACAACTTAAGGTCTATGTTCCAACGTGTGCTGGGCCCCGGTACGAAGTTCATTCCTAAGCCTCATTGTGAAAATTCTCCTTTTCCAATTTATTGTTATAGGCTTATAGCCTATGTTCATTAATCCGGTCCAGAGTTTATCTAGGGTCAATTTGAGATCAACCAATAAATGCAAATTTTGAATAAATATTTTAGTATAATTATATAAAATGTCTATCAGATAATTAAGAGTTTCTTAAAAATAAAAGTTTGTATAACAGTTAAAAAATACAATAAAATGTAAAAAAATTATAGTATCTTAATAAGGGAGCTGTACTTTTAAGCAATGTTTTAAAAACGGATCGGGTGGTAAAAATTAAAATTTTAGGTTTAAAAGATTTAATCAGTATTAAATTGTTATGAAATTGGTTAAAATTTGAATAAAGTTAAAATTTTTAAAATATAATTAAAGAAGATTATCCTTATATATTAAAGAATTTATAGTTTAATTTAAAAAAATAAAAATTAAATAAAAATTAAATTTATTTTAGCTTATAATTAACAGTTTAATTAATAAATTAATCAATTTTTAATAAAAAAATTTATTAAAATAAATCAAACAAAAAATAAAAATTGAGTAAAAAATTAATCAGTTCAAAATTTTTATAATTAAACTGATCAAATCGATTCTTTTTTTTCAATGAAGAGGACTTTTTTTTAAAATTATTCATAACGTTCCTCTGGATTTGATGTGACTTTAATTCTTGTGTTTGGTGGGCTTGACTAGAAGAATGATATAGCCTTACAAAACTGAAACACTCTGTTATCTGTAAATGTTCAGAATTGGTGCCATTTTCGAACTTGGCGAGGCTTTGGATTCCCTTTGCTCAAGTCCTCATTGCTTGTTCATCAAAAGCAATCACATGAATGTCTTAAGTCTAAGCTTTGGAGTTTCATTCACATGTTGCAAATGATCACAGGCATGAGGCAACGAACTAGAAAACCAGTAAAAGTGGAAAAAAGGGTATATCTTCACATCGAGATCAAAAGAATCAAAGGCTTAAAGGTCGAATGCAAGTTCGGAGAAGAAAGAAAGTACCACGTTAGAATTGTGACAGCAGTGAAGGAATTAACCCGAAAGTGAAACTTGGAATACTGAGCTTAACCATGTTTATCACAAGTGACGTGACATCTTATCAGGAATGGATTGAATTATGTGAGGGAATATTTTTTTTGCGTGATTTCACTTTGTCCCTGTCAATCAAATCATTGGGGTTGTGATCCTAAAAGATTTCAGGAACTGAACACGGCTTAATGAGGTAAGTGATGACATTTGGTGATTTGTCTTGGAAAATGCTTGTTCATTGGACTTTTACTTCTGATGACTTCACACATTCTTAGGATTCATAAAGCGCAAGAGTATTTTAAGTTGGTTGGTCTGATAATTTCATTCATCGACCATCTTCTCTGACAACATTTTGATATGTATGGAATCTGCACAAGACTGCATTTCGGATATGTTGGTCTTCATCATTCATTCACACCATTCGATGCTTTAATCACATAATCTGAGCAAGGACTTGTGGACCACAGCCAGAAGAACTATGGGAATGCAAAAAGACTCAAGTGGATCATATTAGTTGACCCCGTTCAGTCTCATGAAACTCCATGAAAATAAAAGTTCGGACACCGCGCATGTTGTTGTTGCTATTTGAAATGGCTCCATTTTCGTCTTCTTTTGTTGCATCTGATGAGTCTATTTTTCAGTCTACGCAGGCGCACTTAAAAAAGATAAAGAACATATCACATCAGGACGAAGTTGCTAGCTAGTTTTTTCTTTAGGAAATTTCCACTACCTTCGTGATAGTGGAGAATCCCACACTAATTGAACTTACATGGTATAGCAGAACCTCCTCAAGTATAATTACGATCAAGCAAGCTTTTGGCTATGCACTGTATCAACAGATAAGCAATGAAAAAGGAATTGGTTCAAGCAGAATTTGGTTAGTGGCTGTTCTTTCTCATTCTGAAAAGAACAGCACTGGAATTACATGGCTGAGCTGCTGTATATGGAAAATACAAAGTAGATCAATGACATATTGCTTATGTCATTTTTGACGTGAAAATAGGAGCAATAAACACCATTATCGTTCGTAGTTATTTTTCTGTATCTTTTGCAGATTCCTGAGGCCGTATTCTTCTCATCTATCTTTCCATGCTTTTAGACTTGTGTGATCTCCATACATGGGATGGGACCCTTTAAAGAATAATAATGAATGTAGCAGACCTAACCTTTGCTTAAATGACTTTTGATTCTTGTCCTTCTGGTTAAAGAGAAAGGTTACTTCGATAACACTTCCTTCTTTTCTTCTTGCAGCCTTACTTGGACTTGATACATGAATTTTGTTGTTCCTTGAAAGAAAGTAAGACACTTGCTTAGGAAGAACTTGCCATTTAGGTAGACTAATCAGTCACTGACACATTTTGGACCATAAAGATCAAATGAATGTGTTCACTGCACCTTTTTCACTCAATCTTTCTTTAATAACAAGGCTTATAGACTATCTTGTAGACTTACATACAAAGGTCTTGGCAGGACATTCATCTACTCGTTTAAGTAAGATCTTATCTTCTAATAGCCTGTTTAGAATACGACTTAGTGTGTAATATTCTTCCTTTAATTTCTTGCAGAGGACAAGTGGAATGTATGGCAATCAGATAGCAAATGCTTTAGAGAGCAATCATTGGATTTTGATTCCAGTGATCAAATCTCTTGACCACAACCCGATAAATCAGAAGATCGATCTGATTTGATCAACTTTTTCAATTTCCTGTTGGCTATTTTTAACTTTCCCTTGTTATAATTTCTGCTTTTGTAAGTAAATTTCTTTGGCCTTTGGAATATATGTCTCTAAGGGAGTGTTATGTACAACAGTACACAGATGATTTCTTTAACATGCCAAGCCAATCGAGTCTCTTTTTATAAATTCCGCTGAGACGTGAGGTCTGGAGAGATCTAGTAGCACACAGCCTTATCCTAATTAGTAGAAAGACTATTTCCCAATTTGTAACCAACTTGCAATAAATTTAAACGTGTTTGTCCTGTATTACAACTAACATGAGATGCTGGTTCTGTTTCAACATGTTAGTTGTGCTGCTTTGTATCAACATCCGTCATTATTGCTGGTTTATCTTGTTACTTACTTTACCTTATCGGAATCCTAATGGAAGTAGGAAACTTCACATGTTTTTATCTTCCATTGTATAGGAAGGCTGATTTGATTACCTTTTATTTAGAGTACTTTCTAAGAAAGATAAGGTAAGTTTAGGTCCTAAAATCTAATGTTTGATTCTTTGATTCCTCTAACCCCACAAACAACAAATAGAATATGCCAATTGAACTGCACCCTACTCAGAAAAGCAGCAAAGGAAACATATATTTGAAAAAGAAATGAATTCCCATCTGGTCTGGTGATCTCTTTCAATCACCAAAAAGAAATGTCCATTATAGCATTTTTCAATCAAGTCGTTAAATTTTCTTTTTCTTTCTTCAAAGTTTCTCCAAGAATTATTCATCATGGTGGGGCTTACCTAACACTCAGCAGGGAATCAAGAACAAGAGGAAGAGGAGGGATATGAAAACAGCAAGATAAAAACAAACCATACACTTTTTTCCTCTTTTCTCTCCTTTTGAGAGACCTAAAATTAAACTGTGTTGCTTTCTTTATTCTGCTGCATCATAGATTCTTTTCCATCCTCCTTTCAAGTCAAAGAAGAAAGAACAAAATTTTAGAAAAAAAAAAGAAAAAAAGAAAAGTTAGTGTGAAATGGGGAAGATAAGAGAAAGGAAGAAGCACAGCTCATGGCATATATTCCCTCACAACATAACCCCACTTATGTTTCCAGATATGGAGTGAGGAACATAGGACAACCAAACTGCTTCAGGTTTTATAAAGATAACTCCTCCATTTCAGTTGCTACATATTCAAAGCATTAGCTGAAAAAGGAATCACAAATTCACAACTCATATACATGTTTCAATCTTCCACTTGGTTGTCATCATCAAAACAGAAATGGGTATGCAAAATCAGAACATGAGCTTGGTTTTATCTACTGATGCAAAGCCTAGACTGAAATGGACCCCAGAGCTCCACCAAAGGTTTGTCGAAGCAGTCAATCAACTGGGAGGTGCAGACAGTTGAGTATACGATTTCTTCATAATCATCTTTTTCTTTGATCATCTCTAATTTGGGAAACATCAGAAAATATTCTTTTGGCATTGACAGAGGCTACACCGAAGTGTCTTATGAGGGTCATGGGAATTCATGGACTTACTTTGTACCATCTTAAGAGCCATTTACAGGCAAACTCTCTTTATATTATAGTTGTTGTAAGTTTTGGTCTCTGTTCAAACAGGAGTTTCTTACTGTATTTCATCTTCTTGGTGCAGAAGTATAGGCTAGGGAAGATTCAACAGCCGCACAAAAGCATTGAAAACAAACAAGAAGGTGACTTTACTGCACAAGATTTGGTCTTTATCATGATTGCTATTTCCGTATATGATGTTTAAACTTGCGTTGCATGCAGAAAATAAAGAGATTCAAAGTAATGATGATCGTTTCAGTAAGGGAACCGATGGGGGAATGCGCACTCCGATTACCGAGTAATCAGACATATCTTGATCTTCTTTTCGATTAATTTTCATTCAAATAATTGTGCATACAGTCCTCAACTAATTTCAATTTTTGTGCATCGCACCAGATTGCAGATTGCAGAGGCAATCCAAATGCAAATAGAAGTTCAGAGGAAACTTCATGAACAGATCGAGGTACAACCTTGGAAGCGATTCCATTCCCATTTTCATTGATCCTTATCGTGTTGTTTTCCTAGCAATTCATTGCAATTGCAATTTCAGGTGCAAAGACATTTGCAGCTGAGAATAGAAGCTCAAGCGAAGTACTTGCAGTCAGTATTGAAGAAAGCACAAGATACAATTACCGGCTGTAATTCTTCTTCTGTGGGAATAGAGCTTGCAAAATCTGAACTCTCTCGATTAGTGTCAATGGTTGGCAGAGGGTATCCAAGTTCGGAAACCTCAGAATTGACAGAAGCAGGAGGTTCAAGCTTGAAGGAAGCAGAAACCAAAAACTTAACAAGCACAGTGTGCTCAATGGAAAGCTCCTTAACATCATCCGACAGCTCTGGAAGAAAGGTAGACATACAACAAAAGAATGCAATCTGCAAGGTAAACTCAGCTTCTGTTGAGCTTCTTTTAATGGACATTCACCCACAAGAAGACTATGTATTTCTGACTGGTACTTTATGCAATCAAGTGAAGAAGAGAAGTGACAGTAATGTTTCTGATAGCACTTGTGTGGCTAAGGGACCAAAAGGTAGTGAGCAGTTGAAAGAATGTTGGTTACAGGGTACACTCGACCTGAATAGGCAATATCCAAATGACATTGAGACTTGAACTCCATAGATACAGGAGGGTTGGGTTTAGTGGTTATAGTAGAGTACATGTCTTGTTTATAATGTATATTGGCATCTTCAGAAAATTTTCACAGTATATCCGTATAAAGAAGATTGGTATATGGTTTGGTTTCTTCTTCGTCTCTGTATCCAGCTATGCACCTGTTACTGGCAAGGGAACATTATGGATTGTTGGTTTACATGGAAATAAACAATAATTATAAAAAAACATATGGTTTAAAATTTTCACTTTCAAATTTCAATTCAATGATATAATTATCTCTATCTTTTTCTTTTTCAACATATATTGATAAGAAAGGATTTGGTGAACAACTAATATATA
This sequence comes from Erythroxylum panamense, assembly GCA_027123425.1. Classification (NCBI taxonomy): domain Eukaryota; kingdom Viridiplantae; phylum Streptophyta; class Magnoliopsida; order Malpighiales; family Erythroxylaceae; genus Erythroxylum; species Erythroxylum panamense. The sequence continues at coordinate 2,070,287 of JAOTIZ010000001.1, forward strand.
TTAAAAGAACATACAAAGAGACTTGTGTTTTGTAGAATTGTCATAGTCCATTCACCGGAGGACAATCCCTCTTCCGATGCACACCAGTGAAACGAAAGAGAAATAGTATTTTATAAGTAGATATTGTTATTATGGTATTAGTAGAAACTAACAGAGAATGAATTGTTTCATATATGAACAAGATTAACTACATTATGATGAACATGATGATGCATAGAGTGACAGTCGATCATTATGCGTTCATTAAGTACATCATTATGGACAATCTACGTAGCACTTTGATTATCACAATAGAGAGTAGTAAATGGAGATGGAATGCCCATATTCTAAACCAACAAAGTCATAAGAGTTTAGAAGTAGTATTAGTAAGAGCTCGATATTTAGTTTTGGAACTAGATCGAGAGAAGATGGTTTGCTTCTTCTTGCGCTAAGAGATAAGTGAATCACCAAGTAAGAGGCAGTAGTGGACACATGATCTATGAGATCACCCACCTAATCAACATCTGAATGATCTCGCAATTGAAGAGAAGATGAGCATGGGTAATGAAGACCATAAAACAGGGTACTTTTGATGTAACTAATAATACGAACAATAGCCGCTTAAATTAAGAGTTTAGAAGTAGTATAAGTGGTTTGGCTTGGTCTTCGCTTTGGAAATTACGAATCCCTCCGAAGGTAAAGGAATTTATGTGGCGTGCTCTCC
>JAOTIZ010000001.1:2115765-2130568 GCA_027123425.1 Erythroxylum panamense
TTTAATTAATGAATGAATTATATTTTAATTAATTATATTGTAGTTAAATTAATTACAATATTTTAATTAATTAATTACAATATTTTAATTAATTAATTACAATATTTTAATTAATTAATAATAATAATATTTTAATTAATTATATTTTAATTAATTAATAACAATATTTTAATTAATGAATGAATTATATTTTAATTAATTATATTGTAGTTAAATTAATTATAATATTTTAATTAATTAATTAATTAATTAAATTTAAATAATAATAATAATTTAATTAATTATATTGTAATTAATTAATTACAATATTTTAATTAATGAATGAATTATATTTTAATTAATTATATTATAGTTAAATTAATTACAATATTTTAATTAATTAATAATTATATTTTAAGTAGTTATATTTTAATTAATTGTAATAAGCACACCCTTACATAACAATGATACTCATTCCTCTAGATTAGGATAAGAATGAGGTATTATTCAAAAATGAGTAATCAAAATAATAACTTTATAATGATACCTACTTATCAAACTCAATCTTTCATTCTATACTCATTCTCTCTTTTTTTAATACCCATCAAACAAACACCCCTTAAAGTGCTTGCAACATATGCATAATAAATTCCATAATTATTAATTAATGACAATTGAATAAGAGATCACATATTCAAAAGTATATAACCTTTTAAGTTTTTTTAAAAATTCTGTATCTATGTTTTTTAAATTTTCAATTAAGTGACCAACTTTTAAATCATTATTTTTGATAATGTAACATGTCTATTAAATATTATTTAGATGTCTATCTGTTAGCTACATCAATAAAAGCTAATATTTTGAATTGAATTGTTAAAGTTTTAAAAGATTAATCATTTAATTAGAAAATTTAAAAGCTTGGCATTGAATTAAAAAAAAATCCTAAAAGATTGAGTACTTTAGATTGCTTATCTCTATAAGTAATGCAAAAAAAAAATTTATAATTTTTTAAGTGCTAAGAATACTTTAATATGATATTTTAATAATAGTAAAACATAAATCTTACTAACGAGTTTGTTGTCTTAGTAAGAAGCTTTATAAAAACAATATGAAATCATGCATAACTCACGAAGTACTTCGCGAAGATGATAAAAGAAAGATAAAGTTTGTAACTTATAAAGCGCTGTATAATTAAATATTTTAATTATATAATGTTTAAATTAGACATATAACAAATAATTACATTTTGTATGACTCTAATAATATTAATCTTTGTAATTAGTAATTGATTCGTTTAATAACATTCATATTAATTCTTTGCAATTAGTAATTGATTCTTTTAATAATATTTACAAACCATTTTAAAATTTCCATTCCTCCTTGTCTAAAGATTTTCTATTTAATAATAATCAAGAATAATATAATATTATCTCTAATTACTATAAGATGATGAATCATATATTAATCACTCAACTATTTTTATATAGTTCAGGATATAATGATTACTAATTAAGTTACCTTTAATTATGATAACTTCAAAATAGTATCAAAATATATCAATTCTTATATGAAATACTTCGAAAATCTTAAATTAAGAGATTACTTATTCAATCATCACAATCAGAATTTTTATATACACATAAGTAATATTTGAAATCAAATTCTTATATTAGATCAAATTAGTGAACTTTGTTTTAATAAACATCTACACGTTTATTTAAGTATTCTCTTATTTTAGTCTATAAGATTCACTACTTTTTTTAAAGAAGAAAAATAACATATGTCAATCTTTTTGCTTTATTAATATTTAGTTTTTGCATAGCTATAAATATAATATAAATTTCTTATTTATAATTTCATTATAATTTATTTGCAAAGTACATTATCTCATAAACAAAATGGCATAAGATAAAAAGTGGTTTAAATTAATTATGTAATAAAAATAAAATCTATAATTAATCGATCAATTATAGGGAATAACCTAGCAAGAAAATGGTCAAAGTATGTCAGGACGATTCCCATGGTAGACCTTAGTACGCTCAAATTAGACATTGCATGTTTGGCCGTTCTCTTTATTCCAATGCCATGTGATTAATTCTTTTTTTTTTTGACCACGAGGTATTTTAAGAGGGTCCTAATTATAAGAAGGTACCTTTAAGTTATCCACTTTCAGACTAATTCTCGCTCGAACCGGGTAGGTCCTTTACAGGAGGCAAATCTCTGATCTCAAATTTTAAACAGCTGCATACATGAGAACGGTTCGAAACCGTAACCTCACTTAAGCCAGAAAAACTTCTTACTAAGTGATTAACTCTGAATAACATGATTTGTAAGTTATTATGTACACCTAAAAATTTACTCAATAATAACCTGACGTGCAGGTTTTAAATAATAATAATAACAACATGTAGTAAGAATATTACTGAAATATAAATTTTAAGAAGGTCATAATCTTACCCTTGCATAAATTAATTCTAAAACAAAATCATTATAATTAAATATAATAATAAGATTTAATTAAATTTTAACTCACATCATTTTGAGGTTTAATTGAATATATTACGACTCATTTAGATTATTTACCATGTCAAATCTAAGTTTAATACCGACCTCAAACCATATTTTCTTTTTATATTAAGTGGTTAAAGTTTGAAAGAGTCATAATATTATTATAACTATCATATAAAAATAATTATAAGAATTTTGATTGTAAAGACCCTAATTTTGTGCAGAGATCTTTTCTAGATTTATGTGTATCTTAATTAATTCAGCCAAAATTTTAAATCGTCTAATTTTAATTTATTTTAATAATTTTTGTATTAATTAATCGGTCAATTTTTGTAAATTAATAAGTACTTATAGATCAAAATAAATTAAATAATTTTTATTTAACAATATATTTTTAATTAGATTTTAAATTTTTCGATAAATAAAGATAATCTCTTTCAACTATATTTTAAATTCTTTAGTTTTATTTAATTTTTAATCAATTTTACTTTTTATATTGCAGATTTAACTTTGGTTGTGATTTTTAATCAAATCGATTATAATTGTGTGATGCAAAACCAATAAATAGATATAAGTAGAAGATTAAATGTAATAAATTAAATTAAGTTATAAAATTGCTATTTTTTAATATTATTATTAAAATACTAATAGACAAGTTGTGAAAGCTGAATGCAAAAATAGAATTTATAGTCAAAGGAGAAAGTAATGTGAAAAAAAGCATGTACTTAAATTATACAGACTACTGAATTAATTTAATTTAAAAGTTCATAAATAAAAAAGAGAAATGATTTATTGACCAATTAAAATTAAATATTAATAAAAAATTTAAGTGAGATATATACAGCATTCATCACCTAATTAAAACAATCATTAAAAATAAAAAATTGGAAAAAAAAGAAGGATTTGCTGGTCAAAAGAGCCAGCGATCGTCGTCGTCGTCGCCATCGTCTCGTCGGCTTCATAAATCCCCCACCTGAAAATACACGCACAGAGAGAGGTGGGGGTTCACCGATTTGACAACCCATTGGGCCCCACCACCTTCGTCGGCTCGTTCATTCTGTCTCATGAGACTCCTCTTTAGTCTTTCCTCCCTTTGATGCGACGATCTCATGCCCGTAGTCGGGTCGATTCCAACAAACACCCTATGGATCCTATCAAATTCCCGGTCCGACCCACAACCCGATCCCGGCACTCAAAACCCGGATTCGTCTCCCCACTTGTCGCTTCAATTCTGATTCTGATTGCTCTCTTCTCGTGTTATTGGCTCTTTGTGAACAAGGGCAGTGTTAATTTTGCTGATTCTAAGAGGTACGGTATTATAATCGATGGAGGGAGCACAGGCACTCGGATCCACGTGTTTAGTTACCGGGTTCAAGATGGGAGGCCGGTGTTTGATTTCGGGGAAGATGCCATGAGGGTGAATCCAGGTCTGTCGTCGTATTCGGAGGATCCAGATGAGGCTGGTGGGTCGTTGAAAGAGTTGATTGAGTTTGGAAAGCGTAGAGTGCCCAGAGAGCTTTGGAGCCATACGGAGATCTGGTTAATGGCTACTGCTGGTATGAGATTGCTGGATGTTGATGTTCAAAATAGGATCTTGGAGGCTTGTAGACGGGTTTTGAGGACGTCTGGTTTTAAGTTTGATGACAAATGGGCCTCTGTTATTACTGGTAAATAACAAAGTTGTGTTCTTTATTTTGTCTGTTTTGGTTGTTGCATAATGGGTATAGTGGGGCATGTAATGAGAGTCGGGGATCGTATTTAAAAGATATGAACTTTGATTAAAAGTCTAGATGTTCATATGATGATTACACCCTTGTGTTGTCTCTCGCTAAAGTTGATCGTGCATTTGAATGCATGATTTTTAATTGAATTGCCTCTAACACGGTTCTAGTCTTATTATCGATTCCTTCTTCAGTAAACATAGGAATGATTCTACTAATTTCTCTGATTTCTTGTCCAATGTACTTCCGTTTCCTTGTCTTAAGAGGCCTGATCATGCTCCTATTGACTTTGTTAGGCTCTGATGAAGGGGTATATGCTTGGGTTGTTGCAAATTATGCCTTGGGTACTCTTGGAGGTGATCCTCGGCAAACATCCGGGATTATTGAGCTTGGCGGAGCTTCTGCTCAGGTTTTTCTGCACTGTCTGATCTTATCTGTGACTTCTTGTCAATTGCACATTAAGTGAAAGTAGGCAATTTTTGATTTATTTAATAGCTACTGCTGTCTATGATAGATCTTCGCTCAGGATGACTTGTATGTAAAATGAGAATACAAGGGAACAAAGATTTTGTGAAGTTCTGTTATTGTGGTTGGTGATGATAGAATCTATCAGCATAATCTAATTCTTCAACATGTTTTCAGTTACTGAGATGCTGAATTCTAGCTGTTTTGTGATCTAAGAAAGGAACGATTTTAAACAACATAGAATATGCTATTAGCCTTTATTCTTAATAGATCAAATACATTCATGTTCCCTGGTTGTATTCTTCTGAACCGAAATCTGTTATTATCGATCAGGATTTTTATGCATTTTACGTTTCAGGTAACTTTTGTTCCTGATGAACCGGTGCCTCCTGAGTTCTCACGGACTGTTACATTTGGAAATGTTACATACAGCATCTACAGCCACAGTTTTCTCCATTTTGGTCAGGTAATCTCAAGCTGCAATAGTTGTGATACTTGATGGCTACCTTTTCCCACTTTTGGTCACGCTTTCCAATTTAAGAAAATGGAGTTAATAAATAATGCATTCATGAAAGACTTCCAGTTTTAGCAATGTTCTGATCTTCAAAGTACAATAATTGAACTTTGATGTGGCTGTACTTAGTTTTGGGATGTTCAACATGAGATTTGTGTTATTATGAAACACTTCGATGTCTTTGGACCATAGGGGGTAATCATTCTTGGAATCACTAATTCAAGTTTGCGGGTTTTGTATGACTATGTGCAGTTTATGGAACTGAAGTTGAGATTGTACTAGAGTTGATATTGACCAGGGTACTTTGACTTCTAATGATTTGATAATGAGAAAACAGATGTCAGTCTCTGACATTGTATTGCACTGAGGTGGAATCCTGAATGTTATACAAATGAAAGATAGCAATATTAATATCTAAATGAAAAAGGGAAATACCTAAAAACAAAGAAAGAGTATTGTGCTGCTAACTAAATATAACAGTGTTTCCTTCATTGTCATGCTCATCGATTTACATTCATATTTATGGTTCTTTTGCCAAATGCTTCATATTTTGTGTAGTATTTAACTTTTATGATTTTCTTTTGTGACTTTATGATTGATGTCTTTTGGGATATTCAAGTTGTGACATTGTAAATCTTAACTATTTGCTATGTTTTCCAGAATGTAGCATTTGAAGCATTTAAGGAATCACTTGCAGCTGATAACTATGGATTAAGTAAGTAGAACGGTTTTCTATTTTGACTTAATGCTTTCTGCTTGGATTATTAATAGCAATTAGAGCAAATGTTGCAGCTGTGGAATTTCCGAATGTGTAAGCTGCTAGGAAATGTGAAATAGTTTAAAGGAAAGCATGATTATCTGTTGATTGCTATTTGATATTGCTAGTTTTGTTGTTGCTTTCTCTGTGAAGTGTTACCTGGCCATGTCGTTTTATTTTTGTAGGATCCTCATATTTGATTTCATTTATTGCAGCCACATCATCTCTTGAGAAGCAAACAATTATAGATCCTTGTACTCCTAAGGATTACTCACATGCGACAGTGGCTTGGAAGCTCGCACAGGGTCCTTCCACTGAAAAAAATAAACTTCCATCTCTATTTCATTCAAAGGGCAACTTCTCCGAGTGCAGAACTGCTGCATTGACGTTGTTGCAAAAGGGAAAAGGTCAGAACCTTTCTTTGGTTAAAAGAATGGGAGTTTTGCAATTATATAGAGTTTCTGTTCATTTCATTTAAGAGGCTGTATTTTATTATGGATTTGTTGTCCCCAATGCAGATAAATGTCAATACCAGCACTGCTATATAGGATCAACATTTATACCCAAGCTTGTGGGGAAGTTCCTGGCAACAGAAAACTTCTATCATACATCCAAGGTTTCATAATCGTTCCTTTGAAATAGATTGCAGTTTGATTTATTCTTATTGTCTTTCATATTAAGATCGTTAAAAATGGCCGCCAAGGTTCTCTGTCTCTATCAGATAGTATTTAGATTCAACTTATCACATTTTTATTTGATTCCTTATTTCTAACTGTTTAACTTTCATCTGTTAGTTCTTTGGATTGGATTCACGGGGATTTCTGTCCAGTCTTATGGTGGCGGGACAACAATTCTGTGGTGAAAATTGGTCAAAGTTGAAAATGAAGCACCAGTCTCATAGTGATGAAGATCTGGTGCGTTACTGCTTCTCTTCAGCATACATTGTGGCCTTACTTCATGACAGTCTTGGAGTTGCGTTGGATGATGAGAGGTACGTGTCTATCCCACGGTTTTCTGAAGTTTTGCTTCTGATGCATAAAGTTTCAGACATTTTTATTGCCTTAATTGGAACAATATGAAACTGTAGATCAATTCCCATCTGCTTCCTGTCTAACCTTCCACACCCCATCACCCACCTCCTCGAACCTTTCTTGTGCACGTATGTCAGCTCTAATGGCTGCTGGTCCTTTGACAGGATTTCATATGCAAGTGAGGTTGGAAACATCCCTCTCGAATGGGCTTTAGGTGCTTTCATCTTGCAAAGTACTGCAAATTTGAAGTCGCAGCCTGTTGACTGGATTGCCACTGTAATCAATGATGACTCGCCCACACTGTTTTCACTAATTGCCATTTCCATATTGTTGATGTTTGTAGCCTGGTCTATATCAAAATGTAGGAAGCCGAATTTGAAGACAGTTTACGATCTTGAGAAAGGAAGGTACATAGTTACTCGTGTTGGAAGAAGTTCATAGAAGCATTGGAGCGATCGATTACATGTTCTTGGCTTTGATGTGAGGGGAGAGGTCATGGAATTACTAATGCCATCATCTACCTTCTAAATGCTTTCTATGTATTCTGTCCCAAGTGTCCAAACATCCTTTCAAGCCTACCCTGTTGTTTAGGACACTTGGATTCAACCGAGCTGGCTTCAATAGGTATACACTGAATGACCTAGAGTAGAAATATTTAGCTTCCTATTTTGTATCTAGCTGGAGTTCACAACCTGAAAATTGAAGATGCTTTCTCATTATTAATGCTGCAATGTAGAATGTCAAAGAATGACACTGGGGGTTGTATTACTTGCTGTATGATAATGAATAATTCATTTTTTTATTCTCAACTTTCCATCTTCATGCGCTAATCCATTCTAGCATAGCTATGCTTTCTTTTCACTTTTGCTTCTCGGGAGAGAGTGGAAGACTATAGAAATTTGTGTACATACTGCTCGACTGCGGTTCAGGAATTGGGAAAAGAGTTATGCTTATATTGTACTTGAAATGGGAACAAGTTCAGGAGAGTATCCAATCAACATATGGGAAATACTGGCCGATGCTGTGAGATTCATGAAGCTGCAGATGAATTCAGTACTGTCCATGCATACAAGGAAAGGCTTGGATTCCTTATGGCGGATCCTGACCAACCTTAGGCCACCGTGACCTCTGGTTCTGTGAACTTTTTAGATAGTTTTAGCTATAAAATCAGTACTCTGTTCTCAAGATATCCAAGGTTATATTAAAATTCTACCATTTTAAGCTTTAGTGTACATTCAATGCACACTGCCGGACATCATAGAAAGACTACTACAACTCTCTACTTTCAGTTTTCAATGGCTACACATGCAAAGCGTATGAAGTTCACAATCATAGAAAGAAACAAAGAATCCCTTTATCTCAGGGAAATGAAAATACTTAAAAAAGAGCAGTAGTTGTTGTCACTACCAAGAGCAGTAGTTGTTGTCACTACCAAGACATATTTCATTCATGTTTTATGATTATCGTCCCAAGAGTTATGATCCTGTTTAAAGTTTGAACCTGTGACCAAAACAAGGAAAAGAGAGCTAAACAAGAGGATGACAACTCAGATGCTACTATACAATTAATTTCTTACATTAGCAAGCTTAAAACTTCACCAAAATACCAACCTCATAGCTGAGCGGCTGAGCCACAGATCGATAGTGACAAGATGTAATGACAATCCATCTCGTGTACTCTAAAGCTATCTGAAATGTAAAGAACAAATCAACCCTGTAAAGGGATCGCTGTTCATGGCAATTCATCCATTTCATTGCTACCATCTGAAACTGAAGAATTGCCATAAACACGAGCCATTTACGTCAATTTCACAAGGTAGCAACAACAATGAAACAAAGAAACATGTGTCCTGTGACATTGAAACCTAAGAAATATTGGTTGTGGATGAGGAGGAAGGAATATATAAATAACACTCATGAGTGTTGAACCTGGAAAGTGTAGTGTTTTCTGCCAGTTCATGTGATTCATGATGACAGTGATGAGTCCCATTGGCATGGCAGATTTTGACTGCAATCCGGCTATAATAAATGTCTACCAAACAATTTTCTATTATTGCAAAACAATTTAATGTTTGCATCTTTCAAAATTGCAGTAATTAAATAACTATTTATGGTACTTGTAATTGATTGTAGTTGTTTGACCCTTGAACTTAGAATTAAAGGTAGTGTGTACGCATATGAAGTTAGATGGCCGTCAAAGTCAAACAACATAAAATATGAAAAAGGAAAAAGAAACTCAACTATCCATGTAAATATATATTATTTAATTGTTTAATTAATATTTGGGTCAACTTAACTTGTCTTATTTATTTTTTATTAAATTTATTTATGAACTAATATTTATTCTTACTAAATTTATTTATGAACTAATCATTAAATCTATTGTTCAATTTGTTTTTGCATTTTAAGATATTTTAACTTTAAATATGTTTACTAAATAATTATCAAAATTTTAAAATAAATAAAATGAAAATAGAAAACAAAATTAAAGGTTGATATAAGTTATGAAAATTAAATGAATATTTTTTACTGAATTTAAAAAATGAAAGAACATTGTAAAATAATAAGATAGTTTCTAGATAATTTAAATTTTAGATGTTTTATTTATAAAGTGCACAAATATGATATTATCAGTCACTTTAATAATATCCAAAAAAGAAAAATAATAAAATGATTTATTTAAAATTTTTATAAATACAAAGGATTCTCACAAAATTTTTAAATAAAATTATTTGTTGAAATTCATAAATCAATATAAGAAGTTAGTATATATTCTTTATTTTAACTCTTTTAACCATAAATACAACTATTATCCTAATTATTTTTATTCATATTTTTAATATTTCTATATCTAATAGAAAAGTACAAAGGAAAGCATCACATTGATTTTTTTTGTTAAGGTATGCAAATAAGTTTAAAGTTTGAAAAATTAATCGATCTTAAATTATTATAAAATTAATTAAAGATTAAATAATTTTAAATATTTTTTAAAAATACCGTCCTCAGTTTTATTCATCAAAAAATTTAAAAATTAATTTAAAATTAATTATTAAATAAAAATTAATTATAAAAATTAACCGATTTTAATTAATAAACTGATTAATTTTAACAATAAGAGTTGTCAAAATAAATTGAACCAAAAGATTAAAAACTAAATAAAAATTAATCGGTTCAATATTTTTACTATTGAATATTATCGTTTCGTCTTTAAAATATAGGTTTAAGATATTAGTTACCTTTTTATTTTTACAAAATATAAATAAATCCTATAACATTTTAACATTTTATTAAAATTACAAAATAACTCTGATTAGGAAAAAAAATAATTGCATTAAATCTCACCGCTAACGGCCGTTAAATCTGAAGCGATAAAACAGTTGCTATAAATAGCGACTGTTCTTAGTTAATGTTAGAGATACGGACAAGTCCTAAAAAAGAGAGAGGAGTGTTTTGAGTTTCTGTCTTCTCCTTTCCTCGTTGTCCTGTTTCCTCCAAACCTCCAAAGGCACGAACTTTCCACGATTGTTACGATTTTCCCAGGTCAGATAATCCCTTTGTTTGTTTGTTTTTGTTGTTTTTGTCGCTTCTGGGCAATCTCAAATCCTAATGCTTGTTCCTTTTCTTGGTCATTTCTGCTATTTATTGGTTTGTTTTGCTTCTCCTGAAAAGGGGAATCTTTCTGGTGTTGCTGGGTTTTGGGGAAATTAAGAGTTGGGGGAGACAATGAGCGATCACTCGGTGTTGTACGTTGACCGGCTGGTGACGTCATCGTCTGAGGCTGATCGGATCGTCAGGGAAGGGGCTGCCGGAGCATCGTGCTCGAGGGCAAATGAGGAGAGGAACGGCTTCGCGTTGGAGCCGGAGGATGAGGAGGTGCCTCTGATTTTAGAGGCGGAGTGTCGCATTTGCCAGGAGGAGGATTCGGTTTGCAACTTGGAGACTCCTTGTGCTTGCAGCGGTAGCCTCAAGGTATGATTGATATGATATCTTATTTCAAGTATTAAATTTTGGAGGTAAATGCTGGTTTCCTTGTTTTGTGGATCCTGTTCAATACATTAAAAAAAAAAAGGGAATGTGACCGTTCCTATATCACTTAAAAGTTAAAACCAAAAGGTCTTGTTTCTATGTTTAAATTTACAAGATTTAGGATTAATTATGCTTATTGACAATGGGTTACTACACAATTCCGGTGATCCTTTTGATTGCGGCCCCGGTTTTGAATTGCATTTAGCGGCCATTTTGCATTTAATCTTGTAGAAAAGGTATTATGCAGTTGTAGTTATACTCATTCACTTGGGAACTAAGTTTGTAATTTATATTCTTGTGAAGAAATTAGTCTTTGTTATTGGATTCTTTTTTAGCGTGTGGTCCTTTTGCTTTCACTATGTTCATCTGTATGAAATAAAAATTGATGTTTTTTCTCATTTTTTGTCATTAATGGTTGTGGTATCCTTTATGCAGTATGCTCATAGGAAATGTGTTCAGCATTGGTGCAATGAAAAAGGAGATACAACTTGTGAGATCTGCCATCAGGTATGAATTCAAGTATCACGGTTGTTATATACTAGTCCTTCATGATGCGCTACTTCTGGTTTTTCTGGTAAAGGGCTTTCTATGTACGAATTACATATCTTAACCTTGAGGCGTGCTCAAAAGATTTTCACTGTGTGGTAAATCGAAACTGAAAAAAGTGTCATTTACTGATATTTCTGACACCTTATTCCATAAAGATATTTGCAAGTTGGTATTGGATTACTATAATCACTCATTTATTTACCATAAAAACGGTGCAAGTGATCAATTATATCCATGAGAAAATTGTCTCCACAAATTTCTGATACTCAGAACGCTTAGATATGTAGTTTGTAATAAGAAAGAAAAAGTTGGTTACTAGCTTTCTTTCCTGCAAATTGAAAAAGCTTAGCTGTTACCTGCAAGTAGGTACTTTTGAGTAAAATAGAAGCTTGTGTGGTCTCATTATGGAATAAACGTATCTATAAACCCATTTTTAGGTTGTTTATACTATCTTTCTTCTTATGCTTCTTTATGTTCCTGTTCTTGAGATTTCAGTTCTCCTCATCTTTCATTTTTCATTTGGTTTGCAGCCTTATCAACCTGGTTATACTGCTCCATCAAGTCCACCACCTTTGGAAGATACTGTTATTGACCTTGGGTAGGATACAGCTCTCTGCTCTGTTCAAAAGTTATTCATATCTCATACTTATTTTCCTCTTGTTTAAGGAGATGTCGATAGTTTTAGGTTGCTTTGAACATGTTATACACATCAAGAATATCCAATATGCTACCAACATGTCTGTTATACATGAGATCTATGAGGTTTACTAACAGGTGACATTTTTTGCATTTTCCAGACTTTTGTGTAATGTTCTCTTCATGATTCCTTTTGTAGCGGAGGCTGGACAATCTCTGGAACCCCTGTTGATCTGCGTGATCCTCGTCTTTTAGCCATTGCGGAGGCAGAAAGACATTTTCTGGAAAATGAGTATGAAGAGTATGCTGCATCAAATGCCAGTGGGGCTGCTTTTTGCCGTTCAGCTGCACTGATTGTAAGCTCTTAAATTTTAAGCCTCTTAGAATTATGCAGTATCACATTGATCAGTTATGTCTAGAGGACACTTTTTTTTTTCGTGTTTCTTTGATGAATAAAGTTGCCAATATTTATATAGTTTTAAAATATGCCAAATGCTAAAGTTGTGTTTGTTGGAAGGAATACCTACAGTCTCTATCTTTTTGCAGTTAATGGCCCTTCTGCTATTGCGGCATGCATTGACAGTTTCAGATGCTGATTCAGATGATGATGCGTCTACATTCTTCTCTGTAAGTGATTAGCAATCATTCTAACATTTCTTCTATTTCAAGTTGGGAGTGCTGTACTGTTGACTGGCAGACTAATGCTATTTTATCTCCGGCAGCTTTTCTTGCTAAGAGCAGCTGGCTTCCTTTTGCCCTGCTACATCATGGCTTGGGCCATTAGCATCTTGCAGCGTAGAAGGCAAAGACAGGTTATTCTTCTTCTATATCTTTTGCTCAGAATATTTATTTGGATTCATACTAAAATCTGTCATAATTTGATACAACAGGAGGCTGCAGCTTTAGCCGCCACACAAGTAGCTTTTGTGCTACAATCTGGGCAGCATAGGGGTTTGCAGTTCACAATTGCTCCAGGACCTACCACAACTCCACACCAGGAACCTGTTTGATCGAAGCAAACATGAAATCCTGTCTCAATTGCTGCTCCAAGTCGTCATCACTCATCAGACATGAGGGAATGATAAAATGATTAAAAGTTAGAAACTAGAACACCCCACATGACTGAGCAACTAATGGGTGTTGTCTCGTGTCTTTTCAGTTCTGCACATGTGTTTATGATATTGATGCCCATCATTAAAAGCTGCAAGGTTGTTGTATCTGGTGTGGAATTATCTGTCTCCATCTAGATTTGACATACTGCTTTACGTATTTTCACTGACCATTTTATTTTGCTGCTACTTCATCGTTTGACACATTTTCGTGTGCTCAATTCAGTTGCCTGCGATTTTAATGTCTGATAATCTTGGTTTTATACAGTTCCATTGACAAGGTGAGCTAGAGGAGGTGAAACTGCCACTGGACTTCCATACTTAACCCCCTTAAGTTTGTGCCGGTATAAAAGGATCCTATAACATCAGCACCATAAATTACCAATCTCCTTATTTTCCTTTTCTATCCACAACTGTCTTCCCTGAAACTTACTAAAACTGTCCTGGACAAAGAAGCTCTACCCTCTGAGATTGAGAAGGCATTGCGAGTAGCTGTCATTGATAATTAGCACTAAACATGGGACTCTATACTCTTTTTATTTTAATAATATATATTTTAATAAATTAATATAATTAATTAGATATGTAATTATTAAATATTATAATGTTTAAAATAATTTCTTTGTTTATATTATATTTATGAATAATTTATTATCAATTATTATTAAGATTAAATTAAGTACAATGTTTTATACAAAATAATTATATAATGATTAAGAAAGGAGATTAACGTTTTCATATAAATAATTATAAAAATTTTAATTTATTATAAAATTATAATTAAATATTACTTAAATCTAAATTTTATTTTAAGTAAAGCTAATAAAGTTCGATTTAAAAGCTCTTACATTTTCATATTTATTTAATAATATGTACACTTAACAAGTTGCCATTGTACTACAAATTTCTTATCATCTTTTTCAATAGTACCTCTCCTAATAAAAATTAAATTAATATAATCAACTTTCTAAAATACATAATTAATGAATTATAAAACTATCAATAATCATCTAAAATACAAATATTACGAAAGAAACAATTATAAAAAATAAATCTAAATTTTCCCTCTTTTATATATTTTAATTTTTATAATATAATATTTTATAAATTTAAAATCAAATTCACCTTTTCATTATATACATAGGAGGAGAATAATTATAATAATCTACCTATAAGCACATATTTTTCAATAAATATGATAATTTTTTATAAATACATAGTTTCTTTCACATAATGTATTATGCATGCATGTTTTGAAATATAATATATTCAAATAAAAAGATTTTCATAAATGTGAATATATATAATTGTGTTCTTATTGGATACAGGGACAGAGTCAGACTCAACTCTAAGGGGAGCCCGGGGGCCAACATCTAAATGCAAAAAAATAATACAATTATATAATATTATTAATAAATAATCAAAATGCAATACGCCGTTCTTTTAGATCACGAAAATCATCTATCAATAAATCTGTACTAACTGTTTCAACAATTTCTCTTTCAATAA
>JAOTIZ010000001.1:2130668-2147057 GCA_027123425.1 Erythroxylum panamense
ATAATGATGCCTCTAAGATTCATCTATTTAAATTTACTCAAGGTGAAGCTATCAGAAATTTTACCATGAGATACACTTGGGTGGGTGGACCATGAGATGGCCCAGATGGAGCCTGGAGGGTGGAGGCGTTTTCAATCTGGCGAAGGAGGGCTGTGCGTGCAGAGTTGAAGAGAAGAGAAGATAGGGATTTTTTTAAAGGGGGCCACTTATATTTGTAATTTTAAAATTTTTAATTATATAAGTAATTTTTTTAAAAAAATATTTGAAAGGGGGGGCCATGGCCCCCCTCCCCTATAACATGGCTCCGTCCTTGATTGGATAATAAACTCTAAAAGATTTCCATAATTATTTGGAGAACATGATCAATAAACCCTTTTCCAATTATTCTTAAAGAAAACAAAGTTTTTCAACATTAAATCTTCCATGTCCTACGTAATTCAATTGGAAAAGTTTGTCCAACACTCCAATGAAGTAAAGAACTTTAAATGGACTCCAAACACATCTCTAAAGATCATATGTAAATACCAAACACATTTCTATCATGAAATCAACATATAATTTAGCAGCTTCAACATTAGGTCATGTTTGATCATAAATAGCTAATTAGTCATATAAAACTTGCAGTTTAGAGATATAGAAATGAATGGTCTATCTTGGTCGCTATTGTTTATGATAAAGTCAATGTTAAAATTGAAATTGATGAATATCATCAGAGATCAAATATCAAGATTCTAAAAATCCTATTTCTCGTTTGTAATTATCAAATCAATGAAAGTCTAGTTTGATAACATTAACACAAGTTATACAAAACCAACTTAAGATTTGATGGTTCCTGTCATCCTATTTCTTTAATTAGTCAATGGATTTTCTTTAGATTATCTTTCTCAGTGGATTTTGGAATCTCACCAAATATAATACACCATAAAATTCATCTTTTAAGAAGTTACACTTCTCTTGAATAACCAAGATTTGATCCATAAAAGATAATATTAGTTAGCTTAGGAATATGTTAAGTAGAATATATGACAAAAATAAGATTTAAAAAACTAAGAAAATTGAGATGAGAATGGGAAAAACTAGTAGTTATAGGTGAAATTTACACAAACAAACTGTATATTTGAATTCAAGATAACAAAAATATCTTAGGAATCAATTGGATAAAAAATAACTAAAAATTGGTTAAATCAATGTAATTTTGTGTTGTGAACTAATCAATTTGATCAGACCAATCAGTTGAACTAAACAAGATGAAGACTCATATAACTCGTAGAGACAAAAATGTTGTGATTGCAAAATATAAGTGATAGGGCATTTAAATTCTTGGATAGAATGGGATATTCATTATCACATGATCTCGCCTTATCCACAATTTCTCTCTGCATTTCTTTTGCTTTGGGCGAAATGGCACATTAACTAGTAAGTGATCATGCCTTATCTGACGTTATTTTTTGGATTTCTTTTTGATTTGATATAATGGAATATTAACTAGTACGTGATCATACCTTATCCAACATCTATCTCTCCAATATTTTTGAATAATTTCCTATTTTATTTTTGTTTGTTTCTTATTTCAAACTTTGCTCAATTTCTTTGACTCCTTTCCTATTTTGTCTAGAAGTCTTCTTAAGAGAAATTAGAGTTTCCTATTTCTTTTGAAAGTCTTCCTAAGATAAATTAGAGTTACTTATTTTGATTAGAATTCTTTTTAAGGTGAATTAGGGTTTATTTAAACCTATTTAAACTAATTTTAATAGAGATTAACAAAACTCTCCATTAATAAAATTTAATTATCTTCTCTTTGAGAATTTTTATTCTACAATTCTTGGATTAAAATTATGTTTATCAATCATTTTTGCTGTGTCACGTGATATCAGTGCTTTGAATATCATAAAGCTTATTCTTTTTTAACAATGGTAAAAAATCCTAATGACGACGTTCAAATATTGCCTAATGTTTAGAGCAGAATCGAAGAACATGGGACAAATATTCGCTATATTAAACAATAGTTAGCTACAATCACTGTACAATTGTAGAAATTAATACAAGGCAACAATAATCGAAGATTAAGGGAAATAACTTATAAGGAAGTTACCTCCGCTCGACCTCAAATTCTAGCACCTTTATGAGAGCTAACAATTTTAACAATGATCAGGAAACCATCCCGAAAAGAGATCCTCTTAGGTTGAATGGGAAAGAATGTGAATAGCTCAAGAGAGAAGAAGATGACTTTGTTGGCGTTATTAGAACATTGGCAATTTCTAGAAAAGAATATTAAGATTGACAATGACACCATTTTTTTTCACACTAGAGGTATGGTACAACAAAATCTTTGTGAACTATTCATTGATGAAAGTAGCTAAGAGAATATCATTAGTAAATTGGTGGTCAAAAAGCTGAAGTTTTCAACCAAGCCTCACCCTAAACCCTATAACATCATATAGATAACAACCATCAGTGATATACATGTCACAAAAAGGTGTAAGGCGCAGTTATCCATTAATAAATACTCAAATGAACATCATTTTTATGTTGTTGATATGGATGTATGTCAAATTTTGTTGGGTAAACCATGCCAATATGATATTGATGTGTATCACTCGAGAAGGTATAATATTTATCTATTTGTGAAGAATAATGTGAAGTATAAGTTAGTACCTATAGGTTAAAAAAAGTTTGGGTGAAACCTAGAGGGAAAAAAACCAATAGCAAAATTGGAAAATATTAGGAGAAGTTCTGTGAGTGAGATGAAAGAAACAAGGAAGGTACACTTATTGATAGTGAAAGAGGAAGAAGAGAGTGAAAATAATGAAGATGAGATTCCTTTAAAGTACAACCAATTTTAGAGAGATGTGATACCCGAAAAGTTACCTAATGGATTACCTCCTATGAGACATAACCAATACCATATTCATTTGGTTCCTAGGGCTAGTTTACTTAACTTACCTCAATACCGTATGAGCCCATACCATATATGATTTTTACTTTACTTACACCTAAGAAAATGGTAGTTAGAGGATGTGTGTGGATAGATGAGCCATTAACAAGATTACTATTGGGAATAGATTTCATATCCCCATATTAGATGATATGTTAGATCAATTTAGTGGGGCAATGATCTTTTCTAAGATTGATCTTATAAGTGGTTATCATCCAATTCAAATTAGGCTTGAGGATGAGTGGAAAGTTGTGTTTAAGACTAGAGATGGGTTATATGAATGGTTAGTGATGCTTTTTGGGTTAACCAATGATCATATCACTTATCTACAACAATTCAAAAGAGGAGCACTTTGATCACTTGTAGAGTGTGCTTGGTATGTTGAAGGAAAACAAATTGTATGCTAATTTGAAGAAGTATACTTTCATGTCTGAAAAGTTGTTATTCCTTCATTTCGCTATAGGTAAGATGGAGTGAGAGTGGATGAAGAGAAGGTGGGAGCTATTAAGGAGTGGCCAAAACTTAAAAATGTCAGGGATGTGAGGAGTTTCTATGGGTTAGCGATATGTTATAGGTGATTCATCCATAATTTTAATAGCATTGTGGCTTCTGTTATTGAGTGTCTTAATAAGGGAAAGTTTAAATGGAAAGGAGTATAAAAGCAAGGTTTTGCAATCATTAAAGAAAATTGTGTACCGCACTTGTTCTAGTCTTGCCCGATTTTGATAAGTTGTTTGAAGTAGAATGTGATGCTAGTGGAGTTGGGATTGTAGCTATGTTATCTTAAGAGAAAAAGCAAATAGCCTTCTTTAGTGAAATGTTATGTACTGTTAGGCAAAAGTGAGCTACTTACGATAAAGAATTTTATTATGTAGTGAGAGCTTTGAAGACTTGGGAACATTAGTTAATTAAGAAAGACTTTATTTTGTATATTGATTAGCAAGCTTTGAAGTATTTAGGAAGTCAAAGGCAATTAAAAATGAAGATGCATACTAGATGGTTAAATTTTGTTAATAAGTTCCCCTATAAATTGATGCACAAGGCAGGGAAGAATAATGTGGTTACTAATGCATTAATTAGAAGGATAGCTATCGTGAAGACCTTGAGTATAGATATTAAGGGTCTTGAATAATTGAAGGAGTTATATGAGGGTGATGGAGATTTTAGAAAGATGTGAAGCTTATGTTTGGTAAAAAAGTCTCATGATTATTTTCATATACATGATGGGTTTTTCCATCAACTTTGTCTTCTAAGAACTTCATTCAAAGATAAGGTGATTAGAGAATTATACAGGGCAGACTTAGATGGTCACCTTGGTAGAGACAAGACTCTTGAAGGGGTGAGAAAGAGGTACTACTGGTCGGAGATGAGGAGACATTGTAACTATTTCAAAGACATTGTTACTATCGTGGAGAGGTGTTAAGTTTGTCAAGCTTGTAACGAACACGCTTTAAATGCTGGTTTGTACATGTCATTGCCAATTCCTAATGTTACTTGGAAGGATTTGTGTATGGATTTCATGTTGTGAATTCTAAGAAAATAAAGAGGTATGGATTCTATCTTTATGATTGAGGACAAGTTTTATAAGTGTCACATTTTATCCCTTATAAGAAGATGGCAGATACTACAACAATTGCCAAGCTATTCTTTAGAGAAATGATGTGACTTCATAGTGTTCCTAAATCCGTTTCTTCTGATTATGACACCAAAATATTTAGTCAATTTTGGAGGACCTTATGGTGGTTATTTGATTCCTCTCTTAAGTATAGTAGCACTGCACACCCACAAACCAATAAGCCAGACAGAGAGGTTATAAATAAGACCTTGGGTAATTTGGTAAGATGTATATGCCGTGACAAACCAAAAAGTTGGAATTTCTTAATTGCACAAGTAATAATGTTATTGCTTGATCGCCATTTTCTGTGGTTTACACCAAGGTATCTAAGCATGCTCTTAGTTTTATTAAATTGCCTAAATCTTCTAACGTTTCTCCTAGTGTTGCGAAGTTAGCTAAAGAGGCATAAAAGATTCAAGTGGAGGTGAAAAAGAAGATTGAGGGAGCTAATAAGAAGTATAAGGTTAAGGTTGATCTATATAGGAGAGCTCAAGTGTTTAAAATTAGAGATGAAGATATAATTTTCTTATGCAAAAACTGAACAATTAAAGGTTATCATAAACTACAACAAAAGAAGTACGGTTTATTCAGCATTTAAAAGTATCAATGACAATGTCTACATTGTTGAACTACCTATAAGGATGGGTAATATCTCTCTAACCTTCATTATTGTTGAGCTTTCGACTTACTTTCATGATACAGAGCTTGGATATATTGATAATAAGTCAAGGTCGAGTTCTTTGACAAGTGTGGGTGAATAATGAGGCATTGACTTCTTGGACAAAGTGGGATTTCACTACCACACGATCTCGCCTTATCAAAAATTCCTCTCTACTTTCTTTATGAGCAAAATGGTATGTTGAATAGCACATGATCACGCTTTATCCAACATTCTTCGCTGGATTTGTTTTTTGATTAGGCATAATGGAATAGATTTTTTAATCATGTCTTATTTTATTTTATTTGTTTCTTATTTCAAACTTTACTCAATCTCTTTCAATCATTTCCTATTTTGGCTAGAAGTCTTTCTAAGATAAATTAAAGTTTCCTATTTCTTTTAGAAGTCTTACTAAGATAAACTAAAGTTTCCTATTTTGTTTAGGATTCTTCCTAAAATGAATTAGATTTTATGTAAACCTATTTAAACAAATTTTAAGAGAGATTAACTCTTCATCAATAAATTTTATTTTCTCTTTGAGAATTTGTATCCTACAATTCTTAGATTGGAATTACGCTTGTTTATATTTTCTGTTATGTCACACGTCTAATGATCATTAGGATATATGGCAACTATCAAATGAAGACATGTCAAATTATGATTGGAACACGTGACTATAGTTTAATTGGTTAATTAGTTTAGCCTTTCGTATTTGTAGTTGCACTCTTATCACTGCAAAACTTTGGGAAACACTTAAGGGGCTGGAGTTAGCCTGACAATCAAGAGCAAGAAGAGTAATTTTAGAGGTGGATAGTATGCGTAATCAAGCTAAATATCGAGAGGAATCCTTCTGCTCGTAGTAATTGGACCTTGGTTACCAATATCAAACAATTACTTAGCAAACCTTGGGAAGTCAAATTTGTTCACATTTATCGAGAAGGCAACTGGGCCATTGATTGGTAGCAAATTTTGCAATAATTCTCCCATTAGGATATCATGAATTTACTACCCCTCCAGAAGGGATGAGTGCTATCCTTGAGTAAGATAGGTTGGCTACAACCTACCAACGAATGTGAACTTTGTAATGTCTATTTGGTCGTTTTGCCTCCCTTTTATAAAAATAAGGATCATTACAAGCACCTGTTTTCAACATTTGAAATCATCAAGCATGAGGTGAGATTCATTAAACTCCGGTGATAGGAGCAACCTATGAGTTCTAACGATATATAGGGTGTTTGGAATGGTATGAATTGAATTCAGTTGCAGCATTTAATTCAATTCAAGTATTTGGAAACAAAAAAAAAGGAATGGGTATGAATTGAACCCCATCATCCTTTATAAATTGAATTAACCTGAAAAAGCATCGGAATTGAATTACGAACTGGGACTTCAATTTTTCTTTTGAACGTTAAAAATATCCTTCCAATAATACCCATCTAACCCTACCATGTATCTCTTCACCTCAAGCAGCCCCTCCCACCAAGTAACGGAACAACAATACCCTCTCCACGAATCAACACCTCCCACCATATCTAGGTTTTCCCTTTTCCTTGTTTATGGGTGTCTTTTCCTTTTTCATTTTTTTGTCTATGATCATCGTTTTCTTTTAAATCCATCGTTCGATTTAGCTTCTTCTTTCATTTTCCTATGTTGTCTACATTCTTTTGCATTTCTCGAATTGTTTTTGTATATATCTAGATTTTTTTTGTTTGTTTTCGGCTTTTGTTTGTTTTCGACTATATTTTAAGTGAATCTTATTCCATTTGGGATCTTGAGTGTGAAACTTTATGGATGATATAACTTGCACTATGCAAGTATGAATATTTTTTATTTAATTTTCTGTAGTAACATTCTTATGCCTCCTTATCACAGGAAGATATATTAAACTTGTTATGATATTATGTAATTTCACTTGTAGTTGTCAACGCAATAGAACTACTGCAAATTCATACATTTTTAAGCTTCCAAATTATAATAGTTTTCTATTGTCTTCTTTTCTCGGTCTAGCCTAATGTCATTTGCAATTAATTTTTTCTTTTTATTTAAATAATAATTTTTTTGATAATATCGCTTATATTGAAATTGATATTTATAACTTACTCTATGTAAGTGTGAATGTTTATTATTTAATAAGATTATTTTTTAGTCAAGGGTAAATGTGTCATATGAAATAATTGAATTCATTTTGATTATGTTCCAAACAGTGTAATTGAATTCAATTCTAATATTATTGGGTTTGTTCCAAACAGTGTAAATTGAATTCAATTCAGTCTCATTAATGTAATTGAATCCAATTTGTTAATGAATTCAATTCGAAGGTTTCCTAACACCCTGATAGTAAGGTTTGAGGGAACTATCATGAAAAGTAGGGTGTACCTTTATTCTCTCGGGCAACTTCAATCTGTATGTCATGTTCCCTACTTTACTTAGTACTTCAAATGGTTCTTTGTATTTGGGCACCAATCCTCAATGTACTGACTTACTTAATATCTTCTTCCAAATCTAAGGGGTAAGTTTTGACAGTACATTATCTCCCACTTCGAACTTTAATAGTTTCCTTCAAAAGTCTGCTTACTTCTTCATTCGTCAAGAAGCTTTTCAAAAACTATCCCTTGCCTCTTCCATCAACTCTTGCTTCTCCATCATAAACTTGTATGTTATAACAGACTTGAAACTTGTCCCTTATTGTGCAATCTTAAGTAGAGTGAGAGGTTGTAGTCTTAAAACTATCTTAAAGGGACTCTTCTTCATAACAAAATTATGCAGTATCAAGTAAACTCAACTAGTTACAGTAACTTGCACTTACATAATGCTTTAAGTGCTCCTCCAATAAACCATTGATCCTCTCAGTTTGACCATTCGTTAGTGGGTGATTTACCATTGAAAACTTCAAATTGCAACCCATTATGTAAAAAAAAAGATGTTTATAATTGATCCATAAATCTAATGCCTCAGTCACTTATAATGTTCGTAAGGACTTCTAAGTATTTCACCACTTTTTAATAAAACAAACCTATCACAATATTCAAGGGGCAAGATGTTGGTCCGGGTATGAAGATTGCATATTTGGAGAATCAATTGACAATCACCATGATTGTTGTCATGTTGTCCACCTTTGGGAATCTACCAATGAAATATATCAAACTCACATATATGGTCTTTTGGAGATAGATAAGGGTTGTAGCAAATAAGCTTTCTTCTACCTCTCCTACTTATTTAACTAACACATAACACTACAAGAAATCTATGATTTACCGACGGAAAAACACTGACGGAAAACTGTAGAATTCTGTTGGTAATAATACGTACCGGTGGAATCAAACGACGAACAACAGCATTGTTAATGTGACCATAGGTAAATTTACTGACGGATAATTTATGTGCCCTTATACCTACAGACAAACGAATCCATCGATAAACTGTCATTAAGATAATCGCAAAGGTGTCAATATTACCGACGGAAGAAGAAGAACAGTCGGTAAACATCGACCAATTTACCAACAGTTTATAGTATTCCATCAGTAATAATCAAAGTGCTATTTGCAACGATCTTATGTATTCCGTTGGAAATTAAAAGTAAGAATTTTTTTCTAGAAATCTAGACATTCAATTTTATTCATGATCTTATGATAAATGCATAATTTCAATAGTTATACATTATTTGTGCATAATAAATTTATTTGTTTATATATTTAATTTGTTTAAACAAAACAGAAAGTTGATTGGTAATATAAAGTTAAAATTATCTTAATTAATAATAAAAACATTACAGTACATAAGTCTTTATAATTGAAAGAAAATGGTCATAACAATCCTAATGTCTTGGTGATCGTGGGTGCTCTGAGGTACTACCCCTCTCCTTCAACTGCTCATCTCCTATCTCAGTTGAGCCATCTGCTCTATCAATGTCTACGTTATGGTCCGAAGCTTAGTGACTTCATTGGTTTGCATTGGTTTAGTAGACGCTGCTATACTAGACATGGAGGATTGTGAATAACATGTATTCACAGATGAGCCTAGCCCAAAAATCTTTCCACAACGATCCCTACCACCCACAACATCAAGATACATCTGAGTCTCATCAACAGATTGTTCCTCTTGAGACTATCAACGAATGACATATTGTATTTGTCCTCTTAGGAAGCAATGTTTACATTGGTAAGGGATTATTATTAAATAATAATAATAATGCATTAATTTCACATATATTCAGTTCTCTACATAGACTGTTGACGAATGTCACACTATCATGCTTCTTCGTATGAGTGTGCAAAAACACCTAAGTAGGTGTAGGCCTTATGCCCGTAGACTTTTCCTGCATATTTAACCTAAATTGTTAGATGTGAATGACATTTTATAAAAATCTCGACAAAGTTTTCTCTATTTTTATGATATTTTCCCTATTGAACAAATAAAATCACTCAACACAGCCATATATAGTACCAGATATTTATACCATTATCATTAGCTATAATATAACAAAGTAAAACATTTAAAATAGTGTGAAGTTTAGATACTTGCAAGTCTCTGTACATGCTCGTGGTAAGTTATTAATCCTTCTGTATGTATGGGAAGACTCTCTCCCCTCGGGCCTCCACGTCTGTTGCTGGAGTTACGACCTGAGATGGACATTGCCTCAGGTGATGTCCAATACTCCTGCCAACGACTCCATATTTGCTCTGAAATATAAGGAGGTCGTACACCAGCCTTGTGTATCGCACCAATAAAGTCGCGATAACGTATACGAGCTCGCCTCTCCCATACTTTATGTATGATGGCGTTGAAATAATCCTAGAAAAATTCTTTCTGAAATAAGAAGAAAAAATTTAAACTACTATAATGTAATAATATTTATCTAATTAGTGTATATAAATCAATATAAAAAGAAAATAAATCTTTATTGTACCTCAAACTCCTGAAAGTAAAATCTCTTTGTGGCTTGAGAGATATTCTTCCATACATAACCCTCAGGATCAATCCTTTCCTTAAATTTAAAAGTCATATTTCTGGAACACAGTCCAAACAGAACCAACCTGTAATTTTAAACAGTGAAAAAACTGATAAACATATAACTTAATTAAAAATAAGTAGTGATTAATGTGATTTCACTTACATATTGTTGACAATTGTTATGTATTTTCTTCTATCAGGTCCCTTAGCTCCAGGATGGCGGACTTCTCCTCCATCCGATAAAGCGTTATTAGATGATATATGAGTTAGGGATGGGGATGGGGATGATGTAGCATGATGAGCAGTAGGTGATGCCCTAATTGCAAGTGTAGGTCCTGGAGGGGGAGGAGGTGAGTCAGTGTGAGTTGTGGACTATGACGATCCACCTTCATAGTAAATACCTCTGAACATGTCTCTAAACCTGGGTTGCATTACCTCACGTTGTCTCTTTGGTCCCATATTTTTACCTAAAATTCATTGTTTATTGAATTTTCAACAAATATAAGAATTTGAATTCAATATTTTACATAATATATGGAAAAGGAAATAAGGTGATTTGTTGAATATCATATTCAAGTATAGACGATGAAAATAAAGGTTAACAATTGTTAAAGTCATAGATCAAGAATAATAACAGCCCACATTCAATAGGACACAGGTTGACCTCTAACTAATAGGGAGGTTGTTTGACAAATTCTTACAGATACAATAATAAATCAACTTTAAATTTTTGTCTAGTGTAATGCATCGATAAATCACAATGATATAATTATTTTGTTTGATTCCATGTGACATGGAAGTCAGTAAAGGTAAATGAGTCCTCGATGTTTGGATTCCCGAGAAGTGTCCTAGTATGTTCAAATGCACCAACTGAAACAATGATACTTGTTCCCTTAGGTATAGGCTTTTAAATACCTTCTTGCAGCAGCGTTTCTACTATATCTAAACTTGTAGAGGATATAGTGAATAAGTTACCGCTCTTAGTATGGAAGATTAACTCTCTAGATGAACTACTAGTGGGGGCAGATTTTTCTAAAAGACAATCAGTATAGAACTTTCATAATATCATATTAGAAAACCATTAAACGAACTAAAACTGGATATTAATGTGGGAATGTCCAAGCTAGTTTTGTGGAATTGATGAATTTTTCAAAAGAATTGATCTCTCTAATCCTTTATAGACCGTTGTGACATCGCTCTCGCCTCGATCGACATACATGTCATCTTCGAGATTCAAGGAAGCTTAAAATAACATATAGTATAGACCATCAAATGTGAATATATATAATAACTTCATCAAAGGAAATGAGATGTATATAATAAGGAAAGAGATATTGTTCAGATCATACTAAACACCTTGAAGTAGAAGATCGGCCATGGAAGACAAACGATCCTTATTTTTCCTGCATTGTTTATTCCTTAGGTTGGGACAATTTTGTCACATTCCTCCTAACGGAAGGAATTACTGCCATCTGGAACCAGTGGCCATATCGACATTCCTTAAATAAGATTTTCAATGAAATACTGTACATAATATACTAAAAAGGAAATAATTTATGAAGTTGACTAAAATATTCAATTACAAACACAAATTAATCACTATCATAACTTAATTGTAAATTACAATCATCTTCATCTTCGGAAGAATAAGAGTCAAACTCCGTCTCCTCTTTAGATCTCTGAGCCTCGTCATCCTCTCCAGATGAAATTTCAACATATTCGTTAGATAGACCATTCAAAGGTTCATTATTGTCATATATGATAAATGCATTTATAAAAGTGACATATTCCTAAAACGCTTCACTTTCAATTCTCTACTTTCCTTTTTCATGTGATTGAAAAATACCTCTAGATTTAACTTTGCAAACCGCCAACCAATCTATCTTATCTCGTCGTAAGCTTGAAAAAGGGACATAACATACCTGTTTCGCTTGCAATGTCAACACAAAAGGTTTAAATTGTCTCAATCTTCTTTGGTAGTTGATTTCAACTAGATTGTATCAGCTATGCACTTTTGTTCCAACATTTAGAGTCGGGTCATACTAGTCACATTTAAATATCACACATCGCTTAATTGGCAAAACAGGGTACTCAACTTCAAGTATTTCAATAATTTTACCATAGTAACCCATCAATTCTCCTTGTATGGAAATTCCACTGTTTATTATTGCCATGCTATGTCCATGATATTCTGTATGGCATTTGTATCCATTCACGAAATACACCGGATATGATTTAGTAGTTCGCAGAAGTCCCTTTGTAAGATCACAAATGAACTTATTTTTTATTGGATTTTCTAAGGCCTATATAAAAGAAATTATCATACCATTAATGTATAATGTCATGAGAACACTTAAATATGGTATTGAACAATAAGAATATTTGTAAGTGAAAACTTACATATCTCTTGAACCATTGAGGAAAGTGTCTTCAAACTTCTTTATTTATATCATCCTGTGTGATGTCTGACATTATCTCGTGTAACAATGTCTCGTATAATTTAAATACATTATTATGTATTTCAGTAATGAACAACACAAAATTTTAAAGGAATAAATAATCATGTTTAACTTACTACACAAAAGGTAGAACCTCTTGCAATTCAATAAAATGTAACCATGTACAGCCTCAATTTGTTCCTCTGTTAATATTCTTCTTGTTGCACGTCCTTATGTTCGTCCAAGATATGTGAAAATGGATAAGTTACTATTAGCATCACTCGTTCCTCTGCTATCGTCATTACGAGGAACTTTTCTTTCTCTTATGTGAACATGCAGCTCAAAATAATGTCCACAAAATCTACTAGCTTCCTCCACTAAATAAGCATTACATATCAAACATTCAATTCTGGCCTTGTTTTTCATTTTTTTTTCAAGTGATGCAAATATGGTTATTACAATTTTGTAGTTAAAACAAGGTAATATGGTTATTGCAATAATTTTTCTCGAGTTACCCTCGAATGGATAAATCCATTGATATTGAACTAGACTGGCTAGGTTTACCTCATGTGCTAAATGCATAGGTAGATGCCCCATACATTCAAAGAAGTTTGGAGGAAAAATCCCTTCTAACTTGCATAAAATTACTAGAATCTTCTTTTCTAGTTTTTTCATTTCAACTAACTTGAATTCAGATGATGTTAAACTTTTGAAAAATATACTTAATTCTATTATTATTTCCCAAACGTTATTTGGTAGCAACTCTTGAAATGTAATTAGAATTAGCCTTTGTATAAACACATGACAATCATGACTTTTCATCCCACATAATTTGTACTTCCTCAGGTCCACACACCTAGCCAAATTTGAAACAAAACTATCAGGAAACTTTATACTTTTCAACCATTCTCACAAAAACTCCTTTATTTTTTGTCCAAAGTGTAACATGCTTTTGGATATTTACTGGTACGAAGATCTTTATGTAACTCATTCCTTTTACAAAAAAGTTACAAATCACCTTGTGATTTTGCATTGTCTTTTGTCCTCCCTTCAATGTTCATAATGATATTGAACAAGTTAGCAAAAATGTTTTTGCCAATATGCATCACATCTAGAGTATGACGTATCAAATTAGTTTTCAAATATTGCAAATCCCAAAAGATGCTTTGTTTTCTCCAACCAAAGTTTTGACTAATACTTATATTTACTTCACCGGCTTCAAATTCTGTTACTTTCAACAAATCTAATTCCTCAAACTCTTGCAAAATCTCTTAACCAGCTTTGAGAGGAGGAGAAGGTGTTTTTGCTATCCTATTATTAATGAACTTAAGTGTATTGCGTCTAAATGGATGATTTGGAGGAAGAAAGTTCCTGTGATTATCAAACCAACATATTTTGCTCCCGTTTGGAAGATAAAACGCATCGAAATCATTGTCACAATAAGGATAAGCCAATTTTCCAACTATGCTCCATCCAGATAACTTGAAAAATGTCGATCCACATCAAAGTCGCTCTTAACATAAAATTCTATTTCAGAAAGACTTCATATGTTGGAACACCATATTTCCAAAGATGTTACAATTCAGATATCAATGGTTGTAAGAAAACATTAATTTTATGCTTCAGATTTGTAGGCCCTGGCACAATCACTATTAAGAATATATATGCCTTTTTCATACACATCCAAGGAGGCAAATTATAAGGAGTAATTATGATTGGTCATGATAAATATTGCTGCCTGGATTGACCAAAAGGTTGGAATCTATCTGTCAACAATCCCAACCTAAAATTTCGACATTCAACTGCAAACTCAAGATGGGTGTCGTTGAAATGTTTCCATGTTAGTGCATTTGATAGATGACTCATTACTTTATCTTCTTGTTTATGTTCAGTATGTCATCTAATGTGAGATGTAGTAATATCAGAAGCATGAAGTCTTGGAGTTAGTGGGAAATAATACATATGCTTCTATGGTACTAATTTCTGTTTCATTAAACGCTTTGTAGGCTTAAACCTAGATTGACCACAAAATTTGTACTCTTTTAAGTCCACATCATCTTCCCAATACAACATATATCCCAATTTGCAGCAATCAATCTTTTCAACAGGCAAACCAAGACCCTAATAAGTTTCTTCATATTGTAAAAACTATCAACCATTGTATGATCAGCAACCAATGATTAATTATACCATTCAAATATTTTATCAAAATTCAAGCAATTGAAGACAATTGGGTCATTGTCTCATAATTTGGCCCTAATTCTTGATCAATTGATTGTAGTAAGTCGAAAACTATTTTGCTTGTGGGTTAGGTTCTTGTTAAAGATTTTTTTTCATATTTTCCTCAAAGGTATAACCGACCCCATCATAAACCATTTGCATGTATGGATTTTCAGTTCCATCCACATAATTTGTTCTAAATCCAATCGCCCCTTCATACTCATTTAAGTTGACAAACGATTATGCTTGATTACCCATTGAGGTGCTACAAATGTCAGGTTCCTCATGTCATGTCCACTCAAAATAATTGGGAACAAACCCTTTTCTCAGCAAATGCCCATTAACTTCATCAATAGGAAGGAAACATTTGTGTTTGCACTTTTTACATAGACATCTGATCTTTGGCTTATCCATATATGTAGGTTGAGAACATGCATAATGAAAGCAAGCTTCAACTCCAGCGACAAATTCAGGATTAATGTAACCATCAGGTGTTAATCGTTTATACATCCAAGATCTATCAACGTAACTCATTTTTGCAAAACTGTTAATTTAAAACAGTGATTCCATAGTTAGTATCATTCACGCTCCTAATATTACAAAACATCTAAGATAAGACTAGTGAATCAAGGCAACAAGTTCTCGTTATGACTCCTAAGCTCCTCGTATATTTCACCGATAAGCCTCACTGGAGCTCCATCATGTGTTATGGGTTAAGGTTTATGGGTTTAGAGCCAAAATATTTGTAAACTTAAGATCGAACATATATGTTTGTAATCATATATGTTACATAATAAGTTTGATATTTAACCTATATTGAATATGTACTAGTGCCAAATATAATAAATATTCATAAAAATATGAATACTTATTTTAATAAATTGTTTTAACAGTTACAATTTTAAAAAGATGCGTGTTAAAATTTACACATAAAAAAATAAAAAAAGCTTATAAATTTAGAGAGCATCAATGAAATAACGGATTGACATAATTAAGGTAATTAGAATAATAATATAAGTCAAACTCATCCTATATTAATTCATTAATAAAACGAAGTTCATACTACAAACAAGTTTCAGTTCGTGCAAGCCAAACATTAGCCATGTAATACGTTCAGATGGAAAGTTTAAACTGCAAACAAAAACTCAAATTAAACCAAGTTCAAAAAAAGATAGTAAAAAAATCACTTACCTCAACTAACATGCAGAAGATTCTTCCTAAATGTACGTGAAATAAGAGGATGATGTAGCTAGAATGAAAAATAAAGTAGATGCATATAAATTTAGATGAAGCAATTTTACTTAGACAAAAATAAAGGAGAATAATTTGATATTTAAGATACATGAACCTTTTCAACTTTTGACATCAAATATTGGTCATATTAAAGTTAACAATTAGAACTCACATCTTCACTATAGTATGGTAATTTCATTAATGAGCAACCACAGATAAGTTGAGTACAGAAGAAAATAAAAGTTTTACTACAAACTAAAAAGACTAAATCAAAGTATGAAGCAACTATGAAATAAAAATAGAGAACAATACAAACAATATATATAATGAGTGATTGCTA
>JAOTIZ010000001.1:2154756-2167581 GCA_027123425.1 Erythroxylum panamense
TTGATAGTATATCAGATTATAAATAACAATTGAATTAATAAAAATATTAATTCAAATAAATATTTTTATTAAATTTGAAAATAAAAAAAATAATTTTGACGCAAACAAACAAACGTGATTTTGTTTTTATCCAAAGAGAAACAAAAAGTAAAAAGTAAAAACGAAAATAAAAAACATAAGTAGAATAAAACCACATTTAGTTATTACTGTTATTATTATTATAAAAAAATAGAAAAAACATTAGACAAGTTTCAAGGTGTTAGTCATTACAGAAGATTTGAGAACCTAGGAAGATGGATTTGGTGAATTCCTGGCAGATGAAAGCAGTGGTTTCTTGTAATGAAAGCATAAGAAAGATGCAGAGAGGAACATGGCTTGTCGTGGAAATCACATTTGCAGGGTTTATGAGGTGTTCCTGTGTCTTTTGGCTTTTGGGGGTACCATGTTATTATACTGTCTAAGATGCACGTGAGGAACCAGGACTCTGCTTCACACCATTCCCTCTAACAGTGATTTCTATCGGCCAAGTATATTCTTGCCCAAACAAACATACCAACAATCTCCTTTTTTTTTTTGTTACAAGGAAAAAACACGAAAGAGAAATTTCCGATACAAAAATCTTTGCTGGTCCCTAATCAGAGAAAGCTGGAGCAGAGGTGGAGGCTCCTGAAGAATCCAAAGGCCCGCTGGGGAGATAGCTACTAAGGAAGCCAGACTATCGACACACTGATTCTTTTCTCGATACACGTGTTAGAGCTGTAGCTCCCACGCTCGGTGTAGATAATGATGAATGCCTGTCACAAAAAAAGTATAGTTAGTGTGAGGAATAAAGGAAGAGGAGAGGATATTGATAACCTCTAATGAATCGACTTCGACAATCACTCGTCGATAATCCTACTCCCAGGCCAACTGGAGCCTGAAGCGGATGCCCCAGAGTTCAGTTGTGAGCGGGGATGCTTGGTCAAGTTTTTGGAGGAAGCCCCCGCACCATTTCTCATGACAGTCCCTGATAAGGTCGCCTGCATTAGCGATGCCGGTCGTAGGATGGGTCGTCCTATCTGTATTCAATTTGACCCACCCCTCGGTCAGTTTTATCCAGCCCGTCCTATGACCGAACGGAAGACCCTGGTCGCGAACCATACAACGCTTTACCAGGCGGGCCTTGACTATCCACTTGGCATAATCCAAAACCTCTTTTGATATATATCAACTCTGCTCAACTTCATCTCAGTCATATATTTATGTGAAGTGAAGTGGATTAAAAATGGGACAAAGTAGAGAAAACAGAGAATCATGTTCTCAACAATAATTATTGTTTTTTCTTTTCTTTTTGCTCACCTTCTTTAAACATAAATTACTTTAATTGACTTATTACACTTCATATCTCATAATTATTTTGGTTTTTATGACCTTAAAATTTACTTGATATTATTTTTATTATTGCTGATATTTGTTGTTCTCAAGTTATATGATATCACACAGTTTCAGAAGTGAGACGTGATGCCATTTTACCAACATTTTGCCCAAAACTAAACTCAGGGGTAAAGGGGATGAAATCTCACACCAAGACTGACCATATTAATTCCCATGTGAGGTTTCATTACACAAGCAAGCCAAAAGTTTGTTGGGATTTGAGGTGGCACCTTTCCACAGTTGTACCCCTCCATACCTTTATCTAATGGTTTGTATTTAGTTTCATCATCTTCATCATCGTCGCCATAAAAGATGAAGCCTCCTCTGTATGTCTATCAATATTCCTGTTCTTAGATTAATGCTATTTTTCATTAAGGGAAGGGTTACATATAGCCTAGCTCTCTCTACTTGCCTCCCAAAACCCTCCTATCGCATGGTTAAGCCATGGACTTAGCTCCTACCAAATCCCCTCCTCATGAATCTGATACTGATACAGAAGCCCCACTACCGAACCATCTCTACAAAGCCTTATCTCTCACCAACGCTTCTTCTTTAAAGACCTCCCACCACCAACCACCACCACCGTCCTCACTGCCATCGCACCACCACCACCACCAAATGGTTGTTTCTTACAAGGAATGTCTCAAGAACCATGCTGCTTCTCTTGGGGGTCTAGCTCTAGATGGTTGTGGTGAGTTCATGCCTACTCACACCTCACCTCTTGAATCCACCTCCCTCAAATGCGCTGCCTGTGGCTGCCACCGCAACTTTCACCGGCGGGAGCCGTACACCGGCCACCTCCCAACAACGTTGCTTCACTGGACGTCCAGTCCAAGTCCAATAAGTTCCGGTCCAAGCCCGAGCCCATCTTCACCAGCTTCACCAACCCCGCAAAACTCCATCTTCCCATCTGCTCCCCACATGCTGTTGGCTTTGTCCTCACCGTTGGATGAGAATCACAACTATCACACCAGTTCCCATCCAACGGTGATGAACCCACATGGCAAAAAGCGAGCAAGAACCAAGTTTACCAAAGAACAGAAGCAAAAGATGCAAACTTTTGCAGAAAAGTTAGGGTGGAAGATGCTGAGAGGAAATGATGAGAGAATGGTTGAAGATTTTTGCAATGAAGTTGGTGTCAAAAGGAATGTTTTCAAGGTGTGGATGCACAACAACAAGCATAGGATAGAAAAGGGTCAGAGCTATGATTTCAACAGCACCACCAAGTTTGATATCAATGGAGGCAATGGAATTGGGTTACAGACCAAAGCTTCCGACGAGAACAAGGACAATGACAACAATGTCAAGAGCAGTAGCTACGACAGCTTTGACAGGTTCCAGATTAGGACAAAAGCCGATGATGCTACTGATAGGTCTTCACCTTCAACGTGAGGGAAAGATTGAGACTTTACTGTTGAGAGCAGAAATAGAAGGTGGTAGACATTGAAAAATCTATTCTTTTTTCATTGTTAATTTACTTCTTTGTTATCGCAGTGTTGACTACTGACTAGTCGCTAGTGATTTACTAGTTAGAGATGGAGGTGGAGAAGAGGGGGCAGATACTTACATAAATAGTTACTATGTTATCTGTAACTCCGCTTAATTTTCTCATTAAAAGATTCCATTTTGGTATCCTTTCTATCACACATGTACTGTCATCTTCTTCTACATTTTCATTACATCTTCCAGAAATGTAGTATTAAAAAGTGGGAAAGATCGCTATCTTTAATATCATGCATGGTTCCAAGTAGATAATTTTAGTTAATCAGCTGGAAAAGCTGCCTTATTGGTTAGTGCTTGATTAAAATATGTTTTCTTCTAACTTGGAGGAGAGTTCATTTTCCTTATCAATTCTCAGTTCTTGCCTATTTTATTAAAAGTGTGGATAAAATTAAGTGAATAATATGTAACGAGAACCCAACCCTTTCCTTTGTGTAAAGGGAAGAGAGTAACAGGAGGAAAGAAACGAAACAGCCTCCTTGCTTGTCTGTAGCGGAGGCTTATCGTTTTGAGTGTGCAATTTGTTCTGACACATGTCAGCTGTAATCATGTCATTAAACAATTCAGTTCATAAGACGTGTGTAAACATCTACACACAGCATAAGCGTTTCCTTGCAAGAGATGGATGGGTTCCATTCCAGTGGAGTTTGGTGCATCGATCTTGGCTTGGAAAGTAACAACAATGGGATTTGCTCTTGTTCTTACTTATTATGGAAGTGTGACTTTTGATCATGAGACGAAAAGCATTAAACTTTCAGAGTTTCGTGGCATTCCATAGCAATTTTATATGTTATCTTGTGATCTGATGAGCCTTGAAAGGCAAGCAGATTTTTTTGCTTAATTTATGTTAGGTGACATATGCACTGACCCGAAAGGACAGTGCACGCTCTTTCCTTATTTGGTGTCTTTACTCTTCAGCTTTATTAGTATTTTATTGCGAACTAGTATTAATTTAAGTGAAAAAATCCTTTCTCAGTATTTCAATTGCAGGCTTTTACGAATCTGCCACATGTTGCACTATCTGCGTTTTCTTCAACTTTTATTCTGCTGTCAGTTCAGAGCCATAACCAAAACTCAAGAAACCGGCTAATCTTTTTTTTTGTTAATGACATTAGATATCCCTACTTAGCCTAATTAATCCTAAACTCGTAAGATTTTGTCATAAGAGTTTTAGATGAGGTAAATTTGAAATTTCAAAATCTTTCAGGTTCTTACGTAGTCTGTACACTTCTACATACAAGGAGTCTTCGCATACTTGATTATTCAGTTGATGATTGATCACTGGCTTCTTCCTGTTTAGTATTAGGTTTTCATCAGCCCTCAAGTTCTTTAGTAGCTCTAACTCTCACACTGTCATTAGAAGCAAGATGTCCGTAATTAATCCGATCAAGGAGTTTTATCCAGGGGTTAGAAGATCATCAATAAAAATATTTCCTATTTCTTCTCCTTTGGTGTGACTCGAATTCAAGATCTCCTAAAACAGAGACCCTTAAGTAAAGAGCTAAAACCAGCTAATCTGGATAAGCGATAATGGAGGAGGAGTATATCATTACTCATTGAGATTTTAATCCTGAAAAGTGTCTAAGACGAATTCTATGAATCAAGAAAGCACAAAGCCCTTGTCTTCTGGCCATTTTTGGGATCTACTCGAAACTTTCCTAGGCTGGTACCGAGCTAAGTAAACTAACCGATGATCTAGCGAGGCTTTTCACTTCTATAATAGTCATCTGATTCACGAATCACTTCTCTAGTTTCACAAGGGTCTAGTATTTGGGAAATCTCTGGACAATGGGATTGAACTTTTGTTTTGCTGAAACTGAGAGAGTCCATAATTCTGTTTCTTTCAATGTAAGAGAGTGTCAATGCGAAACCAACCACGCACAAGTCCGACTTTTGAGCTACAGGCATGGACCATGTGTTGATCTTGTCGCTAGGGAAAGGCAAAAAGAGAAGGGCCTATGGACACATGGATGTAATCAATCCAGAGAGCAAAACAACTTGAATGGACCATCCGCAAACTTGTCCTGCTTAAGAGTGGACACTGCCTTACCGAAGACTTTTCGAGAGGAAACAGATCAAAAACAAATCTTCCCCCCTTCTTTTCCTCAGTTTTGATCTCTTTTACAATGAGACCACGATGGGTTATCTTAAATCCAAAGTCCAATCCTCAACTTCATCACTTATGTTTGGAATGGCAATTGTTTGTTTAAGTATGAGAGCCTACCAACTAGTAATGAGTTGAAGGCATCTTTTGTCTCCACTGGTTTCATGTTCAAGATAGAGGGAATCCCCTTTATGCTGGATGAAGCTAGAGTGAATCTAACAAGACAGACACCATGTTTCTGTTCATGGAGTATATTTATAGTTTAAATCAATGGATGAAATGAACTTAAGCATTTCCTACGAGTTAATGTAGATTGCTTTGGATATGAAATGATGGACTTAAGCATTTCCTACGAATTGATGTAGATTGCTTTGGATACGAAATGATGGACTTAAAATCATGCGGGAGTGGTCGTGTCAACTTCAGCATGTTTTTCAGGAAGGGAATCAATATGCAGACAGTCTAGCTCGTCTAGCGGGCCACTTCCGTCCTGACCTGCTTATCCTTCAAGCGCCCCCTTTGAGTCTCTAGGAGCTCTTTTATCAGGATGCGCTCAGTGCAGTGTACTCTATGACTTTAATGTAGATTTCTGTTTTTTCTTTTTCCTCTTGTAACCAAAAACAAATGTAGATTGGTTTGGATATGAAATGATGGACTTACTTTCTAATCGCCATATCGTGTGGCGTAGAAAACCCTTTCTTTTTGACATTGTTGATCTATGAAGGCGAAGCTATTTTGTCCACGTCCCAATTTTCCAAGGTTGATTAGAGTATTAATAGATTGATGTTGCTTGGTTTTTGTCTTTTGAGAATTTTACACGAGAACAATCCTTAAAGTTATGTTAAACATGTCTTAACATAGGGATAAGGCTCTTTTCAAGATAGAGAGCAATATAATTCATCGTCCAGTCTACATCTCTCTTTCTTTTTCAATCGAAGCATATAACTTTATTTTATCTTTAATTGTTATGATAAGAAGTCCTTGAAGATTAGAACCTTAAATGTAGTCAGTCCACAAAATCACACACACACACACATATATATAGGTGAGGAATCAAACAAGTGTCAAGGTGAAATCTAAGATAAGTTGAAGATGAAATCAAA
This sequence comes from Erythroxylum panamense, assembly GCA_027123425.1. Classification (NCBI taxonomy): domain Eukaryota; kingdom Viridiplantae; phylum Streptophyta; class Magnoliopsida; order Malpighiales; family Erythroxylaceae; genus Erythroxylum; species Erythroxylum panamense. The sequence goes on from JAOTIZ010000001.1 coordinate 2,160,877, forward strand.
CATGGTGAGGCCAAGGTCTCAAATCTTCCTTGCAGATTAGGGCCACTTCAGGTTTGGTAATTTTCGTTATCTGAATTTGACCTCATATGTACAACAGATGTCTTGAAGGTTTTCGATTTTTTCATTTCCTAATTTTAGAGAAGGAGAAATCTAAAACTTGTACTTGGTACGTATACATCTCACCAACTAACAAGCGTTGTGGTGATCAAACTAGTTTATTTACTGATTTCGTTGTTCACCAAATGACTTATAACCTAAAATATTAGATGCAAGTGTTGGCGACTCTTTAAAATATTAGTAACTAAAATATTCTTCAACTTTAATTAGCGAATCGATATAAGAATAAGAAACTTAACAAAACGAACACCAATATATACGTGAAAAACTCTTCAATTTAGAGGAAAATTTATGAGCCAAACAAATACGTAAATATACTAAACTCAAATATGGATTCACAAAATTTGATCTCTTATTCCACAATAACAATTTGTCTCACAAAGTTTTAGGATTGAAACCAAATTTGATGTAACAATCAACAGATTCTTAAACAAATCCAAAAAATAATAAAAATGGATGAGAATACTAAACTACTTGTCCTCTCTAAGTTTTTCTTTAATTTTGGACGTTATACCTACACTCCCAAGCGAAACCTAAGTATTTTTCTTTTTTATATCACGAAATAAAATTTTCTACACCATTCACATATACTATCATGTAAGTGATTGTATTTCTTTGGTACCATCTCACTCGCAGATGTAAACAGTCATAGAGAGATACACAATTGTCACACACTGTCGTGTATGCCATGAATATAGGTGTGTACACAACCATATATATCTTCTCACTTCATGTCCTTCTTCACACAGTTCTAGAGACTTATACAATTGATCCACACGGTTATGTAAGTGTAGAATATGGGTATGTGTCTCTCTACGCTGGTGTGTTATTTACACGATTGAAATACACGGCCATATAAGTTAAGGACACTATTAAAGACTGATTCAGAATTCAATTTATTTGTTCAAAATTTTCAAGATTCTATTGTTGCTAACTTTTCGCTCAAGTTTGTTCCTAATATCTCTCACATATAGTTGAGGAAAAATAATGATTTTTTCTATTGTTGCTATAAGTGCCTATTTAAAGGCTAGTTGACTCAATAAAGAGGTGTGCAGGTAGAATTTATTACTTGTAGTTTCAGTCCATTAATTGTTTTTGATACTATATATTTCTTTCTCATTCTTTGGGCTGAGATACCTTGTGTTTCAGCATTGTGGTATCAGAGCCAGTCGAATGCCCACCAACAACAACACAGTAAGTGTCACTTAGCCGCAGATCCCTATTTTCAAAAGGACAAATTGTTTGTTCTAGTACATCAAGATGAAGAACCTGTTCAAATAGCAAGATCTTTTGGGAGCTGATTGAAAGTGGATACCCAGAAACTAATGATGAGGATAAGCTGTGAGAGAACGAAAAGAAGGACTTCAAGGCACTATTTTTTTATACAACAAGTAGTAGATGAGAGTATTTTCTCTCGAATTGCAACAACGAATATAACAAATGTATCTTGACATGTATTAAAAACGACATATCAAGGTGATTCAAAGGAACTAGTCATTAAACTTCAAATTCTTAGACGTGAATTTAAGAATTTATAAATGAAACATGGGGAATTTGTGCAATATTTTCTATTTAGAGTCTCAAATATTGTTAATCAAATGAAAACTTTAATGAACAATTTCTTGATAACATAGTTGTGGCTAGAGTATTAAGGAGTTTAACTCCAAAGTTTGATCATGTAGTGGCAGGAGGATATCGAGGCCGAGGTGTTTGTGGACGAGGAAAAAAGCAATCCATCCAATGGTGAGGAGCATGCTACAAGCTAAGAATCTTTCTAATCAATTTTGGAAAGAAGTTATTCCTACAACAATATATCTGCTGAATTTATCACCAACAAGAGCTGTGATGGATTAAACTCCATATGAAGTTTAGTTAGGTAGGAAGCCCTTGGCAAACCATTTAAGGAATTTTGGTTGCATTGCTTATGCATTAATTGATTCACAAAAGTGCAACAAACTTATGAGAAGTCTTTCAAATGTACTTTTGTGGGCTATTGCTCTAATTCCAAAGCAAACAAGTTGTATAATCCTATTATTGGTAAAGTAATCATTAGTAAGAATGTTGTCTTTGATGAAGAAACAGGTGGGATTTGGCATGAAAATGAAAATGGTGTTCAGCTTGAGGAAGATAAGGCACCAATAGCCACAACTCAACAACAATAAGCTTCACCAAACTCTCCTACTTTGTATTCCCCAACATCACTTGATTCACCGTCATCATCTGATGAGACGTCTACAAGAAAATTCAGATCATTGAGAGAAATATATGCAACCACACAAGCTATGTTTGTTGTTGATCCTACGACATTTGAGGAAGCAATACAAAAAGAATAATGGAGTAATGCAATGAAGGAAAAACTTGCAACAATTTAGAGAAACAAAACATATGAACTTGTCGATTTTCCTAAAGGAAAGAAAGCAATTGGAATAAAATGAGTTTTTAAGACAAAATACCATGCAAATGGCACTGTAGAAAAACATAAAGCTCTCCTTGTAGCCAAAGGATATTCATAATAGAAAGGAGTAGATTATAAAGAGATATTCTCTTATGTTACTCACTTTGAGACGATAAGAACTATCATACCCTTAGTAACTCGAGTAAATTGACAGATTTATTAATTTATGTTTTCTATTTATGGTAGGTGTTATAAAGGTCTTCTTAAGCATTAAACATACCTGCAAGTCGCGTCTACTCCTTTGCACAACAATATTACTTAGGTATGTTTAACCAAGATTCAACCTTCCCCACATGATCGTCGACCAATAACCTTATTCTTGAATGCCTCATAGCCTTTGCAGTGTTTAATTTTCACACTCGCAAGAAACTACGGAAGCAATAGAATATTCAAAGGCAACAATAATGCAAGAAAGAGACACAACAATAATGTCAATCTTTATTACTTCTTTCAAAGTATAAAAAGGATACTCTCTCAATCTCAGAGTGTCTCTCTACCTCTATCTGTGAGGAGCAAGGCTCCAATAAGCTATATATAGGCATCAAGGCTTGAGGGCCAAGTTAGTATCCTAACTAAACTATACTACCCAAGATCACATTTTATCGTATTAAATTACGTCATTATCCTTTAAGATAACATCCTCATCTAATTAGGACTATCTGATAAGGTCTATTAAGATTGTGTAGGTTTAACTTTCATTTGATTTCTTCCATGTGGATATTCACAATACTTGTTATTAATGATGCTTCTTTTTTAACTATATCCTTTTAGTATTTGATGCAATGTATATTTAATTATGTATTAAATATCAATTTCTAAAATGAATTTAGATAAAAATTTACTTATAGAAATATAAGAATACTTGATTTTGATTAGAGCATTTAGTTTTATAATTAAATGTGTGAATATGTATTGAAGATTTGGTTCTAAATAAAAGAAGTATATCAGACAGATACAATATTCCTTCTTGCATAAGTAATTAATTCTATTACTTTATAGGAATAGAGATAAGAAAAGTTTATCAATTTATCTAATGATAAACAAGAGCTCAAGACTTGAAACACAAATATTGAAATTATGTATATTAAAAGAGAAAATGGATTATTAGTAATGACATAATCTAGATAAATGATATGTTCAACAATATGTCTTAACATGTTCGATGTGAGACTTAAAAGGTGAATTGAATGAGTAAACAAGTGAATTGAAGTTAGACATTAGGTATGCTTGAACTATCATATGTATTATAGTTTAAGATAAGAGATACACTCAATTGTAAGAGAGTTAATATTGTAGTACATGAAAAATATCACACGTGCATAGATAATATAAGAAATCTTTGAGACTATGTGAACTTCAAATTAAATAACATTTTTTCTCTAATTTTAATCCTAAATATTTGAATTAATGATCATTATCTTAGAATATTATTAGAAGATCAAGAATGATTTGATCCAACGAGATATCCTGAAAAAAAAAAGAATTAAATTCAAAAGGTTAAAAACCATGAAAATAATTATAAATTTAAGGTCTTCATATTGAGATGATGATTAATGTGATATAGATACAAAGGTGTTTCGAGATAGAAGAGTAATCAATAGGTTATTTTTAATGGACTTTTATAAGCTCCAATCACTAATTTCGTAAGTATCTTACGTATAATCCGAAATATATTTTTTAGTATATGAAATTATATTTAAAACTTTATTATATCATTATTAATTATCTTTGTTACTAACATGTCTCAACGATGATTTGGAGCAACTTCAACTAGAACAGGAGGGCTGGATGGAAGAGACAACAGGGGAATTCGGCAAGACATTTGTCAATGAAAAGTTGATGGAGACAGAAGAAGAAAAAAGCATCACAGAGGAGGAAAGTTGTGAGGAAGGAATAGTTCTTGACTATGGTACACCTATTGACAAGAATTCTGGAGAATATGAAATGGAAGAAGAGGGTTTTAATGCAGATAAAGAGGATGATGTAAAAGGTTCGGTAATTGAAGAAGTTCGTGATCCAGAAAGAAGAGAGGACTGTCCTAAAAGTCTGGTACCCGAAGACAAAGAAGATGATGAACTAGAGGGATTGACGGAGGAAAAGAAGTCTGACACGGAAGATACATTTGAAAACCAGCATCATCCTTCACATGTATTTCAATTACGTAGTGATGGAAAAGATGAGTCTTTCCCTGCAAATGGAGTGTCCACCGGGAGCAACTCGAAAGTTGATTCGTTTATTTGCGAGTTCTTACCTTACAGAATCGCTAGCGAAGGACTGGTATCTGGAAATCCAGGTCCTGATCTTATCTATGTGCAGGAGGTAGAATATGAGACAGACACGGAAACCGATTTTCTGATAAGCAGTCTTGCCTATTCTGACGAAGATTATATTATCATAGAACCTCATAAACAGAACTCAAGTTTACCGTACGAGGAGGTGTTATCTGGCAAGGATTTAGCTAAGGTTGAACATCATCATGAACAGGAAGTTACAGGTCATGACAAAGCAAAACTTGAAACTTGGTATGTTGATGACAGCAAAAAACGTAGCTTGAAACCCAACTCCTTCTCTGATGTGCACAACAGTGCAGATTTCTCGAAAGAGCATAAGGGTGTAATCGAACAGCTTAAATTGGAATTGAGAAGTGCGACAAAAGGTGGTCTTCCAACGATTTTAGAAGAACCAGAGACTGAGGAATTGGAGACGCCAAAGGTAGTGTCAAAGCTTAAGCCTCTCAAGATTGCAGAACATATTGAACATCTCATGGAGGAGATTCAAAAGGTTTACAAAAGCTACTTAGACAGAATGCGGAAATTGGACGCCATAAAGTTTCAAACCATGCAAGCGTATGGTAAGTTTTAGTAAATCCTCTACGCTCTCGTTTCCACAACATGAACATTAGTGACACATCAGGTTTAGAAATTCTTGGCTTTGCAGAACGGCTATAGTTGCATAAATCATTTCAGAATGAGGCTTTTGATTTCGACACTAATCATTTAAGAGAATTATAAGGCTTAGAGGGTGTCCATCTTTTTTATTCCCAAAAATATTTCCTGAAAGCTTGTTATGTTTCGTTGGCACTCCTAAAATTCTCTTGTACTTGTATTAAGGCCTGCGTTTATTTTTGTACCTTAGATCTACGAGCTAACCTAAGATGTTAATCTTCCTCTCTTTTTGTTTCTTCTCTTTTCGGGCTGTTGAATATATTCTTTAGTTATCTTGAATTATGCTAGACACGCCTTGAATGTAACATCCCGTTACTGTTAACAAGGGCATTTTGGTAAATTGGGACAGACTGATAGGATTGCATTGCATTCACTGACTGAGTATATTACTGACCTCTAGTCATAGAGGAATAGGTTTACTGCATATGCATCTATTTATAAGTACGTGCATTCATGGTTTTTCGGTATTGAATCACGAACTGGAACTGACTGAACTGACTGGAACTGATTGGATTGACTGGATTGCGAACTGACTGGACTGATTAGGGATTAATTGAGAAATTAGAGTAAGTGGGTTAAATTGACTGAATTAGTACTGTTTATAAGTGACTGGTAATTGATAGAGGATTATAGGAAATTTTCGGGAGATTCGGGTGTAAATGCCCGGACCGGAAATATTTGGGTGACTGACTGATTGACCGTATATTACTGAAAGAGCTGTCCCGTGACAAGGGAAGAATTAGAATTTTACTGATAGGGAATAAATGTGTTGAGTCATTGAGATTTAGAGACTGAAACCTGGACTGATATGGAGACTGACGGCTATAAATAGTTAGGGATTGAGAATTTGGGGAAAATTGTCAAGGCTTCATCGTTCTCCCTCTCTTCCCCTTCGACGGTGGCTTGCGACTCCTTCATTGGTGAGGATTTCTTGGTCCTTCTTCATGGTTTTTCCTTCTATTGTGCTAGGCTAACTGATTACTGATGATTGATGAAGGATTTAGAGGCTTGAGGGAGAGGAAATCGTTGGTTTCAAAGATTTTAGGGTTACCGTGATTTTCGTGGATTTGAGCTTGATCGGTAAGTTTATGGGTTTAATGTTGTTTATTATTGTGTTTAATGCATTCATGGGTTGGATTGGAGTGGATTTGAGTAGATAGAGTGTTTAATGGAGGTATTATAGAGTTT
>JAOTIZ010000001.1:2178694-2197473 GCA_027123425.1 Erythroxylum panamense
TTCCTTTAACCTTACCAGTTTCTATCAACTTATCAAGTTTTTCGGTGCCTCCATTCAACATCCTCAATCCCTTTTCAATACTCACCAATTTCATTTGAACTTCACTAAGCTCATCCGAAGTTAACATAAGCTTCTTTTCTAATTCTTGTATGGTATTTTTCAGGCAAATATTCTCTTCCTTCAAGCTCTCATTCTTTTTCTGCATTTTCACCCATTTCTCATACAAAGCCTTGTAATTCTCATAGGTATTTCCAACTTTATCATCACAGCTACTTCTATCACTGTCATAGTCTGACGTTGAATCCCGAGCTGAACTAATTTTCAAATTTTCAAATTTTCTCCCTGTTCTGCTGTCAGTTATTTCCTTCTCTGTTGCTGCTAAACAAGTAACTGAACTTTTGTTGTGCAGTGCAACCAGTGCAGCATTGTTTGGTAATTCTTCTCCACTGCTCAAATCGCTTTCAGAATCATTTTCACTCCAGGTGGTTGTGAAAGACTTTCTTCTTTGTTTCTTCAATGTATTAGCGCATTCGGATTGAAGATGTCCAAACCCCTGACATTCATGACACTGAATTCTTCTGGCCTTCCATTCACCTTTTCTCATAGCCATGTCTGCGAATTTAGGATCTGCACCAACTTGCTACCAAGTTCTGAATCGATGACCTTCCTCTGATACCAATTGAAAAACCGAAGGGGGTTAAATAGTTTCGATTTGTTCCTAGCAAACAAATAAAATCAGAAAAATTAAAAGAAGCAAAAATAAATCAACACCAGAAATTTGGTAACGCAGTTCGGCACACTTTGCCTACGTCTGCGGGGCCCTCACCCAGCTTAATCACTTTCACCGAAGTACAATAGTTTTACCCAAGGCTTTACTGAGTCGACACCACTCAACCCTTAGTACTATCTCTCAACCTCACTTCCCGTGAAAGAATTCACACCCAATAGTACGACCGTCTCGTACTAACCTCATCAAAGGATTTGTCTAACTACTTTCACTCAAAACAATAATAAATAATGATAGCTCAAGTATTTAATCAACTGAAAATTAAATAACAAAAATATTTGAGACAAAGAAGACTTCCCTATGAACTTGTCTTCTCAAAATAATCCAACTGAAAACCTTTTTCGTGGTTGATTCGTTCTTTACAAGAATATGTCAAGGTGTAGCTTCAAGTAATAACCAGTCCCCACATCATTGAAGATTATATTCACCTTGCTGACCAAATAACTTCACCGTGGCTCAAGTATCAAAACACGTTAATCAGCTATATATCTTAACATACGCAGCAACCAGTATATATATTCAAAGACGCATGAAAGCCTTCCTTCGAAAACTCACGCACGACGATAGTTGCTGCACACACTGCACTTCTTTTCTTTTTCACTTACGTGTTTCAATAAACTTCTATATGAATTAAGTATGTGAAGAAAACATCCAAAAAAAGATCCCATAGGCTTCTTCAACTTTTTGCCAAAGCATGAGACATAGTATTTAACTACAAATCTACCAAGTTCTCTTTTAAACCCACGGTAAAATCCACCAAGTTCTCTTTTAACTAATGCAACACCATATCTTGACCGCACACACACTCCCACATTAATTCCATACCTCACATGCACCAACGTAGTTTAAAGATATGCACAAATCCCTCACATAATTAGAGTCCCACTTAAAATAGAATTTTATCACAACTGAACCATTATCCAAATACCTTTTGAATCTAAGTCAATATCCAACTAATATCTTATATGTCCAATTAATAAATAATGCCAAAATACATATCCTAACAGTATGTTTAGTATGGAAGAGGAGAATTTTATATTACATCTTATTTTATCATAAATAGTTAAAAAAAACCCTCTAATTTGGGAAGTTTATGATGGAATGTAAAATAATAAATCATTTTACACTATATTACATTATAAACCCTCCATTCAATCAACGTTTCACTATATTATATTATGAACCCTTTCATCATTCTCAAACAATAATTTTCTAATATTATATCCATTTATTTTTCATTCCATTATAAATCATTTCATTCTATTAAAAAAATTACATCCAACCGAACATAGCTTAAGGAATACACCTTATAATACCAAGTTTACCAAGATGTAAATTAACAAGCATGCCAAGCAATTTTTATTTATGATATTTAGAATTTCACATGTAATAACATAAATTTTAACAGTAATTAATTAGACAACTTTTATTTATGATATTTAGAAATTTAGAAGTTATAATACAAATAGATGTAAATCAAGTTTGATCTGAGTTCAAGGTTGAATCTAAAAGTCTTGTTCTCTTTTGCATCCCTCCCGATGTAGAAGGTAGATGAAGCGATGCCATTTTCATCATTTTATTGCAATTCTCTCAATTAAAAGATCATTTTAATTTGAAAATTATATTTGACAATAATGAATTTTTGTGAGTTATTTAGCCTCATTATCTGAACACTTTTTCCTTGTTGTTTATATATGATGATAACAACGATGAATTAATGTATGTATAATGTCCATTAGTAATAGAACCTGTTTCATATTCTTTTAACTTTCATGGTAATCAATCGAGCCAATTAACTCATTAATTATGAAAATGCCTTGACTTTTGTCAACTTGAGATATTACAATAGATCTTGAATACAATCTTGTTTCATTCCATTTAACACTTAAAATTGATTATTGAAATCAGGCACAAAGGTTGACTCAACTGTCTTCTAAAACAAAAATTCTAAATAACCACCTTTCCATTTTTCTTTTTAATTAACATAAATATGCCTTGCCTACGTTCTATTATTAATATTTAATGAAAGCGTTTTGATTGCATTAAAAAGACCCTTATTAACTTTACAAAACAAATCAAACAGTATTGAAAATATACCTTTTGCATGTTAGATATGAACTTTAAGTCACTACAATCTGTAAATTATAGATGTGAAATAGAAACTACTTCTATATATTTAACATCAACTGCACTCCAAGAAATATAATATATTTGATTGTTTTTATCCCTTTCAACAGCAATCTATAATTTTCCTTTACATATTCCTTAGCAATCTATAATTTTCCTTTACATATTCCTTATAAACATCCATATAACTCTATTATTGGTTTATAATCTTCAATCTAACCCCTTTTATAAGTGGTGAAATAGGTATAGCATCTTGCAAACACTATTTTACCATTCACATTATCAATATTTGTTATGATTACCCATGTTCTGCTTGGGTTTTTCTTCTTCATCTCCTCACCATACCTTAATAGTTTGACAAATTTGATCATATGACACTTATACATCATCCTGTTAATTGCCTTTGCTCTTTGCAAGTGTTGAAACTCACATATACCTTTAGATGTTTCCTCAATATGGCCTTTAAGTTGGCAATCTTGATATTTAGTTATGACTTAATTATGTCTTTACAATAGCTTGCTATCCATTTAGATGAGTTGAGCTTGTTAATGTTAATGTTGTATATGTGTCATTGGTATTGGTTCATATCTCTTCACAAAAAAAAACCACTATTACCATTTCTCTTGATACTTGTGAAAAGTAACTAAGGGCACTATGATTTACACCTCACTCTCATCTGAGACATCATTTTTTGTATTTTAACCTAAACTCTTTGTAATAGAGTATTTAATAAATGCTTCCTTTAAATGGCTAGCATTTTTAAACTTCAAACTTATAACTTAAGGTGGGATAGTACATTTTATGGCATTATAGAGGTTTTTATACTTACTTTTTAATGCATCTTCCTCATTAGAACTTATGTAGTACTGTCCTAGGTCATCACTTTCAATGTCTGATTGAATCTATCTATAAGTGCACAATCAATTATAGCAAGTAATAAATTGGAGTATTCTGGAGTATTAATCTCACGAGGACTATACTATTATATTTATTAATCCGAGCTAAACAATGAAACTAAATTAAATAAATTGTAAAAGAAGTGATTAATCTATAAACTAACAAAAATAGTATAATTAAATGAAGCGATATCAATATGAAAAATGCTAGGGTTTTAGGGTTTATTTTTGAGGAATTTCAATTATAATGCAACATTTATTTTCAAGATTGAAATAACAATTAACCCAATATATCTATGTGCTCTCTTGAGGAATAAATGTATATTCAATTATAGAATTACCACCTCTTACTTACCTAATTAATCTTAACCTAATTTAGGAAATCTCTTTCTTTAAATCTAGAATTTTAGTTCTCCTAATGCACATATTACTCCCCTCCCGGTCCTTCATATAATCCTTAGAATTGAATCTATAATGATCAGTCACAAATTTAACAATTAAGAGTAAAGAGAATAAATTCAACTTAACAATACCTACTCGTGCATTAATAATTGAATTATCTATCATAAACTACATCCCTGGTCCTAACTAAGGATTTAGCTACTCAACATAAAGGAAAGAAAGGAATAAAAATCAATCTTAACATAAAGGAAAGAAAGAAAGAAAAAGTTAGAAGAGTTGTTATGATTCTCCTTTAATCTTGCTTCAAATTCATCCTTGACGTTAAGAAACCCTAAAACTAACAACTCAACGACAAAAGAGCTTATTACCAACCTCTAAAGTCCCTTACAAAGTTCTCTAGTGGTAGTATTTATAAGTAAGAATTACATAAAAGGATTCCACTAGTAGTAGTAGTTATAGGTAAGAATTACATAAAAGGGTTCTAAGGTGATTAAACATGTAATTTTTTGCAGTTCCTCAAATTCCAAATCATGAGTCTAATGCCTATTACACATTATAATGATGATGATTAGTTTTTGGAAATTTATGAGTATAAAACATGATAATTTTGGCATCAAATTCGCTTTATATCTAATGTCAGTTTACTTCTAGGCAACCAATATGACTAGATTGGGTCAAACATGGCCTCATGTTTATGTTATATTGCCCAATTATTCTTTTTTAAGTTTTTTTTTTACATTTTTGGGTTTGATTTGATCTTTGATACCTTCTACAATGTTATTGTTCATCATATTAGTTTTTAAATGACTCCAATATCTCCTTGATAAGATAATTATGGAAAAAATTTGTACTCAAATTTGAGATTTCTCCATTAATTAATCACCTACTACACACTGAACTAAACATAGAAAAACATCATATAATTTATGTAAAAGTTGATATAAAAGTTTTAAATTACAACTAATTTACATATTCTAGTTTAACTTAAATTGCAAGACTTAAAAATATAATAATTCTTAAGTAATCGCTATAAAATCAAATACAATGTAAATAATGTTCTTCCTTTTTCATCAAGCTTAACTACTTCAATTTGACATTGTTTCTCACAAGGTATCACTTATTCACAGAAGTGTTTGAATTTTGGGTGAATACACTCATCATCTTCTCACAAAATTAAACTTATCATATACTTGAAAATAATCTATTCTTCACTACGCAAATTGATTCATACAAGCAAAAATAAAAAAATGAATTGGTTGTAATAGGACCAAAGGGTTAGGTAGGTTAACAACAAAAATAAAATGTTTATAATTAGTATAGCAAATAAATCATGAAATTGATATAAAATCTCCACCATCTCTTCACATCTTGTACATATCGCCTCTTCTTTCATTCTTTTTAAGTGTAACAAAATCTTGCCAATTGATTTTCAACAATTTTATCTTTTTATTTGATTTGACATGAATTCCCCTTTTCGCATTTCCTTTCTATATAACTCACCAATTCTCACATATTTATTTCATTACAAACCATCCCTAAAAATATCAAATCATAAATAAAAGCTTTACTAATCACGAATTAAAATATGATTACTTGTTTTTCTTTTTAGGCTAAGGTTTCCTAGGAAAAAGGTTATAAAAAAAACATCAGAGTTTTATATTAAGCTTAAAGGGCCTTAGTAATGGATTGTTATATAAAGGGTTTGATGTGTATGTTATTAATTTTAAATTTTATTTCATTTTATAAAATGAAATAATTTAAATGACTAAAAATTAAACAAAAATTATATAAGAACTGGTTTACAAAAAAGGAAAGTTTGGCTAAAGAAATAAAAAAAGAAAAAAGAATAATATGCCTAACAATGGAGAGAGAAAGAGAGAGAAGCAAAAAATGAGAAAATGACAAAACAAGAAAAAAAACATGTTAAATAAAAGGAAACAAGACCAATAAATAACACAAACAAAAAAGACAACCAACTGCAAAATAGGAGGGGTGAGGGGGAAAAAAAGAAAATAGTTTGAATGAATAGGGACAACAATGAGCCAAGTTAAGCTAAACTTATTGATAGAACAACTCAATCCAACACTTAAGCATGACACAAAATTTTCAACAGTTAAGCACGACGCAAAATTTGATTGGACTTGTCTCATGTCACCTGAGTCTAAAATTGATTATATTTTAGGTGATCAAAGACCCATCCAACTACTCAAAGCATTGATTAACATCAACCAACCTTTCTTTGGCTCTCTTCACCATGAAAAGTTAGCAATACTTAGTGATCTTTCTTGATTAAGCAAAAAATTGAATAATTTAATCTAAAAAATTTCCAAACACCGAATTGTTGAAGACAGAGAAAGATGTAAAAAATTGTTAGAGTATCTCTCTCTCTCTCTCTCGCTCTCCTGTACAATGTTCTTAAACTATCAAAATTTTTATCCATACAAACTTTGCTTTTCTCTCATTATTTATCTCCTTTCTTCAACTCAATACCTTCATCTCTAAAAACTTTTCTTTTCAAGCAAGACCATACGTAGTCTTTCTTAATAAAGGCACCACCTTTAGCAATTATAAAAGAATATTTCCTTGACAAATATTATTGTACTAAGAAAGATAATGAGGAAGGAAATGAAAGTGAAAAAGATAATAATAAAGAAAGAAAGGAAGAAGGGAGTAGTAGTAAACACAAAGATGGAAATGACAATAAAGAAAGAAAGGAAGAAGGGAGTAGCAGTAAACACAAAGATGGAAATGACAATAGAAAAAGAAAGAAATAATATAAGTTTTTTGTTATACATAGTCGAATTTCAAGTTAGGCTGAGCTATAAAGATCGAGCTCTAAACCTAAAAATAAGAAAAAAGCTTAAGAATGACCAAAATTTTTATTAATTCAAATTAAATTTGTTAATTTCAAGTTGAGTTGAACTGACACAGACTTAATTGCCAAACCTATGAACCATGAGAGGGTAACGTATAAAAAAAAGAGAAAGAGAAAAGATACAATAAATAGAAAAAATGGACAAAAACAAACAAAACAGAGAGAAGGATATAACACGGGAAGCATGACAAATAAATAACTAACAACTTGGAGAAAAATGGAAAGAGTAGAACATATAGGAGAGGAAGTGGAAAAAAACAATAAAGAAATCGCTCTCCTTCTTTGAAGGCTCCACTTCTTTTCACCTAGGAAACATCACCAAAAATGACATTATTTTTCTAAAAACATGTTTTGCTCTTTTACTTTCAATTTCAATACCATCATCTCACTCTTTTAACTGTCCTCTTACTATATTGACCATAACTAATGAAAAAATTGATTATCAGAAATGGAATGAGAAAGAAGGTGTTGATATTGAGAAAGATGTCAAAGCTATAATTTATCTTAAAAAGATATGCCATACTCTTTTAAAAAAGAAACTGGAAAGAGACAAACACAAGAAGAACAAAATAAAATATAAAACTATTGTACTTTTATTGCTGCTAATCTTTCTAATAAAGACAAATAAGAAGAGCTTATATATATAGACTTACAGTAAAATCAAATAAAGTAAAAAAAATCGGCGAAACAATCCACTGCCACCAAATTATTAGCGATAATATTGACTAAAAAAATAAAGAAAACATACCACAAAACTTGGTCAAACTTTGAATCACATCTCAACTCCCCCACTTCATTCAAAGTTTACGAATACCAAGTTCTATTCTAAAGAGCTCATGCTTAGCTTACAGAAGTGGCTTTATGAAAATATCTGCAACTTGCTTACTTGTATCACGAGTCCTTAAACTAATCTCTTTAGTAGAAATAAGGCTTTGAATATAGTGATAGAGAATGTCGATGTGCTTAGTTCTACTATGAAATGTTGGGTTCTTTGTCATTACAATAGTTAATCTATTGTCACAAAACATCTTTATTGCATCAATTTGACTTTGGTTGAAATCTATAAGAAGTCACCTTAGCCAAACTATTTGACAAGTTAAAGAAATTGCTGTAATTTCCTCGGCCTTTAAAGTTGATAGGGCCACCACTTCCTACTTCTTTGAACTTTATGAAATTGCTCTTGACCCAAGATTAAACAAAAAGTCAGATGTGCTCTTTCTATCATTAGTGCTACCTGCTCAGTAGTTATTTGTAAATCCAATTAAATTAAAATCTGACACTTTTGAGAACCAAATTTCATGTTTTGTTGTCCCAGCAATATATCTCAGTATTCTATTTACATCTTTAAGGTGAAGCTTGCTTGGATTGTGCATAAATGTAGACATAACTCCAACAAAGGAAGTAATGTCTAACCTTGTATGAGGCAAATGGTTTAAACTACCAATAAGATTCGTAAAATATGTTGCATTTACCATTTTAACACCATCATCACAACACAACCTCTCAATAACATTCATGGGTATGGTAGCAAATTGATAATAGACCATATTAAAAATTTTCAAAAGATCTATTACATATTTCCTCTGTGAAATAAATATCCCATTAACTTCTTATTTCACCTTAAGAATAAGAAAATAATGAAATAAACCCAAATTAGACATATCAAATTTCTTTATCATACAATCGTGAAATTCAGCAACAATTGACTCACTTATACCCTTATAAATCATATCATCAATGTGAAGGCATACCACCAACATATCTTTTTACCTTCTCTTTTTAGATAAAGGGCGGGCTCATTATTACTTCTTTCAAAACCATTTTCATGAAAATAAGAATCGATTTTAAAATATCATGCTTACGAATCTTGCTTTAAGCCATGAAGTGCCTCCTTCAAATTGTAGACTTTATCTTCTTTGCTATTAGTTACAAAACCTTTTGAATGTGAGACATACACTTCCTCTTCTAAGCACTATTCATAAAAGCATATTTGATATTAAATTAGTACACTAGCCAATTTAATTTAGCAGCTAAGATTAAAAAAAGTTCTTACCATCTTAAATCAGGCAATGGGGGAAAATGATTTTTTTTTTAAAATTTGATACCTTGCTATTTGGAATAATACTTAACAATGAGCCTTGCCTTATAATTTTTTATGCTACCATGTATATGATACTTGGTTCTAAACACCATTTGAGATCAATAACATTTTTTCCTTTTCGTAAGTCCACCAAATCCTCGATTTGATTTTCTGGAGAGATAACAGTTCCTCTTCCATAACTTTGCACCATTCTTTCTTTTTTACAACTTCTTTAAAGCAATTAGGATCTCAAACAAGTAAAGCAAAAGTACAAGAATCATAAATTTTTTGCAAGGATATAATTTTTTTTAGAGGAGTTTCATTTGATGAACTTGAAGGTGATGAAGCATTGCTTGCAGGAGTAGAAGGATTGCTCCTCCCTAGTGTAGAAGAACTAAAAGTTGTTGTTGATGGAGTCTGTGATGGTGCAATATTATCTTCTAACACTTGAATATGCTACTGTTCATTTTCTTCAGTCCGAATCCATCTTGCATCTTTGTTAAGTATCAAACCCTTGTCAATGGTAATCTTGCCACTAGTAGGATTATATGGCTTATATTCTTTATATTCAAAACACCCTTGTTAATGTTTCTTAGATTTTTCATCAAAATTTTGAGAGTTAGTTTTAACCAAAACATAAGCTATACAATCAAAAAGTCTTAAGTGGCTTACCATTGGCCTTCTATTATTCCAAGCCACATATGGTGTTTGATTACAAACAACTCTTGTAGGAGACAAATTGAGAAGGTATTACGTTATTGCAACATTGTCCAAAAATAAATAGGAAGACCTTTTTTCCTGCATCATGCTTCTAACTATCTCTGATGCATTATGGTTCTTTCTCTTAATTACACCGTTCTGTTTTGGTGTATAATGTTTTAAGTTCTATACAAATTTCATTTTCCTTATAAAAATCATTAAAATTAGTTTAGACAAATTCTCCTCCTTTATCACTTTATAGTGTCTTTATTAAAAGAACACTTTTCTTTCCATAAGTTTTTTAAACTTCTTGAACTTTTCAAAAGCTTTAGACTTATTTTCTAAAAGATAAACCTAAATCATGTAACTATTATCATCTGTGAAAAATGAAAAATGTCACTACCACTAAAAGATTTATTATTCATAGGCCACACAAATCTACATGCACTAACCCAAGACATTTATAGACTCTCCAAGCCTTTCTTACATAAAAGGCCTTTTAGTTTGCTTTCTATATTCACAGCCTTCGTGAAAGACAAATTTCTTAAGTTTCAGTAATCCATAAACCCCTTTTAGCTCAATAACTTCAAAAAATTAATATTCAAGTGCATATAATGTAATGCTTTAGACTAGTCTCATTATCAATATTGATAACCATAACACAATTCTTAACCATTGAAACCTATAATGGAAACATTTTAATTTTGGCCATTGGAACTTTAACAATGATTTGTCTAGATTTTTTAATCTTTAATAGTGCTCATTATCAAATATCCATTAGTCATTAATTGCACAAAACTAAGCAAATTATGAGATATATTAAGAATAAACATCACTTCTTATAAAACCAGTATGTTAACTAAACTTATATTAAAATAAACAAAGCAAAATATACTGGTGAAATAACCAATTGCTAGCTAATTACTAGCAACAATATTAACTAGAGAAAAAAACGAAAATAAATCACAGCTTGATCAAACTTTGAATTACTGCTCAATAGTATGGTGAAGCATACTCCTTTGTGTCTCTCGTTCTCCTCATCACCACTAACCTTTGGTATGGATGAACAATATAAGAATGATGTTCAAGATTCCATATGGTTAAATTTAATAGTTTTTGGCTTAGGAATTGTCATCTAGGTCACGATTTTAAAGGTTTAAAGTAGCATAATTAGTTTTTGACTTGTAGGTTTTGTATACGATTAACTTAAGGAAAATGTTCTATATATGATTGTCTATTATATACAGAATGGGAAAAAAAAGACATTTTCTAATATTTAGTCTCTTAAGTCATTGAGAATTATTGTGTCATGTGAGATGGTAATGGTTCAGTTAAGGAAGGAAAATATACATGAAAACTATATTTTATTAGATGATGACCAAGTTAGTCTCGACGGAACTAGTAGGATGGGCATTTTAGAGGTCTAGCTTGCAATTGGGTTACTATGATTTTGAAAGTGTTTAGGCTTTGTGCAAATTAATTTTGAGGAAGCGATTTAAGGAAATTTGTGAATGTACCAGAGGTAACATACGAGGTTGATTCAAACACTAATTCAACAATCTCTGGGATACAATGAAGGTATTTCCTATACACTTGCTATGGGCCTAGATGATAATCTATGGAATTATAAAGTCTGTGACTGAATTTTTCTTAAAAGTGTTCGATTCCAATGTCATGCTTATGTGATGACTTGTTTAATTGGGCAAGACTTCTTAATAAAGTCGATAATTTTATCGATAAATTACTTGTGGAATCAAATACAACTATGGTCTTGTAGGTGATTAATTTTTCAAGTTTGTATCTATTCATCATTATATGATATCAGTGACGGAGTCAGAAATTTAAGATAGGAATGTCCAAATATTTAATTTTTTAAAATCTTGGGGGGCCCAGTGTATCATTGGGCTTCAAATAACTTTATCCATATATATATATAATAAAAAAATATTTAATTTTTTAAATCTTGAGAGTCTCAGTGCACCACTGGGCGCCATCTACTTCCATCTACGTATGATACCCTTTTCTTTATCATTAAAAAAATGAGATACTTATTATGTGTTGTAGTTGATTTCATCCTTTCGTCCCATCTTCTCTTAGGTTTATTGTGAATTATGAATCCATCATCAACAGCTCGTGGAAAGAAAGGAAATTGAGAATGTTTAGAGGTCAATTTAATTCACACGATGATGCTAATTGAAGAGCATTAATTGGATAAGGTTAGTGGTGATGGTCGGGGGATCTAATTTTTCACTATCTCAAGAAATAAAAACTAAATGGAATATCTAATAACAAGTTCAGTTTCCGAGATGTAATTAGTTGAATGATGGTTGTATTTTTGTAAGTTTGCCTATATTGTTGTATCCTAGCCTTGTTGGTATTAATAGCAACTTAACAATTATATTATACTTAAAGCCTTGTAAATATTTTTGTTAATGCCTTACAATAATAATATTTTTTAACTTCCAAAAGAACCATCAAGTGATTGACCCAATTAAGTACCTTTAATTAGTTTAACATATTTGTTACCTAAAACATGAAATCTTATAAAAACACGAAATCTTATAAACACTTTCAATACAATATGCCACATGTTGTCACAATTTAGTAAAACTACTTGTACAAAATATAATTAAATAAACATGTAAATTGATTATAACACTACTTATATAATTAATAAACATCTATAATATATTTTGTAATCGCTAAACTCAATTTTTGGAACCATTTATCATCTATTAATCTAGGTTTTAACCTAAACAATGTGGCTATTGTTTACTTGATCCAACATGTGGCTATTTTAGTGGGGATACTACAAGCATATCAAATGTTATATTTTAATTGTTTGATTGATGCACAAAAAGGTGAAAGAAAGACAGTTGACAACACTTCCTTCCTCCTTCTCAAATCTCAACATATGATTCCAGTCAAGAACTTGTTTTCTTCTTTTAATACAGCTAAAAACATAATTGTTCTTTGCATTTGTATATTAAGAGAAAAAGAAGAAGAAGAAGATACTTCTCTTGTTATTAAAATAAAACCCTACCAAGAAAAAGGCACGAATCCGTATGTCAATGTGAAACAGCAATTTTTTTTTCTAACATAATAGCTTACAGCTGCCGTATAAACTTGAGCTAAGAGATTAAGCACTTTCTTGCTTTTGGGCCGTACGATAATGTCCTCAAGTGTAACACTTAGCTGTGGAAAAGCTCGCTGATACCTCAGTTGGAAATGGCAAAGAATCCCATACCATGCTCGGCTTCCAAGCACCAATATTGGTCATATTCATCTGTGAGCTAAAAGGAAAACCAATATTACGAGCAATCTCCCACTCACTATCCATGTGTGCCATATTTGAACTCTTCAACGACACAGTTTCGTCTCCATTACTCATGCTTAGTTGCATTTCTTGTGGTAAGATATCCAATGAGAAGCCATTATTGCAATGTTCTTGTGAGTCATCTAAACCTATACTTTCACCGACCTTGCCGTAATCTCCAAGCATCGAAGAAGACATGTTTAACAAGATGGACGAAAAATCGACAGTACATTTCGCAGGGTCAGAAGTTTCTAGAGGAGAAAGCAGGAAATTGCTGGTTAGGTCGCAGTTTGAAATGGGAAGCTGAGAGAGTTTGCATGGGAATGGATTTATAGGCTTGTGGTAGGAAAAAACAAGTGGGTTGACAGTAGAAGTTTGTTCAATATGATCATTGTTATAGTTCAAGTGCATTCCTGAACTATTTTCTGTTGTCATTATCATACTCTGTGAGTTTAAATGAGTGGCTTGACAGCACTTGGAGGGTATATGATTAGATGAAACGGGTTCGGGTAATGTGGAGACCCAAGAGTGAGAGGTAACCCTGAGTGTTGTGGAGCTGGTTTTCTTAAATATCCTACATATTGCCCACGATTCCTGCACATCCATGAAACATATGTTTAACAAGATAGAAATTTTCTCTCATAGATCTTGTGAGGCATCAAGATATGCCAAGCACAAGATGGTTGAGTTTAGAAAAGTGATTATGAAATGAATCATCTTTACTCTATTATTAAGGAAAGGATGAAAAGTATCAGAAATAACACTAAGTAGATAGACAAAGAAAATGATAAAATGCAGACAGATTGATAAGAAGAATTTCGTATTAAAAGATGAGATCTTGAAATTTTCACGAACCAGCACTTTTGTGTCATGCTACCTACCTTCTGTCATCATTTGAGCTATGTATATTAAGATATGTTCAAGTAGATAAAGAGGATTAAAGATACTTTACATTGGCAGGAATAGTTTTGTCGTTAATGAATCTCTTTGGAGTCCCAGAGTCAGTCAGGGAAGGCAAGCGAAACTCATGCATCATCCAGTCTGTTTTGATCCCTTTGGCAGCCCTACCTTTGTAAAAAACAAGCGATTTCTTCAATCCTATACACTTGTTTCCTTCTGAAGAGTAGATAGGCCTGTCTGTTCCTGTAGCTTTCCAAAATCCTGCACCTGTAACTCTATTAGGCCTTGCACTGTTCCTGTATTTTCTGTCCCTAGGGCAGTAGAAATACCACTCTTTTTCACCTGTAGTGGCCATTTCTTTTGGAGCAAAGGATTAGACAAGAATAATACAAACTCGTAAGATTCAAGTTGCTATTTGATGAAAACTTGAAGAAATAAACAGATATTCATACAAGTACATGCTTAAGGGTGGAGTTATCTTACTTGGAAGATCCCAGGGGTCATATTTATAGATGTCTAGTTGCTTGATAAGCTCAATCGAGAGAGTTCTCTGTTGGATCTTTCTCTTCAGGTAAAAACCTACAAGCTCTTCATCGGTTGGATGAAACCTAAAGCCTGGTAACATAACTTCGTCTATTTTTTCTACCTCACTTTTCTCATCCATTTTTTTTGTCCTTCACAGCTGGCTATCACAGCTTGTAGATGAAATTAAGACTTTGATCGTTATCAGTTAAAGCAAGTCTGAAAAGCCAAGAGCTCAAGGACTCTGAAATAAAGTCACAAACCCTAGAGAAACAAGCAAACCCTAGCAAGAACTTCCAAGACGTGAATTTAAAGAGACCAACCAACTTGTACACTATTAACTTCACTTAGGTTTGACACAATATATGCTTCCTCAGAAGGGGCTTGCCCCCGAAGGATCAGCCGCCTTTTCTGGTGACTTTTAAAGCCAGAGTGTGTGTTTTGCGAGGATAGCTTTGGCTCACAGTACATAAGCAAGTTAATGGCAAACAAATCTTAATTACTATAACAATTACCAAGAAACACAAAGTCAAGAAATGGATTCTAAGCTAACAAGACTTTAGGTTAATCCAAGTGGAGGAATCTCAAAAACCACCAAATCAACAGTTCATAGGGATAGTAAACTTTTAAATATTCAGATTTCCCATCTACCACCATGAAACCCACGACCCAGTTCTTGCTGTATACACTGCAAATTACGACAATGCAAGCTTCCAAGAAAGCAATTTTTTATTTCTGGCCTTGTTTGAATCATTAGTTGGTAACCGGACCGGCGCCAAGTCCCAAGGTTAAAGCTCAAAAATATATTCAATCATGGAATTACAGCAACATTAGTTTACATTAGATATAGACTTAGTAATCTCAGAATCTGAAATCCCGGTTTCTATTCCATTCCCTTAGCTTCTATTCCACTGAACCTGTCAGATTAATATTTCATTATATACTAACAAAAGAATATAAAGATACTACACCGAGCAATTGTATGATAAGACTAATAACTAAACGGGACCACCTGCCTCTAATGAGACATGTATGGTTAGATTATGTGTTGAACTTGAACCTTTTGAAGGTATCCCACCTATATTTCAGAGTTGTGTCTAATTATCGCAGTATCCGGAGTAAACATATTGACTTTCCATGCCATATCAAACTCTTTGACTTGGGGATGCTCTAGGAGCACTACAGTCTAACAGTTCTTTGCCTTTTTTCTATTTTTCAAGCTTATAACTTAATTTAACATAATGGGATGTAATGGTCCTTACTCTGTGAAAATATGTAAAAGAGGGAGATCTAGGTTCATCTGTCATCTGAAAGACATAAAAGCAGTATATGCAGTTGGGGTTAAGGGAGCTCAAGGACTATACATGTATATATCAGAGAGTATGTGCGTCCATCTCTTTTCCGGATAGATCATCTATTGATTTTTTTCTTTTCTTTTTTTTATAAGAAAATGGAATCTAAATTTAGGTCATATCAAAGTTTTAATCTATGAAATGCAACCCTAACTGTGTCCACAATGTTGCAATTGCATGGGTTCTTTATAGTATTTCGGCATAATGATTATGGTACGTTTTGTTGTAAGTAAGCATATATTAACTTACAATCACACCATAACTTCTTAAATTTTGAATACATATATAAATTCAAAACAACTTGTGAGCTAATACATATAAAGAGATTTTACCAATTGTATTATAGATATAATTGTTTTGGATAGGGAAAGTCAAGTAAGCGAGTCTAAATCTCTTGTCCAATATTATGGTGTCTTATTGTGTCCAATGAATCTCAACCGTTTATTTATGTGAGTTCTGTGTAGGTCTCGCGTGAACTTCGCGTGGGTCCCACAAAATAAATGGTTGAGATTTCATGAGACAGAATAAGACAGAGTAATACTGGACAGAGGATCTTGGTTCCAAGTAAGCACATGAATCTCAAAACTTTCTTGTTTATGGTAATTGAACAATGAAACTATATAGAAGTTCGAATTCCCTTTTTGAGAAACCCTCACTTCACGGTAAGATTTAGTAGTTCATTACTTGAATTTGCTAAATGTGTCCAGTGGTCGGTTAGCACTATAACAGTGAAAGTAGGTATCATGAAATTAATGGTCAAGTTTCAACGAGTCAAATCACAAATGCCAAACTTGGGACTCCAAATTCAATGATGCCCAAAAATCTAGCCCTCGGTTTGTAACTCTTTTTGTCCGTTCCTTGACCTAGGGTTTGTCACCCAAGCGTGTGACTAAAGCTTAAAAGAAATAAATTAAGACGTGTAAAATTCTTCAAAACCCAAATATCCATACCTCTTTCGAAGTGAACTCATTTACCCCAACAATGAAAATCATGCAACTTAATTATTAGTCTAATTAAATATATATGGTGAACAAGACCAATAACCTAGCTCCACTCCTTCAGTCACTTTAAATCTAAAACCACCAATATGTAAAAATGTCCTTTGATCAAATCATATGTTTTTTCAATTTCTCAATTTTGTGGGTGACTTAAAGGTAGTGAAGGCAAAATGAAGGAGAAATGATTCATGAAAATAGTTCAACTTGTACTTGTTTAATAGCTACAGACCTTCTGTGATTCCTATTTTGCTTTCATAAAATTTTAATTAGTCGTTATGTCTAATTTATGTTTATAATTTTTGCATCTGGTAGGATATGCTAAATATATGTGTTGTGATATAAAGCATCATTAATGGAGTTTAAAATTATAAATCAAAAGTATAGAATTATATGTTAACAGTAACTATCTATCAAGACATTATTCATAAGCACTAAAAGTTAAATACGTATTATAAAGTTAATATTATATAGTGTACCCTCTGGCAAAGTAGAGATAAGTCTTTAAATATATAATTCATGTGCTACTAGTATTATTTTATTAATTTAACCATGTGATATTTTTGAAAAATAATATTTATTTTATAGCTCTCCCATGAAACAGATATGGGCAATGCTCCTTCGTTGCATCCATTGTCATTCAATTCTAGCCAAAGCCATCCAAAATATAAATAAACAAACTTTAGTACAAAAATCCACTATGGACATTTCCAAAGCATGGGCATCGATCAAAGTCTGTGGCTGGAGATGTACATTTGTGTTATCTGCTTTGTTGAGGATAGAGAATCAAGATAACATGATTGCATAGGAAGGGCTGGTAGACTAACCACAAAGGCTTCCTGAATATAAGATTGAACAGTCAAAATAAGAATAATGACGACCAACGGTAGCTAATATTGGAGTAAGGTTGGTTTTAGAACGAAGGGCAACACAAACACAACATATAGATAACTACAATTGGGGTTCAAATAGGCCCCAAATTAAGTTTTAGGATTAAGATGATTTAGAAGTATTCAAAGATCCACCTTTGCTAGAGGTATAAAACATAAACCTCATCAATAAATGTATCATAACAAGAAGCTAAACCAGCTGTGAGAGAAGCAAGTTCCCCTTTAAACCTTTAACATTGCATCGAGAGCACGCGTTGCCTATGAGAATTCAGAGTGCTTTGGTACAGTAAATTTTTATTCTTTTTGATATTGAATACAACTTTGGTGTACACCAATATATACAGCTATGCCTTCCTATCTTATAAAATGGAGTAATCAACTTTTCAAAAAGATGCCAAGAATAATATGTTTTCTACAATACACTTATAAAATATTTACACATAATTTGTTCTTAAAGCGGACATTATACAATCGCCCAATAATCTCCTTCAAGTTGGACTATGAAGGTTATGGACGCCAAATTTTCAAGAAAGTATTCAAAATGTTGTCATCTCAATGCCTTGATCAAAATGTCAGCCAACTGATTCGTGGCTCGAACATAAGATGTGACCATGTTTTCACATTATATTTCATCACGAACAAGGTGACGGTTGATGTTAATATGTGTTTTTGGTTCATCAAATACCACATTTGCAGCAATGTGAAGGGCACTTGACTATTAAAATAAAAATGCATCGGTTAGTCATGTGGCACACTAGAAATTTAAGTAAACCTTTAAGCCATTTCAAATTACAGTTGGTTGTAGCCATTGAGCGGTACTCAACTTCAACGGAGGTTGGGGATACTAACTGGTACCTTTTGTGTAGCGACCCGAACTTTGTGTACCGGGGCCTCTCCCCTCGGCACCTCAAGAGGCCCGCGATCGCTACTGTAGAGCC
>JAOTIZ010000001.1:2212356-2245450 GCA_027123425.1 Erythroxylum panamense
TGCTTCTTCTGTGATGACGTCATCTTCTTCTATGTTTCTTCTGTGATGACATCATCTTCTTTTGTGTTTTGCTTCTTATGAGTTTTGCTATCTTTTGTCTTTTTGCTTCTTCTGTGTTTTGCTATCTTCTGTGTTTTACTTCTTCTATCTTTTTGCTTCTTCTGCCTTTTGCTATCTTCTGGTTTATTTTCGACCCTTCAGACGATAGAATCTGTCTCAAGGTCTTCATGAAAGTTGTAGATCTTAAAGTCCTCTTTCGAACCATATAAAAACATCTTAATCTGATATCTGTAGGTAAGGTTATAGCAATTTTCCCACTTCTTCTGTCTTTTTCCATTCTTCTGCTTTTTCATTTGACTTCATCTGTACCTATATTCTTTTCTATTTTTGACCCTTTAGAAGATAGAATTTGTCTTCGAGGTCTTCATGAAAGTTGTAGATCTTGAAGTCTTCTTTAAAACCAAACAAAGAACATCTTAATCCAATATCTATAGGGAAAGTTATAGTAATTTTCCCACTTCTTCTGTCTTTTTCCATTCTTTTGCTTTTGTTTTAGTTTCGTCTAATCCTATTATCTGGTCCATTTTGACCCTTCATATGATA
Source organism: Erythroxylum panamense (assembly GCA_027123425.1). Classification (NCBI taxonomy): domain Eukaryota; kingdom Viridiplantae; phylum Streptophyta; class Magnoliopsida; order Malpighiales; family Erythroxylaceae; genus Erythroxylum; species Erythroxylum panamense. Next base: position 2,212,960 of record JAOTIZ010000001.1, read on the forward strand.
AAATATGACCTCAATGTCTTCTTAAAAGTTGTAGATCTCAAATTTCTCTTTGAAATCGTTCTAAGATGATCTTAATCTAACATCTCTAGTGAAAGTTATGCCATTTATCCCAAGACAAGTTTGATATGATTGAGGACAAAATCTTGTTTGATTTTTTTAGCCATAATTTTGTTATCCGACCTCCAAATGAAGTGATTCTTGAACTCTTAGATTCCTAACATTTTTCTTTTTAGATCTCCATGAAGGATTACAGATTTTTCTTTTTAGATCTCCATAAAGGGTTATAGCATGGAGCTCCTTTAAGGACTCCTTCAAGAATTCACGACTACACAGGACCATTATATGAGAATGTGTAAGGCGTCATGTTTTGGATCTACCCAAATCATTCTGATGTGTTTATGTGCTCATAAGATGTTTGATCAAGTTTGATGCGTTCATGTTATGTGACTTGTGGATTTTGGCTAAAAGCCTAAGAAGCATGTACTTTATGAACTCACTGAAAATTTATTATGACAAGTAAAATGGTTTCAAAAGTTTTTACTTATCTTTTTATTATAAATTGTTACCCACGAGCTTTCAAGCTCACCCCTTTCCTATCCCTACCTCCAGGTGATGAGCAAGAGATAGAGTGAAAGAGAGTCAAGGCATCACTCCAAATTTGCTTATTTTGTATTTGGCATTTTCGGATTATGTTGTGAGGTGGCTTGAAAGGCCATTATAGCTTTGTAAAACCCTTTTGTTTTGAGGGTATTGAAATGTAAATGATGAAAATTATTTGTATATCATGTATTAAAGAGTATGATGAAGTAAAGATACTCTCAAGTCTTATAATACTCGCAGGAGGTTGGGTTTCGGAAACGGTGCCCAACAGGTTCACTAAAGGTAACATCATGGTGGCTTTTCAAGCAAAATGGGTAAATCCTAGTTGTATTCGTCATTTAAACATTTGCATAAGATTATGTGATCTCAGTTAGTATTTGTAAGCAAGTTCTAGAGTTCCTTAATCATAAAAAATACTCTCAATAAAAAATACATGAATTTGGTGTTTAATAGTTCAAAAAAGCTTAAATTCTTTTCAAATGAAAAGTGTCATTCATCTATCACAACATGCTAATGTCATTTTAACCGAAATCCAAGTTAATCAGTCTAAGCATGCAAGTATACTCATTCACTCATATTATGCATTTCTAATCCCGATCGAGTTTATGTCATGACCATGCATCTCTAACTATTAAATGAGAAAACAAACACATAACACACAAGTAATTATTTTTTTAATGGATACTTCCCCCTCACTTAAACATCACATTGTTCCTAATGTGATACAAAAATGTAAAAAAGAGATCTAAGACACAAATAGCACAAACAATGACAAACATTAAAACTAAAAGACATTAAACTAACAATCAGTAAAGAACAAGGATAGAAATGCGATATGAAAGTGTGGGCAGTGGTTGTGTTGACATACTACATTGAGGAGTGGAGAATAACTGCGAGGAAGACAAATATAAGAGATTGAAAAGTAGGCCTGTGCACACAAAGCAAACATATTAAGTTGAGTTTCACAAAATAGAAATAACAAACAACTAATTAAAAAACAAAAAAGAACTTATATGAGTTGCCTCTCATTTAGCACTTCTTTAATGTCTTTTAGCTAGACACTCAACCATTATGCTCAAGGTGGATCGCTTAAAGAGATTGATTCCACCGTTAAACCAAGTGAATTCACTAACTAAAGTTCTCCTACCTAACACAAACTAACTATCGAAAGCACTAAATTAATAACAAAAATTACAAAACACGTTAACAAAATAACACAATAAAACATGCATGCATGAACAAACACAAACAATCAAAATCACTTAACCAAATAAAATAAACGAAATTAATTCAAGTTCAAAATACTAAACACTTCTCCGACAACGGCACCAAAAACTTATTGTACCCAAAAAAATTCTAAAAATTACCTAGGTCATCCTACTCGCAAATATACGAAGTACTTGTAGTGATTATCTAGGGTCGTCTCCTACGAAGATAAAATTAGTTCACTTAAATTATCTTTAAAATAAAAACAAATTTAATTCCCGATTATTAAGTGGAGGCTTTTAAAGAAAATTGTAAAATTAGATTGAACAGTAAACATAATCAATTGAGAGCAAAATGAACAGATTAATCGAAGTGGAAAATTCTTGAAAATTAATTTCACTAATTTAATCTCCTATGCATAATAAAAGGAAGTTCATGGATAGTCGTCTTACTAAAAATATCAGTTAAGCTCTAAATCAACTCAAATAATAGACTAAATCTAGCCTTCGTAAAGACAATAATTCCATTTACTGAAGAATTCTTGAAGATTAGGTAGTTGGTAATGACCACTTGCCAAGGAATATGTAAGTTTGTCCTAAGATGTTTTTATTTCAACTTTTGTTCTGTTTTTCTTTAATATTACGATTAGAGTATCTTCTGTTCTTTATCCAAAACCAAAACTAATATGAAAACTATAAACTATAAACAGACCTTAATAATAATATCAAATCTTTTAAATAAAAAATAATAATAACCTCATCTGTTTAATCGGAATTGGCCACGCAACTAGCTCGTTCTCTCTCCGAAGAAGAGTCCGAGAAGAGGTAAAGATTCGGAGTTCACAAAGCAAACCCAAAGCAAAAACTGATCGGAAGCAAACCAAAATCCAGAGATGGCATACGTGGACCACGCGTTCTCCATTTCCGACGAGGACATAATGATGGAAACATCTTACAGCATAAACAATGGCCCGCCTGTGAAGGAGATCGCGCTCGCCGTTTCTCTTTTCGTTTTTGGCCTCGTCGGGATCATTCTCGGCTCCTTCATGACTTACAATCGAATCGGCGGTGACCGAGGTCACGGTATGTGTTTTTTTTTTTCACTTTTTGTTTTCAGTTTTGATTTTGATTTTGCTAAAAGGGGGTTATTGAATCTATCTATATGATGCTTGAATTAGTTTTGATTTGATGAAATTGAATACAGGGATATTCTTCGTGATACTGGGAGTGGTGCTTTTTATACCAGGGTTTTATTATACAAGAATTGCATATTACGCTTACAAGGGATACAAGGGCTTCTCTTTCGCCAACATACCCCCTGTGTAGTTAGTTTATGCGAAGCTCAAGCTACCCGTTGACCTTGTACAGACATTTATGTATCTGTTTTTCTTCACTTCATCATTCTGTGAGTAGAGTCCGTTTACGTGTGAAAATTGCGCTTTGTTTAGTTATTTGCATTTTATATACATAAGGAATCTGAGGGATTTTATTCCTTTCATTAGCTTCCTATGTTTGGAGTTGGATCTTTAGTTTAATAATCGATTGTCTAATAACTTACTAATGCTGAATGTTGAACCGCATTCACGTGAAAGTTCCTGATATTTAACATTGATTATGATAGAATTTTTCGTCTTGTAATGGAAATTTCAACTTTATTACAGCATTAATGTATTTAATGCTTCGCATTCTCTCTTAGTAACACATAGGTCCTGTCATAAAACTAAGGTAATAGTCATGATCATAGTGCGTATTGCTTTCTTCAGATTCCCAGATTGTTTCATGGCTGCTTACGGCCATTGAAAATTTTGGTTGTTTTTCTGCTTGAATTTAGGCAGTCAATTGTTTCATATTTGACTAATTCTCAATATGCAGATCATAGGACTTAGTTCCTACAGTCATAGTTACTTGGCTTCTTTAATTAATCTGGGATATGTGGTTATCTTGTGTTCTGATGCTGTTTTTGTTAGTGATCGAGTATCAAAGCCCAAAAAACGAAAGAAAGAATTGAAATCAATGCCTGAAATAATTTATTCTTGGGGTGAATTGAAGGACAATACATATACCATAGCATGCAACTCAATACTTTCTTAAACGTCAGATGGAACATAAACATTCATGGGTATGACTTTTTGTCATCATTTAATATGGTTTTACCAGAGCATTTAGCTCCCTGTCACTCCTAGACTGGTTTCGATGCTTGTCCTTTTTTGTTATTTTGACTTTTTAACATGGTAATCATCTAATTAATTTAATTTCTTGTGTCTCACGAAAGCGAAACTTTCGAGTTTGACACACTTAATATGCCGTGTAAGTGTTGTTATGGACAGTAGCAATTATAGACTACAGAAGCAATTTCTTTGTTTACAGCCTTGCTTTTGGTGTTCTGGAATGATGATGCAGAGATGTCATTGTGGTTAAAATGTAAGAAGGTGCATTTTATTCTTCCTCCTAAGCTTGATACGGAGTTTCCCTAGGCTTTAGTTTTTGATCAAGGTACTTTGCAGCTTTCTATGAAAATGAATATGTGAGTTAGCTGTTTCGCCAAAAACGTTAAAGAAACTTTGATTTGAAAGACATTACTCTTTCTTGCTTGTTGGCCTCTGAACTGAGTGTTAAGCCTATGATTATGACTATGCTGTTGAGCCTTTAGGGGAAAAAAGAGAATTTGGTGATGCCCTAGTTCCTCCCTTAAAAAAATAATCCCTTACAATTGAAGATGCAAACCATATCATTGTGCAAAGGATTAAGAAGTTTGTTCTCTTTTAAGAAATTTACCCTCTCATGAATTGTATCTCAAGGCAAAAACCAGGTCTCTCCTTAATAGTCGTAGAAGTTATAATGGCCTTGTCAAGAACCAACAAAAGGATGAAGATCAAACTGTTATGGTTTGGTATGATCATTGATCTAAAGCGTGATATGTTGATTAAATATAAATTCAGTAGAAATGTATAGTCTCTTAAATATTCACTTGATACAACCAAAAGATCATGTTTTTCTTTCAAAGAAGAAACCAATAAAATTATCTAAATGTACAAAATGAACATAAAACCATTCGATAAACTCGTTAAGCAAGTTATCCGTGGCTTAGTTCTAAAGCATAATGTACTAGGTAAGTCTTGATTGCATTACTCCAACCAACTTATCTTCCTTAAAAGTTATCAATTCATATGGGTCATAATGGATCATCAAAGTGTTTGAACGAACTACCAAGCAAAATCTGCCCTACACTAGTAGACAATTCAAATATCATATCTAAAATTCGTTGCCTTAGTAACATTCTTATCATACATCAGAAGCAGGGCCGTTCCTATCATTTTATAGGCCCGGGGTGAAATAAAAAATGACCCTAATAAATTAAACGAAATAAAAAAAAGACCTTAATAAATCGGCAGTATATTTAAGTTTATATGTTTGTATGAAACGTAAATGACTCAATTTATAAGTGTACATATTGAACCAAATATTAAATGATCATAATATTTAATTTTCTTCTAGGAACGTGGCATCTTTACAAAATCTATGCAGTTGATAGGAAATGGGCTAGCATATACTGCGACTTGATTGACCAATATGTTATTGAATGAGACTCTCACCATGAGAAAGGGATGAGAATGGGCCCCTTTCCAGTACTGAATGTGTTAATAGCTCCGAAAGGAAGGACATAATAAATGCATCATTAATGGGCCTGCATATTACTCAATTATTGGGTTTGTGCTGTTATCTTGTGGGCAATTTTTTTGGAGCTTAATTTTATGGCTGATTAATATTCTTTTATTTATATTTTTTTTAAAAAAATTTTACCATGAGATTAGGAGCCCCTCCTCATCTTGGGCCCTAGGCAGGTGCCCTGCTGGCCCTTGCCCACGGCCGGCACTGGAACCTATATATACATACATATCCAGTTATACAAAGAAGATCAACAACTACTGAAGGGAAGTCACAATAATCTCCCAAGGAGAGTCACCCAGGCTCAATTTCTGTATCTATGGGTTACATGCATCAATTTAGATGGTGAGATACGGTGAAGCAAAGATGATGAAGAAAATGATGAAGTGAGAGACACATCGAGAAATCAGAAGGGTTTAGGTTTAGGTATATATGTCGAACCGAATGAGAAGATGGAAGAGGCGGCTGGCGAGAGAGGAAGAATGAAATTTGAACTATGAAGGGTTTAGATTTAGGTATATCTGTATCATCCAATTGATTGAAAAGATGATGAAGGGGCGATTGGCGAGAGACAAAGAACTAAATCTGAAATTGTGAAAGAGCGACTAACAAGATAGAGAACGAAATCTGAAAGGTTTAAGTATTTTTGTATTATCGAAACGTTTCGATGAAAACTGATCAATTCTCTCATAAATTGGTTAGTTTTCATATTGACAGGTTAGAGGTGGCAACTAGGCCAAGGCCAACCCGCCCAACCTCGACTTGACTGAAGTCAACTGACCAAACTTAGTTAATTGGACCTCGGATTTAAATTTTTTGAAAATCAAACCTCGGGCTAGCCTCGGACTTGGGTTGCTTAGGTCTAGCCAAACCCTTATATGCAAAATGACAAGTTTTGGTTTTAGCATTTTGAATTAAAAAATACTTGGGCCCGAGTTTGCTGCCTCGAGCCCGACCAAACCTCAGGTGGAGAGTCTCTAGCCCAATTGAGCTCAAGCTTACTACCATAGACCTCAGGTCCTGATGGGATTTTGAGTCGGTTCCACTCAAGCCCTAATCTAACCTGACTCATTATCATCTTTATATACAGACTCACCAATTCAAAGTAGAAGAAATGTATTAAAAAAAAAGTACCATAATCTCATTTTGTTTTAGGTCTACAGATATATCAGCGAGTCAGGCCGAGCTGAATCTACAAAAATAATAATATTTTTTTTCAAAAACAACATTAGTTTTATTATAAGTATCAGTCCTTAAGCCAGGCCGAATTCGGGCATCCGAAGGTCCAATTAACTCGGCCGGTCCATTGGGCTGGCCCAAATGCTAGCTCTAGATATATCTTTATATTTGCTTCTAGTGGAAATTAAAATAATAGTAATAAGTAATAACCCATAAAAAATGCGCAATCGGCTCCCACATGCATGCATCTTAACTTGAAAAAGCCAACATGTCCATGTTTCAAAGTTGAAACAGGGAAACAAAAAGCCTCTGTCATAACCACTCTCCGTCTCATGATTGACTGCTCGACAGCCACCACTTTCACACCAAGCCCATCAACATCAGCATCACAGCCGTCCGTTATGACTATGATCATCACAACTCTGTCAGATCCATCAGGTCCCAATTTTCTTTTTGTTCTTTTGCTTTTCACTTCTTTCACTTGAGCCAAACGATTGATACAAATTTATAATAACAATTAATTACTAATGCAATTCAAAGAGTTTTGGTTTGTTAATTAATTGCGTATTTACATTAATTTCACAAGTTTATCTTACCGAACGATCAGGAAAGAAAGTAACTTTATAAATAACTCTGGATATATATATATATATCTGTTTATAACAAAATGCGTAACTAAGAAGTAGTTTAACGAACAAAGCTTTCTAAAATGGTGACGCAAATAAACTGGAAGTGTTCTTTATACTTGTCCGAGTAGTCCTCCTTACAATTCACAAAATTCACACACTGGATGAGATAGAACACAGTCTAACACTAGATCCCATCGTTTTGGTTGTTTCTTTATTTTTTTAATGATCATTTCATAGTAAGTTTTAAGTCGGTGATCAGAGCCAGGGATTTCAGAGGTTTGTTGACACGTTTTGGTGGGATTTTTTTGTTGTTGGATCATTGAGATCTCCTCCACCGTCTCATTTTTTCTTCATCATTTGTATCTGGGTTCTGGATAAAAAGCTGCAAGATTGAAGCTTTACATTTTGCCAACACATCGGTGAGATCTCTTCTGTAATTGGGTGGTGGGATCTCCGAACCGGTGCTTACTTTTCTTCTTTTTGTTATTGGTAAGTAAACGGGTTTTTGGCGTAAAGCATTTAAGATATAATTACCTGATTTGATCATATTTTCTGGCAACTTCGTTGAACCTGGATTTTTTTTTTCCTGGAGACCCTTTTGAATATAGAGATAGGTTATCGAGGTATGGATTGGATCGAGATGTTTTCTGCCCGTTATGGATGATTGAGGACTGATTTGTTGTATTTGGAAGCTTAAATTTGATGTTGTATGTTTAATCCTTGATTTTGTTTTGGGACTTTATCGAGAATAGAGGAATGGAGTAACTTGCTTGTTATTATTCAGTTCGAATTCCAAGTAATGTCATTGAAATATCTGGATTTGGTACTCGAATGGATAAGAATTTTGCTTCAGTTTCAATTTGTCGTTGTTACGCCATGCAGAAATGCACAAGAGATTTGTGTAATTAGTACAGTTTTGGAGTCAAGAGTTTATTTATCTGCATAAAAATCCTAATTTTGCTTTCCTTTTTGTGATCGTTTTCATTGATAGTTATTTTGATCTTTGCTAGTGAACGGTTTGCTTCTTGTTGTTTTCCTACATCTTCTAGAACGCTTGTTTGCTCCATTTTTACCCGCATGTGTTAAAGAATATGTGCAAGCTTTGATTTTTCTTCTTGTATCTGGTTAGGTTGTGTACTCAACTGATTGATTAATGATTTCAGGGGCGCAATGGCGTTAAAAACTAATTCAGCTGATGGTAGAACTAGAAGTACCATACAGATCTTCATTGTAGTTGGATTATGCTGTTTCTTCTATATATTGGGTGCATGGCAAAGGAGTGGATTCGGAAAGGCGGACAACCTTGCTATGGCAATTACTAAGAATACAGGGGACTGCAATATATTGTCGAGTTTAGATTTTGAGACTCACCATGGTGGTGAAGTTGGTGCTGATTCTGATTCAAAGCCCAAAGTGATCGAGCCTTGTCCTCCTAAATACATTGATTATACACCCTGCCAAGATCAAAGACGTGCCATGACATTCCCAAGGGAAAACATGATTTATAGGGAAAGGCATTGTCCTCCAGAAGAAGAGAAGCTACATTGCCTAATACCAGCGCCTAAAGGTTATGTAACTCCTTTCCCTTGGCCAAAGAGTCGTGACTACGTGCCCTATGCCAATGCACCTTATAAAAGCCTTACTGTTGAGAAGGCTATTCAAAACTGGGTTCAGTATGAAGGCAATGTATTTAGGTTCCCAGGTGGTGGAACTCAGTTTCCACAAGGAGCAGACAAGTACATTGATGAGCTAGCTTCAGTCATACCAATGGCTAATGGGACAGTTAGAACTGCATTGGACACTGGTTGCGGCGTGCGTTTCAAGCCTCTAAATTTTATGTCACCCACTTTTTTCAATTTGATTTGAGCTTAGTGGTTGTGCTCTTATCTGATTATTTTCTGTTGTATTGGTTAATTCAGGTTGCCAGTTGGGGTGCATACCTTTGGAGTAGAAATGTAGTAGCAATGTCCTTTGCACCGAGGGACTCTCATGAAGCACAGGTTCAGTTTGCTCTAGAAAGAGGTGTTCCTGCTGTTATTGGGGTTCTTGGTACCATAAAATTGCCATACCCTTCCAGAGCCTTTGATATGGCTCATTGTTCTCGTTGCTTAATTCCCTGGGGTGCTAATGGTGAGAGTTCTGGACATGATGGAATTGAGTTGTCTGTGTTGTACACTGTCATCGGTTTGATTTGTTCCTGCTCTTTTATTGCCTTAACTTGCAATATACAGCTGACGCAATGGGCTCCTATCTTTGCAGGTGGAATATACATGATGGAGGTTGACCGAGTTCTTAGACCTGGTGGTTATTGGGTGCTTTCTGGACCTCCAATCAATTGGAAGACTAACTACATACCATGGAAACGTCCCAAAGAGGAACTTCAGGAGGAACAAAGAAGCATCGAAGATGTTGCCAAGCTCCTTTGCTGGGAAAAGAAGTACGAGAAGGGTGAAATTGCAATTTGGCAAAAGAAAGTGAATGCTGACTCCTGTCCTCAACGACAAGATGATAAATTCTGCAAGTCTGCTGACACAGATGATGTTTGGTATGCGTTGGTTTAAATTTTCATTAATTGGTTGTGCATAAATGTTGACCACACTTTAGTTTAGTACCATGTGATGGTCTCCTGTTTACTGCAAAGTACATATCTTTTCATTAGGAAACTTCTTAAATGTCTATATATATTTATCTTTTAAATCAGTACTCTTCGTGGGGTTTGACAGGTATAAGAAGATGGAGGGTTGCGTCACGCCATATCCTGATGTTAGTAGTTCAAATGAGGTTGCTGGTGGGGAATTGAAGACATTCCCCGAGAGGCTTTATGCCAACCCTCCTAGAATTTCTAGTGGTTCTCTTCCTGGAGTTTCTGTTGAGTCATATCAGGAGGATAGCAAATTGTGGAGGAAGCATGTGAATGCTTATAAGAAAATCAATAAGCTTATTGACTCTGGGAGGTATCGCAACATTATGGACATGAATGCTGGGCTGGGAGGTTTTGCTGCTGCACTTGAGTCTCCAAAACTTTGGGTTATGAATGTTGTTCCTACCATAGCTGAGAAAAACACACTGGGTGTAATATATGAAAGAGGATTGATTGGAATCTATCATGATTGGTATGTACGTCTTGATTGTTCCACTTTTGTCTTTTGATACGTCCCCGCACTTCAGGGAACTTTTTTCCAGTGTTCATTCTTGGGAAATCTCAAATCAAATTTGTTTTTCGTTATGTCTTGATGGACAGAATTTGTTTTGCTATTTCAGGTGTGAAGCCTTCTCCACATACCCAAGGACATATGACCTTATTCATGCAAATGGTGTTTTCAGTTTGTACAACAACAAGTTAGTATTGCACTCAATTCTTTAGGTGGAAGGAGAAATGAACTTCTTCCCTTCCACTGTTTCACTTATGTTCCTTATTTTAGTTGAGAAGATAAATGCTTGTTTCACTATGCTTTGTTTGCATTTTTCATCCAGACGTTTACCAACAGTGACAATATTCTTATTTCTGTATGCAATAGCTTAGCAATATGAAATTCTTTTATGGATCTAACTTAATTGCTCTCCGTATGACAATTTGCATCTTGCCTAACCAGTGGATTAACCATTTTTGAAAGACCTGCCGATCACCTACTCCACCGACCTTTTGCAATGTAAGATTGCTGCTGGTGGAAGTAATTGATTCCACAAAAGTGTCTTGTTTCTAAGTGGACTGCAGCTAATCTACTCATATTTGTCCATTAAGGTCACACGTAGTAGACATTCCTAGTATGATCGGATGACTTTTTACCATATTTGATATGGCTGAATGTAGACCAGAAAGGCCCTATCTGCTTTTATAATGCAATCATGCCAAGTCTGAAGCAGCAGTTTTCATCACCAGGACTTTGCATTACTAATAGTCATTTTCAGTTTCTCGTTTCTTTATGTGTCTTTTATTATCATGAGGACCACCCTGGAGACCAATTTTGTTACGTGTTATGGTTGAAGTTTTCTGATTAGATTACTTTTCATGCCAACTCAACTAACATTATTGAATAACTAAATGCAGATGTAACATAGAGGACATCCTTCTGGAGATGGATAGGACTTTGCGACCAGAGGGTGCTGTCATAATTAGAGATGATGTTGATGTGCTAGCTAAGGTGAGAAAGATAGTAGGAGGAATGAGATGGGACGCTAAAATGGTGGATCATGAAGATGGACCCCTAGTGCCTGAGAAGATATTAGTTGCTGTCAAGCAGTATTGGGTCGCGGGTGAAAACTCCACATCCTCACAATAAATGTTGACTTCACTCTAAGATGGTTCAAACAGGAAAAGGTGTCTTATCCAACTTGTGATCTAAACAATATGTTATGCACCGGCACTTTCCTCAGGATACCTAAGCACTGGAAGATGGTTGGTTCTCTACGTTTAACAACGAATAGCCCCTTGTTCTTTGATCCGTTTTTGTAGTAATCTATAGATACAGCAACAAAGCTTTACGTGTTGACTGTCAAATCATTTTTTGGTTCTTCTCCGCTGTTGTTGGAGATTATTTTTTTAAAGCCAGGTACTCTCATCTTTAGTCTAAATTCTGTTTTTTACAGTCGAATCTGTTTCCAAAAGCTCTATCTGAAGCTGCTGTTGCTATCATTTTCTAGTTCATAGCTTGTTAATTTACATGGATTTTTTGAGAAATGAGGTCATAAGCAAGTAGGTTTAGAGCCAGAGTAACTATTCAAAGAGCACTCATCCATAAACTAGTTAATGGTACAAATATCATAAAGAAATGTGACCAAAATTTATTGGAAAACACAAACTCAAAGATTTGGGATCAAAAACTCAAAGATCCGGGAGTTGTTGTGTCGCGATTGGGACTTGAAGTTTCAGTCTTGCTGCCCTCGCTGCTTACTCCAACCCCGGGGTCTACATGCTCCAGGCGGCTCCGTCGCTTGTCATCGCCACTATGTCTCGTGATTCTCACGGTGTCTTGTATCGTCGATCTATCCCCTAATTAATTCTAATTCTCTTTTCCCTTGTATTAAAAAAAAAAGGATTAGCAATGACCATTGAATAATTTTTTCCCACGGATATTGATTTAACCCATAAATTAACATATGAAGCTTATAAATTATGTTTTTTGTTACGTCAAAACTAATGGGTTGAACTATGTAGGCATTTTCACTTAAGTCTCCGTTTTAAAAAGTTATTCTTATATCTGTTTAATGAAGTCCTAACTCAAAATAAGCCATAATTTTGTATTGACTTGCAAAGAGTCCTTAATGAAACAAGAAAAAAAAGGTCTTTTTCTAATCAATACCTTCTTATTTCTTGTATTAGCCTTATTTTGTACATCTCTATCTTAACCTTTAGCATAACGATTAGTTTTGAGTATCCATTTGCATCCACTCTGTGTATAAACTTTTGGTGACTCTTACAAGCTGTACACTTCATTTTATGAAATGTAACTTATCTTACTATTCATAAAATTTATCTAAAAAATGAATCGAGGACTAGAGATGAGTTCTTTATAGGTGGTTGGATTTGAGGTGTCACTAATGTTATACTCGTGATCTTCCAAATACAATGTAATCATTAGAGATGGTAAGTCTCTAAACTTTTTTTTTTGTTGCTCACGAGGTGTTCTAGGAGGGTCCCAATTATGAGAAGACACCTTTAAGTCATCCACACTCAGACTAATCCCCGCTCGAGCCGGGTAGGTCCCTTGCAGGAGGTAAAGCTCTGGTTCCAAGTTTTAAACGGCTGCATACATGAAGGGGGTTCGAACCCACGACCTCACTTAAGCCAAGAGAGCCCCTCACCAACCTCACTAAACCATTTTTGATCTCTTTAAAAACACATCTTCTATGACTACAATTTTTAGATTCTTCTGCAACTTGTTCAATATGTTTGTCCTCAATGACTACTAGATGTTCGTCAATCATGAGACCAACTATTGGAGTAGAAGAGATAGGCTTATAAATAATGATTGAGTGTTCTTTGAACATAGTCTTCCTATACTATTAGCTCATCCTCAAAATAGATAGCACAATCTGATTCAATAACTCTTATGATATATATGTGACAGATAATATAATTTAGAGCCCCTTAATCTCACATAATAACCAATAAAGCAATCACTAACGATATAAGGATCAGGCTTCTTGGGTTGTATAGTGTAAGTCTCACTTCTTCCTTACAACCCTAAACATGAAAGTGACACAAATTGTTTCTGTGACCACATTTCATAAAGAGTATTATGAGAAACTTATTGGGCATTTAGTTCAAAATATAGGCTGCAATTCTCAACGCATCACCTAAACTGCTGGCAGTAATTGCATTTTACTCTGAAACTCTCATTCTTGAGAGCATTAGAAGATAAAGTCACTCATTTTCTTTTTTTGTTTTGTTTTACATTACCCATATTCTATTTCCTAAAAAGCTTATTGTTATTGCTATTCTTTGATAGATGGTTCCTTTTCTAATCACTATAGTTTTGGTTTATAACAATTGTTACACTTTTTGTCTTCTTTTCTTCATGTCATCCTCCTTCCTGGCAAGAATGATGGTCACCTCTTATATGGTTCATTTATCTTTTAAAGCATTGTAACTAGACTTGGAGGAGTCAAACTAAAATAAAGGAGACCTCGTGATGAACCATATTGCTCGAAACATGTGTAAAACACTTATATGAATGATATATGAGGTGTATATTCCTCTAAAAATCAATATACCAGTATTAACAAAGAGTTTCCAAAAGAAAATGTGAAACTCGACAACTCCTAAAGAGAAAAATTGGGAAAATAAAAATAATAAACAAAAGGAATAACTTTAAAACATATGAAAGGGCTCAAAATCCAAATGTTGGATTTGATTAATAAACAATAAATATTGAATGCATAATATCAACATTATTTAACTTATAACTAACATATCTAATACCATAACCAACCAAAAGAGATTCCATAACTTGTGTGTGTGTGTGTGTGTATTTAATAACATTAGAAGAATACCTCCTCAAGATGGTAGAATTAATTGATTCAAAGTCATCATTACTCAATGGATTGCTATAAGACAAGAACAAGAATAATGGGAGAGATTAAGGTTCTTTAAATCTAATTCACTGACATATCTTTCTACTACAACACTAATTTAACTATATTCAAGAATGCATCAATCAAGTTAAAAGTTATTTTCTAATGGGCCACCAATCTTGTAGATGGGTTTGAACAAGATGAGAAAAAGGGCCCATCAGTCCAAGACATAATTAGGTATATAGCATACACCTCATAAATAGCCCAAGTATCCTATACACATAACTAAGATGACTATTATTGATAAAATTATACTAGTTAATATCAATTAATTCAATACTACTATCATAATCATAACCAAGATCCAATGTCTATAAAGACATACAAAATCCACCATAAGCTAAGATCAATTCCTACTCAATTTTAAGGTGTTCTATTGTGAGAAAAGGATTATTTTAATTGAATAAATTGAAAAATATGAATAAGAAATGAAAGGGTATACTTGCTTCAAAATCCTACAAAATTTTTCTCCCGAAACTATTAATCATGAGTTGTTCACATATCTAACCTCTGATAGTATCGATAGATTAAAGAAAATAGAACTCTATGTTAGAGAAGAAAAGATAAGAAAGCAAGCTCTCTGATGTCTTTTTCCTATTTATGGAAAAAGACACTAGAATTTTCTCCTAATTAAATTTAAACTAATAATAATAATAATAATAATAAGTTAAGTATCTTATATTTGATCACTTACATTTTTTAAACTTCGAAACTAAGTCCAACTTAATTTAAATTAATTTTCCTTCTTTAACTGCTTTTTATCTATAAACCATTAGGTTTCGAATTTATTCACAATAATTATAAATTATGATTCTAATTCATAATTATAATTAGATAAATTAAAAATTTTAATTTATATTTATTTATCCAATTAAACAATTTATAATCATAAATCAATATTAATGTCTAGCAATATATCATAACTACTTAAGTGTGTAATATAATCTTTTTGTTATTCAATATGCCAATTGAACATAGATTATACTACTTTATTGGAATCCATGGATCAATTTGGAAACAAGCTTTTTACTAATTAGAAGTAAGACTGTGTACTATTAGATCTCTTCAGACCCTACGCCTTAGCAGGATTTATATTAGGTGTTATTATTATTGTTGTTCTATTTAAATCCAATTATGTTTGTCTTTGTTCATTAATGATTGATTTATAAATGATATTTAAAAATATTATTTTAAACTTTTAATTCATTGTGAATATAGAATTCTTTAAACCACTACTAATTAAGAACAATTAAATATTCTTCCTAATTACTTTAGAGTGATAAATTTTTTATTGAGTTACTCAATTATCTCCATATAATTTATATTACGTCTAAGTACTACTGACTGAGCTATCATAAATAGAATAGGTCATAAATAATCCCAAAACATAATATATTCTATATGAAGTATCTTGATAATTTCAAGTATAAGGATTAATTACACAACCATCATAATAAGACACTACAAATATGTAGCTCTTTGGCTACTTTTTTTTTGCTAGTTTTTGGAAATTGTAGCTAAAAGTAAACATTTTGAAATTTGAAAATCGTTGTCGAAGGGTAAGCCTTTAGCAACGCTTTAGCAAAATCTTTGCCAAAGTGTAGGTTTTTGTGACGCTTTTGTAAAATTGTTGCTAATAAATAAACTTTTGGTGCCAAAGTGTTGCTACATGTAGATTGCTTTGGCAACAATTTCAAAAATCATCGCCAATGGTTAACCTTTTGGTGACGTTTTTCTAAAATCGTCACCAAAGGTTGATCCAAAGTTTTGCTACATGTAGATTGCTTTGGGGTCATCGCCAAATATGGCTTATTTGGCAACAAGTTGCATTTAGATTGCTTTCACTATGATTTTTAGAAACTGTCATCAAAGGGTAACATTTTGGCAACGTTTTATAAAATCATCACTAAAGGTTGATCCAAAATTTTTCTGCATGTAGATTGTTTTAGTGACGATTTTTGGAAATGTCGTCAAATCGTCACCAAAGGTTGATCCAAAGTTTTATTGCATTTAGATTGCTTTGGCGACGATTTTGAGAAATAATCGTCAAAGGGTGACCTTTTGGCAAGGTTTCCAAAAATCGTCACCAAATATGGCTTCTTGATCCAAAGTTTTTATGCATTTAGATTCCTTTGGTGACAATGTTCAAAAATCATCACCAAAGGGTGAATTTTTAGTGATGTTTCCAAAAATCATCATCCTTGTCTTTTAGGTCTATCTGTCTTCGTCTCCAATGTTTATCGTTAGCTTATCTACTATCTTTTATTCTTCCTTTCCAAGTTTGTAGACCGTATCTACTATTCTTCAAAATCTTGAGTCAATTATTATTAACATACAAAATTCCAGGACCAATTTTCAGAATTACTAAAAGAAAATACCTTTACAAGTTGGTTGAAGTAGGTTCATCCACATCATATCTAACGCACTATAAAATAATGACCCTATAGTAATATAATAGCTTTTCAAATTAGAATTAAGTTCATTTGCTTTTGTAAAATGCTTTAGAAAGCATAAGAATTTCATTAATATTAGAACATGGTGGGTGAAAAGGCTAGCCTACCTTAAAATTAAAATGTATGCTTGGGAAGCAAATTTAGAAGTCCTTTGAGGTAATCCTTTGGCTTATCTATGTCAACTGCTGATGATATTACTTAATTTAGAAAAAATAGAATTGATATTTTTTGTTGTTATCATAAACATCTTGCCTAATATGTTGAAGTGAATCATATACATTCACTTATATCTTGTTTGCATTTTAAATGACTGAAGTAATCTTTTCTATTTAATGTAATTTGGTGTGGAAATTTTAAATGTACTGACTATGTTTTATAATGATGATATAAGCTGACGGAATTGTATATCCAATTTAGCTTAGACCATCCATTAAATAGTTAGGAACTTATGTGAAGGTAATAAATATAGAGCTAAGGAAGTGGTAGCTTGATTTCAGTTCTTTTTATGGTAAACTTTCTTTCATTACCTTCTGTTTGTGTATTGGAATGACGTTGATTATAACTTGAGCGATTAATGTATTTCTATCGTAAATTTTGGCAATTTGTGCAAATTAGAGGAAGAAGTTAAAAAATAAGTTAAGGTTCTTCATATAATCCTTATATGAAGTATATTTAATATGCATAGCTTAATTTTGTATTGTAATATACTTATTCAACTTAAACTAATTTATCATTATATTATTTACAACTTAAATTGCATTTAGTAATTTAATTTTAATTGTATAGCTACATGGACAAAAGTTAGATGTCTCATAAAAAATGGTCCACTCAATACTTAGAAGGAGTGAAGAGTTTCTTGAGATTTGTAAAAGATCAAATGGGTTTAGAATGTGAAATTCGTTGTCCTTGCATAGATTGCTTAAATTTCAACATTTAAAGTCAAGATGTGGTACATAATCACTTGCTAATATGAGACATAGATAAATGCTATACTTCATGCATTTATCATGGCAAGCATTCTGAAACAAGTAATGCTAGAAGCGTTAATACAAGTGATGATGGTGGTAATAATAATGATGTAGATTATCATGATATTAATGACGATGGTGATGATAGGATTGGAAAGATGTTACAGGATTTGATAAATTATATAAAGACTACGAATAATATTGGTTTGCCTAATACATTTGGTAGAATTACCTAAGATAATTTTAAGAAGTTATTGAAAGTTGCTCAAGAAGAATTATATTATTAATATGCGTAATTTTGATGATTGCTTATGTTAATGTGATTAATGTTAATGATTGAATGTATGTTGATAATGGTGATTGAATGTATTATAATGTTATTAAAATTTTTGTTTTTTAATAGATATCCAATATAATGATACCAAGTAGAAACAAAGGGAAGAAAGTGGCAACTATGAAAATTGTAGAACGGAGAGATTTGCAACTTCAACTAGATCAATCAGTTGGTGCCATCCATTCAATTCCTAGCGAACAACAACATTTTAACTTAGACACCAATGAAGTTATTCATACACAACTTCATTCTACCTCAAACAACAAATAAGCAACTAATGTAGGTTTATTACTTTTTAACACCTACAAATAGACTTATACTCAAATATATCTTTATATATTCTAATATTTCCTTATCATTATTAATTTGTTGTCAGCTTCTAATGCTAGTATTAAAAAAAGATGTAAAGATAAAATTAATGGATATGAATATCAACGAATGAATGTTGCATTGATACTCATTAAAGTCATCCTGTAGACAAGATCCAATATGCAAAATTGTTAACTGAGGTAAAGATTGTTGTGAGAACATAATTACCTTAAGTGAAACATGTTAAGGACTTGAAGGAAGACAACTTTCTTGAAAATTCTTGGATAAAGTTGTGATAAATTTTCAATATGTGTAACTATATGCAATATTATCTCAATTATTTTAAGATTAATTACACTTTTACTTATTATTCACAATTGAAATTGAATATTGTTAATATTGAGAACCCAAATTTTCAAACTACATGATTTCATTATTGAAACAAAGGACTAGAAATCGTTGTTTTAAGTTGCATCGATATTATACATCTTCTCCTTCTGATGTGAAGGCACGGAGACATGTTCCCAAATGGTTGTCCTAAAAAAATTGGAATAGTTTGTGTGATTATTAGGCTGACCCGAAAGTTTAGGTTTGTTTTTTTTACCTTCACATTTGGTTTTATTAATCTTGTTAGATGATTTAACGACTACTTAATCTTTTTTATTTATTTAGGAAAATTGTGAGAAGGCAAATATCAGTAGAGCAAAAATGAAATTACCTCATAATCAAAGGTCAAAATCTTTTGTAGTTGTCTGAAATGAATATGTAAGATCTTTGTTTGCAAGTTATAATTATATCGATAAACACTAAATTATTTATTATATCTTATATTTTTCTTTCATAAAATAGAGTAAGAAAGAACTACATGGACAAGAGTGTGATAAGATCACTTTATACAAAGACATTCACTATAAGGAAAGTAAAGGTAGATGTCAAAAGAAGCAGAAAACAACTACGTAAGTATAAAAGATATTTGTAATACCATACTTGGTATACATTCTGGCTATGTCAAAGGTCTTGGCGTCCTAAGCTAAATATTTCAACCTCGTCAAATAAAGTAGTCATATAAGAACTTCAAGAGAAAAGCAAGGAGCTTAAGGATTGAATTACAAGAAACTCTAGCAAAATTAGTAAAACATTATAAGTTATTCAAAAAATTACTTGGCCTAGATTATGATAGAAATCAAGAGGAAAGCGAATGATATTAATTATAGCAAATGATATTAATTATATCTCTTATATTTTTTTCTTTCAATTCCTGTTTGTATTATAATTTAAATTTAATATTTTTTTTTCTGGAATTACAAAATTGATGAAGATGCACCTATTGAGTGGTTATGTTGTGAATGGTAAAGTTATAAGATGTTTGCTTTAATTAGAACCTATTATTTTAATGTTCACAATATTTTTACTATATTTTAACTAAGCTTTTTGGATTATTACAGGTCTATCAACATGGACAATCTTAGATAGTCGGTCCAGTTATGTTCTATATATTTTTTGGTAATATGAGCATTTATAATTTATAATTTGTAAATTGATTTTTATTTATTATTTTATCTATAAGAATTGTTAAAATTGTAATTAAAATCTTTTATATAAAGAATATTCCTTTTGTTGGTATGATTTAATGATATTTTACTTTTTATATACAATGCTTCATATTTTGAATTATTTTTGTGCAATTTATTTGTATAATAAATTTATAATTAAAAATATACCGATACATTATATACAATAATATGGATTTAAAACATAACAAATAATTTATTCCAAAATTGTCTAATAATTGGTTAAATGTAGTTAAAATAATTTAGCTACGTTTTATAATTTTTACCTACTTTTTTAGAAATGTAACTAAAAACTTTTGGCTACGTTTATGAAAACGTGGCTAATTATATTTAGCTACATTTCTAAATTTTTTTAGAAATATAGCTAATAGTATTTAGCTATGGAAATAATCATACCCAAAAACTATTAGCGATGATTTCTGAAAACGTCGTCTATAGTTTTCAACTATGGAGATTTGGTGATGTTTTGGGCGACAAAATGAAAACGTAGCTAAAAATTATAGGTGACATTTTTATACCTTTAGCTATGATTTTTTTGTAGACTAATATCAATTTTGTTGTAGTTTAAAAATATGCAGATATATAAATAATGTTCTATTTCAAATCCTCATAATCAGGTCAATTCAATGCATTATTCTCTAATAAGTATTTACACATTTGTTTAAGTATCTTCATATTTTAATTTATGAGATTATTATGTGATAAATTAGCTATTTGTTATTCCATCAATATCTCATCCTTATAAAATTATAATTAAAAATAATTTAAGAATAATACATAAATTCAAATAAAATCTTATGAATATGTTCTTATCGTAATTTTAGTTGTATAGTAATTAACTAATTACTTTAAAGATTTCATTTTTACTATCAAACATCAAACTTAATTAATAAAGAATATATTTATTAATTCAAATAATAATATCGTATATTAAATTGCAATAAACCAAGTGGATAAACCAACACGTTGTACATGCTTTCTTTTCCGTATAATCGGCCCGCTGTAGGATTACACTTCAGTTTCTTGAACAAGTAAAATATTCTGTGGTCTACAGTACTTTCAGGTAACATGGGCAACAGTTGTGTTGGGCGGATCTTTAACAAGGTTTGGCATTTGTTGGCTACAAATTCCGGTATACAATGTATTACGTGGTGGCTCTCTAGCCTCAGGTACTCGGTCTTGTCACTGATCTGGACGTGTGAACAAAGATCTTGATATGTTTATCTTGCAGGTATGTCAAAAACTTCTAGCGGCACCATTCTTACACCGAACCTCAGATGGGAAAAGACAGTGAAGCAGTTGTTTAAGATCTTCTGGACAAGGGATCCCCTGTGTCGGGGAATCGTGGGGTTTTTGGAAAGAAATGGAAAGATATCAAAATGGTTTAATCGTCAGCTGTTTCTGGTGTGATGATCAAAGACAATAACCTTTAACTAAAAATAACTTGTGGATATTGATGAAATGAAATGATTCACATGCTCGAACCGGACCCTTTGACTTGCCGTAAGTGGTTTATCTTTCGAATCTCCAATTTTGAATCGACTGTAAATAATTTGCCAAGCCTAGGATGCGTGTCATGTATCAAATAAATAAACTATGTTACTCTATAGTTAAAAGAAGAGAAAATTTTGTAATTTCAGTACTTTTTTTTTATTATAAGAGAAAAGTGTACAAGAAAAAAACTAAGGGATAGATCGGCGATACAAGATGCCGTGAGAATCATAGGACATAGTATCGAAGACAAGCGACGGAGCGTCCTGGAGCGTGTGAACCCCGGGACTGGAGTAAGCAGCTAAGACAGCAAGACTATCCGCACTCTAATTGCCTTCCCTATATACGTGGTTGAACTGCAATTCCCTATTTTCAGTACATTTTAACTGTAAATGATTGTACATGGACTTCAGTTGAAAAAGTGGATTAGTTTACAAGCTTATGGTCCTACCTTTTGACATTGTGTACTCCATAGCTGCCTACATAAACAACTAGTTCTCAATAGCCCTCAAGTCATATCTTCTCCTGAGATAACTACAACCTTTGGTTACTTTCTGATTTATTTTCTTTCAGTTTCATAGAATTAGTACCCTCAAGGTTCTTCATACAAAAGAAATTCCTGTTGTCTGAAACAGAAAGTTGTACTTTCTTAGCTTTTATTAGTACATTTCTCTCCATTGTTTCTAGTCCCAAGTCCTTTCCCGTTGGGTCTCTTTCTTTCTCGTCTTTTACTCTTGTTCTTCATACTGAGATTCTTTATCCTCCATGTCTATGCCTAACTCAACGACAGTGATGAGTCTCCCTCAAAAGTTGTCTTCCGAAAACAACAGTGAAAACCTTCGTGATGTTTCCTTTTCTTCATACGTGAAGCCTTCCGTGGAAACCTTTACTCGTAAACTTGTGGAGGCAACTATAAAACGCAGTCCAAAAGATACTTTTCAAGAGGGACATCATGATCTAATGGGAACAGCACAAGAAGAACAGGAAGAGATTGGGGTGTTTAGTGCTGAGAAGTACTTCAAAGGAGTGATGGATAATGATACTAGTCCAAGAACTAACACCAAAGCTGCGGGGAGAAAATACCAAACTAAGAGAGATGGTGCAGTTCCTTTCAAACCTCAAGTTCCTGCTGCAACTCCTAGTATTCGTTCTGAATCCAGTGGGAACAGCCAAAGTGCACTTTTAAAGGCGGTTATGAGTCATCCATCAGGAGGAAAGACAAACAAGGTTAAAGGGAAATTTTTTCTCTCAGGTCTTGGCTGCAGGTGTTGTTCCTGTCCTGATAAGGATTTCGTTGATGTCCATGAACATGTTGGTGAAATCAGTTTCAAGAAAACTCCTGATTCTAGTCTACTCCAAGTCAAAGAAATTGGAATAAAGAACACAAAAAAGAATCCTGACTTCCAATATGAGCCAAGATCAAGATCCTGGAATAAGGAAGAGATCCACCGGCAGTTCAACAAGTTGGGACATGGGCTAAACAAAGAAACATGTTTCAGTTTCCCAACTTCGATTACTGCTACTGCAAATCTTCCAATTAAGTTACAACAACAAGATCAATTTGACCTTCTTCCACGAAATTCAATCGAGGTATTTGGCTCAACAGTGCATGACTGGAGAAGCAAGTCGTTCAATCTTGAAAGGAGGCTAACAATGTTGTCTTGGGACGGAAATCCAAGAGCTGAGCAACTTGCATATTCTGCAACACCGACTAGACTTTCCAATGAAAATGACAGTGATGAGTCGGATTTGTTTGAGATAGAAAGTCTCACCGGAAAAGTCAGGCCATTCCTCGCAAGACAAGGATCAGATGCAACTCCAGGCTGTGTAACCCCAACAACTTGCTATGCACCAAGTGAGGCTAGTATTGACTGGAGCGTGGTCACTGCTAGTGCTGCAGATTATGAAGAACTTAGACTTCCAACATCTGCAACAAGTCCAGCACAAGCATTTCCTGTGTCAACGGACGTGAAAACCAAAACTCCAAAGCGTCATCCCAGCATTTTATTGGGGTGTAAGAATCAAGATGCTGTAACAGTCGACGGAGTCGCACACAAAAGAAACGAGA
Source organism: Erythroxylum panamense (assembly GCA_027123425.1). NCBI lineage: Eukaryota > Viridiplantae > Streptophyta > Magnoliopsida > Malpighiales > Erythroxylaceae > Erythroxylum > Erythroxylum panamense. Next base: position 2,236,507 of record JAOTIZ010000001.1, read on the forward strand.
ATGCAAATTTGGACCTGCAAATGCGTCAAGTTTCAGATTCCTACTTCCCTGCAACAGGGTTTCAAGCGGAGTCTAACATGACGGGGTTCAGCTACGCAAAGAGGCAACAAGCTCTCAGCCACTCAATCCCAAGATCACACTCACCGCACGGGTCTTTTGTACATCCGGTGATACAGCTCTAGTTCTAAAGTTTGGTTGTTAAAGTTTTAAATCTAGTCCACGCAGGGAATGAGCCGAAACTCTTACAAAACTATTTTGTTCGTACTTCTCCTCCTCAGTTCCTACCTTGATCTTGCCTTTCATTGTTAATATTACCCTGTAAATCTTCAAGGGAAAGGTTGTCTGAGAATCTACTGGGAGATTCAGGCCGCTCAGCTATTCTTGTAACTAAATGTATTCCATTTTCAATCGAAACCTGAATGTCTACAATTTATGTTGTGGTTGTCCTGATTTTGAGAATCTGAACTTAAGGAGCATGGCAACATTCTTAGATGTTCTGATAACTGCAAGTTTAATTGTACTTCCAAAATGAAGCTATCAGAAGTTGAATATCGCTTTTAGGAACAAAATTAAGGAAGACAGAACTGGATTTGCTCCAAAATCTTTATTTTCTCAAGCCAACGCCAGAACACACAAGGGAAAGCTGAAAACAACTTAACGGAAATTTCTCTGCATGATTCAGAAACCTGCTTCATAGTGAAACATTTTTCCTCGTATAATACTAGCTTCTCTCGGCAAAGTGAAATCTTTTTTTGTTTAGAAATCGTACATTAACTGATAACAGTCGGCAAAGACTTTAATTCAAAGTCGCTGACTTCCAACAGTAACACCTGCCCGTGCTTGTTTATGAAAAATCTTGTCAAGTAAAGATGTGGTAACGATTGGGCTATAAGTGCTGCATGTTGTAGGGTTCAAACTCCATTATGGAGACAGTAACATCCAAGGTTATGAACTTACCTCATCTGATCAACTTCTTTTTTATTTTCTAGCAACTCCAGCACGTTAACGTTAAGGTTAACTTTAGTTCATTCATCTTGTGCCATACACCAAAAAGTCTCTTCGACACGGGAAAAGTCTGATCCAATCAATTGTTCTGAAGCCTTTAGCAAAACATTCTCGTCTCCCTTTTTGCTGAAGGAAACTGTCCTTACATAGTTCTGATTGTATAAATCAGGAGAAGATAACAGGTACTGAAAAGGAAAACTTAGATGAACCATTATTGAACCAGCACCAAGAAAAACAAAATGGGGCACATGTTATAGCTGGAAGAAGTTGGTTTCTGGTGACCGCTAGCAGGTTGAAGTCACAAGCATCATCAAAGCCATTAACCATTAAATTGACCTAGCTTCCAATCTGCAAGATGAATCTAAGAATAATTTGTTGTTTGGACCAATGGGAAAAGATGAGCATTTAAAACGTACAAGTCAGGTTACAAGAAAATGTGAGTGGTACATGGACAGGTGAGCTTCAAGTTATAATGGATAGCTGCTTGAAGCTACCCACAGAATTTAATGACAAAGAGGTGTCATACGTTAGATATTCCTATCAGTCTCTAGTTGGGTCTTTATCTTCTTAGCGGAACAGATCTTCTGTCCAATATTACCCTGTCTTATTCTGTCCATAAAATCTCAACTATTTATTTTATGGGACCTACGCGGAATCCACGCGGGACCTACACAAAATTCACATAAAGAAACGACTGAGATTCATTGGACATAATAAAACACCATAATATTAGACAGAAGATCTGGACTCTCTTATGAGAGGATATATGTATGTTGGTTCCTAGCAGTAAACGCCTGTGGAACTCCTGTGGTCCAAGTTTAAATTCTGCAATTTCCATGTACGCTCTTGGATTGAATATGCAATGTAGTGGCTAGGGTCATTTACTGATAAGTTATGCTTTTATCATTAAACTTTTTCTCATATCAATTTTCCACTAATGGTCCCCAATCGAATTAACACTGAACTCTTGTATGAAACATAATAAATTACTTCGCCAAGTACATAAAGACTCCGTATGCAATCCCTGAAACTCTCCTCTCTTTTCCCTTTGTCCATGCATTATTTGATTGTTAACAAAAACTGGAGGTCGAAACAGTAATAGAAGAGTGTCTTGGAGCAATTAGGCAAATTACCTCAGCAGTGTTGTCGGATAGGACAGGATTTATGGCATTGTCGACCCAAGGACAGAAGCATCACGTTGTGTCGTTGTCTTAATGGTTGAGAAACAACTTTAGATGTAGTTTCCTTACATTTTTCACCTATAAATATTTTTAAAATATGATTAATTTATAAAAATTAATTTTTGGTAAAACCAAACAATAGAAGCCTATAGAAAAATACATTTGTGATTGTCGCATGACTTTAGGAGTACTAGATTTTTTTTAATATGGTCAAAGTGTAAAGTCCACTAATAATAATTAAGCTTGGGTCAACTATTGTCAAAATGACTAGAATTAGTCATTTGGATAGTTGACTCTTACCACATATATAACATTTTTATGTTTAGTCAATATGAGATACTATAACATTCCTCCTCAAATGCAACTGAAACTGGACATCTAGTTGTCACTTAAAATAAACGCAGTGGTAACCGGACCAAGCCATTGGAACTGGACATCTAGACGGACAATCGAAAAATTAATAATCCAGACCAAACTTGCTCTGATACCATCTTGTTTAATGGGAAAATTAGCTAAAATTTCACTAGCACCGGTTGATCATCATACCAATAGTCCTTTGGAAATTATCTATTTTGATATTTGGGGACCCTCTCTTGTTATTTCTAACATTGGTTTCAAATATTTCATTCTTTCCATTGATGATTTTACAAGATTCACATGGAGTTTCTTTCTCAAAAATAAAAGTGAAGTTTTTGATGTGTTCATTAATTTCAAATCCATGGTTGAAAAGCAATTTCATTCCTCAATTAAATCCTTTTACTCAGATTGGGGTAGTGAATACCAAAAATTACATAAATTCCAATGGTATTGTTCATAGAATTGCTTGTCCATATACACATGAACATAATGGAATTACAGAAAGGAAAATTAGACATGTTGTTGATACTAGTCTTGCTCTTTTAGCGCATAGTTTAGTTGCTTTTAAATTCTGTCCTTATGCGTCTGTTTCACTTATAAATGGCATGCCAACCCCTATCCTCCACAATAAATCACCATTCTTTGCATTATACGATCAAAACAAAAATTAACACGACCTCAAAATATTTGGTTGTGTCGTATACCTCCTTATTAGGCCATACACCTCAAAGAAATTTAACTTTAGGACATCTTGTTGCATTTATCTTGGACCACCTCTATGTCATCTCGGTCATCATTGCCTCGATCCCAATTCCAACCGAATATATATAGCTAGGCATGTCAAGTTTGATGAGTCCTCATTCCCTTAAAAAACTAATGCCCTAACTTCTCTTTTGTCATAATTAGGGTCAGTTTCTACCAATAATTCAAGTTGGTTGCAGATCACGAGCTATGTCCCATTGCCTTCTTCAGGTATAACTCTATACTCTAACAAGGAGGCTATACAAACACAAACATGCCAATTTTCAAATAATTTAGTTCTAGTATCATGACATTTTCTGTTGTAAACAATTAATAATTAGGTGTCTAAATGTAATTTCTTGCAAGGCATAGTAAGTATTAAACTAATTCACATATTAAAAAAACTCGTTGATTGGTATGGAATTAATATTACTCTTAACCAAATTTGTTTTGGCCTGTATTACTTTAAATTTAAACTAGAAGCGTATTTTCATAATTCAAACTATAAATCGATATCTTCATATTAGGAGTTAAATTTTAATTAAGTTGGTGATGATGTCGCCTGTAATCAAATTAATACCAACTCTAATAATGCAATATGTAGTTAGCGAAGAGTTGAGATCGTTCCCACGAGGAACCTATTGGTAAATATTTCACAAGTTGAAAACTAAATCAAATTGGGGGGAGTTTCAATTAACGTGATTTTTAAAAATTAAAAATGAAAAAATTGGAAATAAATGAGAATATTTAGATTTGGAAAATTAATAACGAACCTTAATTTCAGGTCACCTACGTTATTACACTAATATGGATCATCGATATAAAATTAACTCTATTAATAAATACTCATTGAGTGATGTTATCTTTTAAGATTAAATGAATAGAAATATGTATTCTAAATACTCTTATTAGTCAACACCTTAGATACAATCTTAAGTTTGATTGATCAATAGCTTTAAGAACTAAGACAACCAGTGAGAAAGACAATACACATACGATATGTATTTATTAATCTAGATAAGTATCTTAGAATTTCCTATCCCTAACGTAAAGATGGTAATCCTAATTACCACTTTAGATAAGCAAAAATGAATGTCAAATCCTATTAATCTGGCTGTAAATTAAATCAATCAATTTCTAGTTGCACACCCTAGAGATCAATCAATTGAATCATAAAAAGCAATATATAGAAGACACTTAAAATTCATCAATGAAATAAACTTTATTCAGAAATTCTCATGCATACTAGATGATAACGTGGTTCTCTTCAACCAAGAAGAAGGATTTAGCTACTCATAATAGAGGTAAAATCCAACAGAAAAGTAGCAAAACATATAGTCTCCATATTTGCACTTTTCCATAAAATATGAAAACTCTAGGCAAAACCAGAAAAAACAGTAGTAGAAAAACGTAAAGATGATGCAGCTAGAAGTGTCCTCTCTTTATCAAATACACTCCCCACATAATTAAGCTGCAGATCCCCACCTAAAAGACAATAACTTGATTCCTTAAATAATAAAAATCCTAAGTGTGTCAAATCTGTTCTCAAATTAGATTCTGCAGATAAATTTTCCTTTTGCACGTGCCCACTCTTAGTCAAAAACTTTTTTGCCAGCTGGGAATTCGAGTTGTTTTAGCTTTCCTTACATCTTTTTAATTCAAATTCATCTCCCATGTGTTGAAAACCATTTGAAAACAATTAAGAAACAAGTTCATTAATTTTAAATAAAAAATTCAACACATTAAAGAGATTTATATCCAAAGTTAGGACAAAAATAACAACTTATCAAATTCCCCTACACCAATCTTTTGCTCATCCTTGATAAACTATATTTGCAATCAATTGGCCAACTAATCAACTTTCTTTATTCTAAGTCTCACAACAGTAAATAGTGTACACTTCAAGAGTCAAACAATTTTGTAACTAATGAATGCCCCATGGTTAATCATTCAAGTAATATAAACAAAGTCAATTTAAAGCAACATATTTCAAAAACTAGCACATAATTATAGAAAAATCTCACGAATAGGATTTAACTCAAATCACTCAAGTGTTTGTTGGTTCAGTATTTCACTTGAATTCTTCTAATGCAAATAATCTACCATATGATTGCTTTTTCACCAACTTTTCACCACTTGAGATACAAACATGCACAAATCAAAATTACTTTATTCAAGGTGGTATTAGGCTATAGGTAAAGGTAAGGATTGATAAATGAAAAAGGGCAAAAATCATAAACATTAGCAAAGCACATAACCACTTGTGGAGACACAAATTCAATAACAAAGGAGTCAACAACGTCATTTCGTAAAGATAGATTACTCCATAACTTGTTTTTCACTGCTGTATTATTATTTTTCTTTTTCTTTTTTCATCAATATATTGATATTTAAAGACATCAATACAACACGCAATTCAAATCTAAATCTCTTCAATTTTCTTTCATCTTTTTCTTTTCCTTGCTTTCCATATCTCTCCAAATAAGTTTGACATAAATTGTGGTTAGAATGCCTACTTACATTTATGATGAGTGAAGATATGAGAGTTTTTAGTTGTTTATTGTTATCAAGAAAAAGAGTTCAACTCAAAAAGTTTAACAAAGGATATTGAATTAGGTTGGCTTTTTAAGTTAAAAGGTTAAAATAGAGATGACCTTTATCATTTTTGTGCACGCATGTATAGATGTGATCTCAAGTCGATTCCAAGCAACTTGTAGAGAAAAATTCACCTTAGAAGATAATCACACATTAAAGAAATTGATATAGATGTTTCAATCTTTTAGGCCCAAAAACTCACAGGTTAATGCAATTCACCACAATTATACACCATGTTTAATCATATGATTTCCAAAACTTGACTAAGTGTAAACACTTATATTTCTTAACTAAGTGACATTTATTGTTCTAAAATAAATTTAACTCAAGTTATGTGCACTACTTAAGTCATTAAAAATGGAAGTCTAGAAAGTGTTGAAGTTGGCTAATTAATTGCAAATAAGTCAATAAGCATTCAAAAAATTTTAACAAAGATTCCTAACTATTGGGTATATGGAACTTACCCCACCCCTATACTTAATTCATACATTGTCCCCAATGTAATGACTTAAGATAAAAGAAGCGAAAATAGAAAAGAAAGCTTCTCTATTAGTTAAGTGTTGAAATCATAGGTTAGTGCTTGAGGAGGTTGGAATCCTTGATGTGACCATTATGCCATCAAATTGTGCTCCATTTGGTGCATATGGCATTCAAGTCAAGTTAAATGAGTGTCCAAATTGGCTTAGGGAGGTTGGCCACTATTTGGTGTATCTGTGACAACCCGACTCCTTGTGGTTGGACATGGGTTAGAAGGGACAGCTGGGCGCGGATTAGTGAAGGATATCCTTCCATGACTTATGTCCATAATTTAGATGTATGAAAATCACTAAGATAATCACAACGAGAACTTACAAATGGTTCATTCTTAACATCATCAACTGATATAAAAACCCATGGTCACGTTAAATTCAACAACAGATAATGCAAATTCCTTACCAATAAGTCTAAATTAAATCGAAATGTGTTGTAAAATTCTCTTGTTAATTCAACTTATACAAGGCAGTCAATTTTAACAAACACATTCCAACAAATTTTTCCAACTAGTTGCTCAAAAGAATCACGAACTTGTAAAGCTTTAAGAGTGTTGGTAAGAACATAGTTACAGGGGCAGATTTTGCGTTGGCTTAGTTATTGAAATCTTTGGAAGTCTTTTGGCAGTCGAAAAGAAGTGAAAGCTCCACCTCTTGAATTCCATTGGCTTCTATTCTTGAGTTGCTTATCTTTTCGAGTGTGATTCTTTATTGAAGGGCCTAGTTTTGGCTCGGACATTAGAGGGATTGATGGAGTTGGTGTTGCAGCGGTGGTGTCATATGGAGGTTGGGTGTTTACAAATGATGTGATTGGTGAAGCTAACCTACGTGAATCACTCTTCTTTTATAGCATGGTTCCAATCGTTATGCTTTTGCAGTCTTGAAACATGAAAATGTAAACACAAAATCAACAAAAATTTGGACTGGGAAATGGGTGGGTTACGATGAGAAGAAAGGTAAAAGGTTGGATTTTTCATTGGAAAGACGTGGGTGTTTACTAATTCAGTAGTGGGTGTGTGAAATTGTGAGTGAATGAAGGTAGGAGCAAGAAATAAATGAAAGTGGGGAGGTAAAAATGGGATGGGCAATAAAATGACAGTGGGCAGTGGGAAAAGAAAATGATTTTTTAAAAATAAAATTAGAATTGAAAAGATTAACAAATGAAAATAATAAAAGGAATGAAAATAATAAACTGAAAATAATAAAACAAATCAAACAAATTAAAAATGATAAATATTGAAAAATAAAAATAACATTGAACATGAAAATTTTAGGTTTTCCCCAAATGCGCTTCTTTTAAGTCGTTAACTGGACGTGTTCACCGACTTACCTTATCAGAGATAGATTGGGGCTACCAGCTCTATCTCTTCTGCATTCTCAACTGAAGAGTTCTCATAGTATGGTTTTAGATGGTGTTTTTTAACTTTAAACACTTTGGAAGTATCTAAACTTGAAATTTCTACCGTACTATGAGAAAATACATTACTAACAATAAATGATCCGAGCAAGCGAGATCATAATTTTCCTGGAAATAACTTAAGCTTTGAATGATAAAGAAGAACTTTTTGTCCTACTGAGAATTGCTTCCTAAAAATCATTTTATCATGAAAAGCTTTAATTTTTTCTTTATAAATTTTCGCATTTTCATAAGCTTCATTACAGATCTCTTCTAATTCTTGCAATTGCAACTTCCTATTATTACTAGCCTTTACCAAATCCATGTTTAATTGCTTCACAACCTAGTAGCCTCTATGTTTTATTTCCATACGCAAATGACAAGGATTACTGAAAACTAACATGTACGACAACATGCCTATTGGAGTTTTGTAAGCACTCCGATATGCCCACAAGGTATCATCCAAACGTAAGCTCCAATCTTTTCTGTTCAGATTCACCACTTTTTCCCAAATTTGTTTTATCTCTCGATTGAAGACTTCAACTTGCCCACTCGTCTGCGGATGGTATGCAGTTGAAATACAATGTGAGGCATCATTTTTTCATCAATGTTCCAACAATTTTATTGCATAAATGAGTTCCTTTGTCCCTAGTCATAGTCGAGGTATTCCACACTTGACAAAAATGTTAGATTTGAAAAAATTAACTATAACCTTAACATTATTTGTATGAGTAGCTTTTGCTTCTATCCACTTTGACACATAATCTACGGCTAGAATGATATAAGTCTCACCAAAAGATGAAGGAAAAGGACCTATGAAGTCAATTCCTCATATGTTAAAAATTTATCATACCATGATATTTGTAAATGACATTTGATCTCTTCATCCGAGACTACCTGTTCTTTGGCAACAATCACAAGACTTACATAACTTGTAAGAATCAAAAAATAACTTAGGCCAAAATTGTAGCACCCCAACCCCGCAGGACCCGAACCCGATATCATGGGTGATATCCGAGTCCGCGCCACTTTGATTGGTAGGCTACGGCGCTCAATTACGGTACAAAACTCAGTATGCAGTTTTGAAAACATTTTAGAACCAATCGCAAGTGCACAATTCAATAAACGAGTGGGTCTAC
>JAOTIZ010000001.1:2254211-2268363 GCA_027123425.1 Erythroxylum panamense
GAAAATATAATTAATATTGAAAATTCTCTTGTACAAAATAAATGAATAAAATAAAATAGTTTTATTTTATTTCATTTATAAATAATAATCATTATTTAAAAAATCAAAATGGCAAAGGCGCCAGATGGTGACCTTGCCTTTGGTGGTTATTGTTTTGGTTTTATAATTAACCAAAACGAAATAACAAATGGTATGGGTTGCGAATAATTTTTTAAGTTTTGAAAAAGTAACGTTATAATAAGACTTACGGAGAAAAGAGTATTAGCAAGATACACTTTTTCATTTTTTTCGTTCTCTATACATGAAAATAAACAAGAGAAAAAGTTTAGAAAATTGATTTCTCCATTCTTGAAGAAAGAGTTCTTCAAATTTAATCATAGTCATATCAAGTATTAAAAGCGGGATGTATTTCTTGGTGTGGAGTACATAAAGACTTCGTATTTTCGAAGTTTAGTATCAATTAATCCTCACAAATTTTAGGTATTTATTTTTACCTTTTTTATTATTAGTTTGTTTGTAAACGCAATAGATGAATATAGGATTTCAATTTTGATTTTTGTTGCGTATGCAATCCTTCAAATCCTGTCTCTAAGGGTTTCGAAACTTGGCTTGAAGTTGAGTACTGTGTGCTATTGCGATGTGAGAACAGTTTGTATTATTTTCAGCATAAATTGTAGAATACTGAACCAAACTATGTGAACTTAGTATCATTAGAAACTTAAGACATATAGGAACATTTGTTTAGAAGAATTTATTGCCTAAATACCTAATTTTCTATCTCAAAATGGCCATGCAAAATTGACCTGAAAATCTGTCTTGAGGAAAAAAACTGAAAAGGCCATCAACGCGAGTTATTCTTCTTTTGTGTGATGTTTGAAATAACAAATGGTAAGGTACTTTTATATGATGCATTTAGGCTTGAATGTAATCTTGAATGAGCCTAGTTGATGATGAATTGGGCGATTAAAGTAAGGAAAGTGTATTAGGTATTGAGGAATGATTTAAAGATGATGTTAACTGGTTATGAGATGTGTATTAAGAAAATATACCCGGGATTGTCATTGTGCATGCATTGTACATAATCCATATATACATATTTGCATAAATGAGTACTTACATAATTATACAAAGTTGCGATGTGTGTAAATGTGTGTTGCATGATATAGACGAGCAATTAGAGCGACAACATCTAGATGTTGCCAGGACTTCAAGGCAATAGCTATCTAGAGAAAACTATGAGTAACCTAGATGGTCTCACTATGATTATTTGTTTGTTTGAATTATGTATTGAATTATTATATGATGTGTATGTACTAATTATGGACATTAAATGTCCAAGGCATTTGATGCATGAATAACATTGGAAGTGCTCATTGAATGTGAATTTGACTGAATATGTGATTTCTCAACTTAAATGTTGAATGTCGGACCAAGGTCTGATGACAAATGCGAATGAGACTGTGAATCTGATTGATTGAACATAATGGTTGAATATCTGTGGTGCATTGCATTACATGAATGCATGAAAGATAAAGATAGTTGTGACCGAAGTCACCAGTAAAAAGAGCTTAAAGCTCAGGACATGCTAAGAGCCTCTGGCTCAATATGTAAAATGAGCTATGTATCGCCAACAAATAAGCAACAGTATTAATGAGCCCGCTATCCATTATGGATACTGGACAGTGAAAAAGGCACTCGGTTAAAGCAATGAAATAAATGAACGTAAGTATCATTAGCATTGCATATACACTTGATGTATGTACGAATTGAATGATTGTAATGTATTATTAAATTATGTTGAATGAGAAATATAAAAATAAACTCTGATTAGTTTTTGATAATGTACATATATAGATGTTGTTGTAAAGTTACAATGTACATATTGTTTAAGAAATGAAACGAAGAATTTAGGTTTTAGCTATGGTGATTCTTATATTTTAATTTATGATACCTTGAGCAAGTTAAAGTGATGTAGTTGGTGCACCGCTTACGTCGGCCATGTGCTCAAATGTCAAAAGGACGTACAGGTACAAATGTTTGATGGGAGTGGGGTGCCACAAAGAACCTAAAATCATATTTACTCTAATTAAGATTGAAGCGAACCTCTACAATGTGATTTGGTTGATCAATGATAATAAGTTGTCAATCATAGTAATAAGAAAGTTTTTATAGTCATTAAAACCTAAGAACTAGAGTCGTATAAGGAAAGTAATATTTTTAGCATAATTTATTTAACAAATAATTTTACAAGTTTGAAAACTAAATTATTATATCACTAGAATTATGGAATTTTAAACAAATTAAAACACCTAATTATACAAGTTTGACGTTTGTCTAAGGCAACACATCAACACTAATTTTATTTTAAAACTTTTTATATATTTTTCATGTATAAGTCCGATGCTGGTTACATTCCCTCTAGCACTAGCTATAAGTCCATTTCAATACTAGTTTATTTTTATTTCTCCAATTTGCAAACTCATCAAAAGACTAATATCAGACACTACTTTATCATCAACATTAGTCACATCATTTAACATTACTCCTTAGATTATTTTCTCACTTGAATCAGAATTATGGCCTTGTATTCAATCTTTTAAAGTAGAAAAATTTCACTGCTTGAATAAAGATTTACCATTAGAACATTAAGAGCTTTTTTGGCCTTCTTTGATGTATTCTTTATTAATGGTCATCTGATGTTTTTTAATAAATCTTTAGTAACGTCAGATGCTTCACTTGAATCTTGTATAATCTACCAAAATCACAATTCGTGGCTACCTTTTCTTAAAGCTAGTATAGCTTGAGTTGAAGCTTGATTCTCATTATTTTCCCTCTTCTTAAAGGATTTTTCCTCAAATTAGCATCTTCATATATAAAATTAAATGGAGACCAATCATCAGTATTAGAGATTATATGAACACCATATTTACCTTACAAGTCGATCTTGTAAGCAGTCACTCTTTCCACAAATTGAAAGGGTCTTTCTCCTCTTAGTTGCAACTTGGATTTGTTGGCTTGGAAATCTTTTTTTTTTCAAATCTACCTAAATCCAATCTTAGGGTTCAAATATCATTTTTTCCTATCCTTATTAGCTTACTTAATTTATTGTTAGGTCCTTTTCTTAATGTTTAATGGTGTCTTCTTATGTAGTTTCTTCACTAACTTGCTTTCCTCTATCCATCCAAGTTATATATTTCTCTTTAAGGAATAGGAATAAGATGTAAAAGCAATAATAAGTTAAATCTATAAACAATCTTAAAATGAGAATAAATCATAGCACTATGGGTAGTCTTATTATAACCAAACTCAACAAAAGACAATACTATTTCTAAGTCTTAAGATTCCTATGAATAATAGCATATAGTAAAGCACCTAAAGTCCCATTAACTTATTTAGTTTAGCTATCTATTTATGGATGAAAAGCTGAAGAAAACAAAAACTTAGTTCTTAATTTTTTCTACAAAGTTTTCTAAAAGTAACTTAAGACATTAATATCCTTATCTGAAACATTGGTTATAGGAACTCCATATAATAATCTTAAAAAATAATTCGGCAATGTAAGATGCATCATCATTTTTATGACATGTAGAAAAGTGTATCATTTTATAAAACCTGTCTATTGCTACAAAAATTGAATCTTTATCATTTCTAGATCTAGGTAAACCCAAAACAAAATTTATTAAAAGTTCTAACCACAGTTCATTAGGTATAGGTAAAAGTGTGTATAATCTATAAGGTTGTACTGTATATTTAGCTTTCGTACATGTAACATATCTTTCACACACACTTTCTATATCTATCTTTATGTGTGACTAAAAGAAATATTTATTCAATACCTCATGGGTCTTTTTAACTCTATATCCCATTAAGCTTCTCTTATATGATTCTTTCAGAAGCAACTCTCTTAAAGAACTATAAATACACATATAATCGATTCTCTCTAAACAAGTAACCTTCATACCTATAGAACTTTCCATATGTATATTTTTCACTCGCTCTAATCACATTACCAAAATTATAATCATCAACATATAAATCTTTAATATGCTCAAAACCCATTAATTTAATATGCAAAGTACCTAATAAAGCATGTCTCCCAGATAATGCATCAACAACTATATTTTTCTTACATTTCTTATATTTCACCATATAAGGAAAATTTTCAATAACTTATGATTCATATATATTACAAACTCCTTATGATAGAAGTAGTGTTCCCAAATCTCTAATGTTCTCACCTATGCATACATCTCCTTATCATAGATTGAGTAGTTTATGGCTGCCTTACTAAGATTATCACTAAAGTATTACTATTGATTTCCTATCTTACATCAAAATTGCCCTAATTCCTATACCCAAAGCATAGCACTCAATCTCAAATGTGTTGACAAAATTAGGTAAAGTTATTAAAGGAACATAACTTAACTTCTCTTTTAGCAAGTTGTAAGCTCTCTCTTCATCATCATTCCACTTGAATCCTTCATTCTTCTTCACTATCTCAGTCAAAAGTGCAATAATTATGTTAAAGTCATTAATAAAAGGCCTATAAAAACTATCCAAATCATATAAATTTCTAATATCCTTCATAATTTTTGGTGTTGGCCACTCTTTAATAGTTTTCACTTTCTCCTCATCTACTTTTATGTCCTTTGCACTCACTACATAACTAAAAAATGTAACATGTTTAGTGTAAAAAGAACATTTATTGGAGTTAGCATACAATTGTTCGTGCCTATACATATGTAAAACATTTCTTAAATGTTCAACATAGTCATATAAGGTCTTACTATTAGATAAGAATATTACCAAAATATACCATAACAAACTTGTTTTAAAATTCACAAAATATGGTTAATTAATCTCATGAAAGTGCTAGGTGCATTAGTCAAACTAAAAGACTTTACTAACCATTTATACAAACCATATTTAGTTTTTAAAGTAGTTTTTATATTTATGGCCTTCTTTAATCCTAATTTGGTAGTAACTAGATTTGAGATCAATTTTAGAGAATAAATATGCACTATATAACTCATCAAGCATATCTTCCAATTTAGCAATAGGATATCTATATTTTATGGTGATTTTATTAATGGTATGACAATCTATACACAATGTCTAAGATTAATCTTTTTAAGTATTAGAAAAATAGGTAAGACACAAGGGCTTAAACTCTCTCACACATAGCCTTTCTCTAAGATTTTTTGCACTTATTTTTGTATCTTATTTTTGTCTCTTTGAATTTGTTCTATATTTTAGATAGTTTGGAATTTAAGTTAGATATGAAATTTATTTGGTGTTATATCCATCTTATAGGTTATATAATCCACTTAGAATATCCTCTTAAAAGAGATCATCAAATTCCTGTGAAAGAAAAATAAAAACACTAAACAAATAATCATTGATATCATCATCAAAAGAAAAAAAAACATTTTGTAAATAAGACAAACTATTTGGCACTTGTCCAAAAATGCATCTCTTACATCCCCCAGTCTCATTACCAAAATCAATATTTTTTATGTTTCTTTCATTTTTTATTTGTCCAAAGTGTTTAAATTATCCCCATCTATTGGCTCTCATTTATTTCCCCTTAATATCTCTTGCTCTTTCTCATAAATCTTGGGTTCTTCTTCATAGAATTGCTATGGGATAATGGAGTAAGAGTAATTAATTTTCCATTCATGGTAAAGGAGTAAGAATTTTTATACCCATCATGTGCAATTCTCTTATTGAATTGGCAAGGACGCCCTAAAAGATATGACTAACTTTCATAGGCACCATATCATATTGCACCTGATCCTTATGCTTATAAATGAGAAAGAAACTAACACTTGCTTGGTTACCCCTAACCTTTTAAATGCCATTCAAACATTGTAGTTTAAGGTATTTTGTAGTTGACAGTCCCAACTTGTATACTAACTCTATATGAGTTACATTTGTACAACTCCTCTATCTATGATAATAACAACAACAATATCCAGTGAGAGTCCTACTTAAATAAGGGATTTGAGAAGATCTAATTATGCCTAGCCTTATCCCTATAAGGTAGAGAGGTTGTTTTTGATAGACTCATATATAGCGCTCCCTCTATCTATAATCATACTACAAATTCAGTCCTTAATGGAATTCCTTGTATAGAATATATTAACTTGCTATTCATTTACATAATCCTTTCCTACATACATACTCAATTCCCTCCTAATGACCATCATTTTTTCCTCTTTGGGTCTTTTAGTTCACTCATGTCATTCCCTAAACTAAATATATCATCATCTGGCTCCTTTTCAATCTTAAACAGATACTCTTCATCCTTTCTGAAAATTATCATTCTCTTATTGGATCTTATAAAGCTATATTCCCTCATCTCAAATAATTAAAGCAATTAATATCTTGATTCCTAGTTGTTAAGGAGGAATTGGTCTTACCTCTCTGTACACTTAGTGCTTGCACTTTCAATTTATTTGCTTTATATTTAGGTTTTGAAGCTTTGTCATCCTTTTTGTCCAATAGTTTACTTCACAATAAAAAAAATTGCACTAAAAATACTAAAACAATTAATAGGTATCTTTTTGAGTTGTCCTTCTACTTTCATGGTCATATGAACCTTATCCTATAAATCCACTTAATGGTGTAGCACTATAATATTAGATATTTATAGATTTATCCTGCAAATAAAATGAGTTATTATATCTTCCTCCATATTTGCGTTAGTCATGATAACCTTTACCTCCATATGATACTCCTCTATACTCATTCTAACCATCACAACCTCCATCTCTTTGTGACACTTTTGCACACTCATGTAACTTTAATTTAAATTTTATAACCTTTAATAGAGATCCCAATAGTAGGAATTTGACATAAAATGTTTTCTCGATACAATTGTTATCTTCTTTCAAATTTTAATCGGTGGCTTTCAGTTCCTTTTATTAGTAAGAGTTTTGTTGATTCCCTCAATCTATGATATAATCTCTAAAATTTTGTAATTGTTAATTTAACTTTTTTCTTTTAAAAATGTTATAATAATCAAAATTTGACTATATACACTAAATAGGCTTAGATATATACTTCCTATAAAAGGTGGTATCTTCATCTCAATAATACTCATATTATTATCTAACTATTCTTTATACCCAGTTTAACTAAATCCTTCCCCACCATTTTTTCCTATTCTACCTCCTCTTCCAACTCTTTGTCCTCTACCTCCCTTAGGATTAACCACCTCAAGTAGTTAGCAACACTGTTAACGTAACATCCCGTCCCCATATTAAGGGTTAGAACTCAGATTTTAATAATGGAGAAAATAGCAATGTGAGAATTAGAGAAATTTGCATTTTATACTCAGTAAAATGTTAGCATACAAGTATGGGGATTTGAATTTTTTCACACATGAAAATAATTGTACATGCATTCATCGACATTCTGAGTATATTGAAGTGTAATGGGATATGTTGAAAATTGTGGTTATAGTGAATGAGTTAAATGAAATGGAGTAGAAGGACTAGAAATAAAAATTAAAGTGTTGGATTTTAGTGAATAGAAGTCATCTGAGAAGTTACTGGGAATGAATAGTTAAGGGATTTAAACTGGATCTGAAACTTCCATGAATAAAATGTACTGATCTAGACTGTCTTTGACAAAATTGTCTTCATGGAAGTTGTAGATCTTTCTTTTAGCTTTCCATTGATATAAAGTTTGCAATTTTTGGAGTTCGGGATCAAAGGTTATGGAGTTTAGAAGTTAAGTTTTGGTGAGGACGTATCGTCTGGTAACATCATATTGTCTGGTAATGACGTCATATCGTCTAGTGCACTGTTCAACTGATCCTATCGTCTGGTCAAATTTTTGACCCTATAGATGATTGAATTTGTCTTCAAGATCTTTATGAAAGTTGTAGATCTTGAAGTTATCTTTCAAACCATCTGAATAACACCTCAATATAAGTTCCTTAGAGAAAGTTATGACCATTTTTCCAAATCGTCTAACCCTTCGTCTGGGTTCAATTGATCCTATCGTCTGGTCCCACTTCTTACCTTGCAGATGATATAATTTGTCTTCAAGGTCTTAATTAAGTTTGTAGATCTTGAAGTCCCCTTTGGAACCATCTAAAGAAATGCTTAATCCAATATCTCTAGAGAAAGCTATACTAATTGCAAGATATCTTTGTGTACTGTTCATAACCTTCTTCTGGTCACTGTTTATAATGTATGGTCTGGTCCAATTCTGACCCTTTAGATGGCAAAATATCACTTCAAAGTCTTCATGAAAGATGTATATATTGAAGTCCTCTTTCAAACCTTTAAAGAATGACCTTGATCTGATATCCCTAGAGCAAGTTATGCGTTTTGTCCCGAAATAGGTTCAATATGGTTGAGGACATAATCTTGTTTGATTTCCTTCGGCCATAACCCTGTCATTCGATGTCGTAATTCTTAGACCAATAGATCCATAAGACATTCAATTACATCTCCACCAAAAATCATAGCTTTTTGAATTGATTTGGTTGGTGAATTTAAGATGGAAATGTGACTGTGCTGAAGTATGATAATCGATAGGATTAATTTACTGAACATACTTCAGTTTTTTGATTATATCTAGATCTATAGGATTCCAAATGAGATTATTTTTAATTTGGAGTAAACTAGAGAAATAGGGCTACATATCATATGAGAATTCGAATTATGATTCAGTCTCTAAGATGTTCAATTTCTGGATGGAAGTTGTGCTTAGTATACTATTTTGGACAAGAGAAGTCTGAAATTGTTTGAAGCATATCTTTTAAATCACTGAACCAAATTGGATGGTTGTGGTATCAATGGAAACATACAACATAGGGGAACATGTTTCTAGAAGAAAGTGTTACAAAATGACTTCAGTATTAGGTCAAAAAGAACATGTAAAGTTGACCCGAAATGATATTTTTATGGGAAAAATCTGAAAGTGAGTAAGGGGTTGTGACTTATGATTACAGTGGTATTATTGAGTTTTAAACTTAAGTATAAAATTATACTTAAGTAATGAAGGGAAGTGGATAAATGGATAAGAAATGGACAGGTGTCTAAGCTATAAAGTTAAGATTTTTTATTACCATTGAAAGATAAGCTACTGTACTTGTCTTTATCTTTCTCGAAACTTCTTTTTCTAGAGTTCCTCCAACCCAGAGTTTTTCATCAAATTTTTACCAAAGTTAAATCTTGCTTTTCTCTGTTTGTCATCACTTCCACTTTGATATTTCTTTCTTCTATCCTAAGAAAAACCAAACCTCCCTGTCAACTTTCAAGTTGATGTACGTGGGTGCATGAGGGATTAGGGTTACGTAATTTTGTAGATATTGGAACTTCAAACAAGTAAACTTGTTATGATTATGTATTTTTGTATTAAATGAAGCATGCATCATTAGTTCACTGCTAAATGGTTAAGAACAGTGATATTCATATTTGCTGGAAAGTGAGTGGGAAAATTGGGGTATGTCGTATTTGTTGATTTTTTGTGGATTTGATGACCGAAATGTTATAAGATAGTGTTAAACTAGTTTTGGAGTTGAAAGATCAACTAAAATGTGTATGTGATGAGAACAGAAAATTTTGGAGAAATGATTATGTGAATGCTCTGTTCATGTTGATGTTTTCACTATATAGCTATATTTAAAAAATGAATTTAGAATTGAGAGACAAGTGTATGGTGATGTCTGGAGATGAGAATGAATGTTTTAAAATGAAAGTTTGAGGAAGAAATGAAGAAAACGCAAAATTTGAAAAAAAATAAAAAAAACTTGAAGAATACGTGAGTGTGATTTTCTATTTTTGATGATTGTGAAATATGGTAGATTTTGATTTGGTTGTGATATGTTGAGTTGAAATGAAATAGGAATGAAGAGGAAATATTGAGTTTTAAGCAAAAAGCTGATAGTGATATATACATATTTATATACTCTGTTTTCCTCTTCACTAGTCACATATGTGATTATATTGGTAAATTAGTGAATGAGTTATTGATATCAAAGTAGAAAGGATTGAGGATGAGATTTAAAGAATTGATGAGTGATTAAGTTATGAAATTGGTAAAGTACCTGAGATTATCATTGAGCATGCATTGAAAATCATTTGCCCAAATGACACATTCTTGGAAACTTGATTTCATATACTTGTAAACATATTGCCCAAAATGGCACTTTTCTGAATCTCGACTTTTCATAAACATGAGATATTTCGAAAATCATTTCTGAAAACCTGATTTCATAAACTTGCATGTTTTCAAAAAGAATCATTTTCAAAATCTTTTCAAAAATCAACACAATTCATGTAGCAAACATATAACAATTTCTCAATTCATTCAAGAAATGATAGATGCAACACTTATGATGTAATTGAAATCATTAAACTTTCTTGATTAAAAAAAACATGTAGTGGCTTATTTACTCTATTATAAACATGTACTCACCTTGATTTCCTTGCTTATAGGCTTGCTCAAAATGTTTCTACTCTTTCTTCTCTTATCTTTTTTTATTTCCTTGATTCTTCACCAAATGACGAGATCTTTAACTCAAATGGAAGTTCTTCTCTTCCTCTACCTTTCTACCTTCTTGAACAACCTCAAAATCTCTCTTGAAGGCTAAGAAAATTGAAACCCTAGCTTGTTTTCTCTTCTTTTCTCTCAACCACCGAAATCTCTCTTCTTTCTCTTTCTTATTTCTCTTCATCTCCCCCAATTCACGTTTTCTCCTTCTCTTAAATGTAAGACCACATTTTCCTCTTCCAATCCTACCCTTAATGAGTGTGTAATGTCCATTTTACCCTTCCTTATATGCTTTATGTTCTTTATCCTTAAGTGTCTTGCCAAAAACACCATTGAACATTCTTATTACCTTAACACTTTAATTCCACTTACCCATTCAATAAATCCTACTAACTTTGACATAATAATTAACTCAAAAAAATTTAATTTATCAAAACCTCAAAAATCATTTAAATCATGTTTATTCATCAAGAAAAAATTTGGGGCCAACAGTAAATATGTTCCGGAGATACAAATTCTATCTGATGAATGTGTTACTAATACAGGAAGTTATGATTGCAAATAAATTGAAATATGTGAAGAAATTAGTATGAATGAACAGACATTAGAATAAGTCAATGTGAAATTAGTGGAAATCGAATGAAAGGAGAAAATCCTTCGAGAAAAGAAGTCAGTTGGGAGACTGAAATGACATGAGATAATATTACCTTAATTGAGGAATTAGTTACTTATGGAATTACACAATGGAAATTTGGGTTATATCTGTTGGAGTTAACAATTCCCCGATAGTATTATGGTATTAAAGATTAAAGTGATCCAAGCAAAATTGTTTCAATTAACGACTATGATCATAGATGGTATTTTGAGTGTATGCGAAAAGTAAAGAGAATATTTTGAATACTTGAGGAAATCTTACATATCATCAAGGTAGAAAAAAATATATGCCTAGTATAATGAGAGTGAATTTTTTTTATCAAATAAAATGTGGGTTGTTAGTATCTAAACATGGCATATTAGGAGAACCAAAGAAAGTAGAGGTGATGATAAAGTGCCAAGCTACAAGGAATATATGAGAGATTCAGAGTTCTTTAGAACTAGCTATATATTGGATACTACTAGAGACTGTTAAGGGGTTTTTACTGATCTTATCCCTTGAAAAAAATGTTTGACAAAAAATGTGTCAACTGTATGAGTGATTAATGTAAAAAGAATTTTGAGGAAATATAACACCAATGATATTAATATCATTTGGAATTGGAGATTATATAGTACATAATGAAGTTTCATATTAGAGATTAGGATAAAATCCAAGGTAGCATAACAAAGTGATTTCATATGCATGGAGATAATTAAAGCTTCATGGATTGAATTATTAGGGATATAATTGAGAACTTGCTGTAATTGTAATTGCTTTGAAAACTTAGAGACATTATATGTACAGAAACATTTTGGATATATATGAATATACAAATCAGTAATGATTTAGGTAATTGTTGAGTTTGAAAGGATTGTGCAAATGAATATTTCCCAGTAAAGCTAGTGTTGTAAATTGATGCATTGAATAGAAAATTAAATAATGGTGTACACAAAATCAGATATTGAGATTATCAAATCTAGTGCGATAAAAAGTGTAGAATGCCGAGCTAAAAAAGGGCAAAAAGGAAGTATTATTAACTATTGAAATTTAAAATCAGTTTTGCATAAAAGGATTGGCAAAGCCCAAATTGAGGATTTAGAAATTGTGAATCGTATTGAGGAATTAAAAATGAATCCGAATTTTGAATTAATGATACTTTGTGATTAAATTAAGAAGTATGTGTACCTGATAAGGAGACTATTAGAGAAAACACAAGAAACAACCAAAGCTATATGTCCTAGTAGGAATACATCGAAAGAGCATTCGATGGCTAAGAACGTAGAACCAATTGATTATATGTTTAAGTTGCCAATAGTCTTGACTGTTGGAGACAGGTGTAAAGCTTATATTTCTAGAGTTCATAGGAATATGAGATTAATGTATAGTTCAAATTGACTACAGGCATAACAATCGTTATCTTGGTGATACCATTAGAATGTTGTATAAGGTGTCAAACAACAAAAAGGATCATTTGCCCTTACATTGAAATGAAGAGGGCCTAAAAATGGTTAAAGGCTATAATAAATGTGAGATACTATTAGTGAGTGAAATGAATCTGTAATAAGAATAAAGTGACTTACGAAAGACGAATGAATTTTAGTGGATCACTTCAGAGTTATGGGATATAGTGAGACAAACTTCAGAATTAAGTGTATTAACAATAAAGAGATGTGAAATACTAAGTGAGAAATGAAATATTAATATGATTTGACAAAAAGGTATTATCGGCACATGAAGTGAAAATTTTGAGTAACCTAAATTGTATTGAGGAAAATGTTAAAATAATATGGTAATTGAAGAAATGATTAGAGGAAGGATTAATTACATTGATTATGGTCAATTAGAAGAAATTAGTCGAGTGATGAAGTTATATGGGAAACAGAAGAGCATGTGAGGAAATAATACCCGTACTTTATTGATCAATCAGATATCAATTTCGAGGACGAATTTTATTAAGGGGGAGAAATGTAACATCCCATCCTCATATTAAGGGTTAGAATTTAGATTTCAATAATGGAGAAAATGACAATGTGAGAGTTAGAAAAAAAAATTCATTCTCAAGCATAATATTAGCATACATGCTTTTGAATTTGAATTTTTGCACTTATGGAAATAATTGTACATGCACTCATTGACATTCCAGGTATATTGAATTGTAATGGGATAAGTTGAGAATTGTGGTTATAGTGAATGAGTTGAATGAAATGGAGTAGAAAGACTAGAAATAAAAATTGAACTGTTGGATTTTAGTGAATGGAAGTCATCTGAGAAGTTATTGGGAATGAATAGTTAAGGGAGTTAAATTTTGATCTGAAACATCCATGAATAAACTGTACTGATCTAGGCTGATTTTAACAAAATTTTCTTCATGGAAGTTGTAGATCTTTCTTTTAGCTTTCCATTGATATAACATTTGTAATTTTTGGATATCGGAGTCAAAAGTTATGGTCCTTATAAGTGACGATGCTCAGGAGTATAGGATGTATCGTCTAGTGAGGACGTTTCGTCAGGTGAGGGCGCTTCGTATAGTGAGAACGTATCGTCTAGTTATAACGTATCACCTAGTGAGGACGCTTCGTCTAGTAAGGACGCTTCATCTAGTGAGGACATTACGTTTGGTGAGGACGTATCATCTGGTGACGTCATATCGTCTGATGATGACGTCATATTGTCTGATGATGATGTCATATTGTCTGATGATGATGTCATATTGTCTGGTGCACTGTTCATCTAATCCTATCGTCTGGTTCCACTTTTGACCCTACAGATGATAGAATTTGTCTTCAAGGTCTTCATGAAGGTTGTAGTTCTTGAAGTCCCCTTTGGAACCATCTAAAGAACTACTTAATCCGGTATCTTTAGAGAAAGCTATGCCAATTACAAGATATCTTCTGTGTACTGTTCATAACCTTCTTTTGGTCACTATTCATAATGTATCGTCTAGTCCAATTCTGACCCTTTAGATGACAAAATCTCACTTCAATGTCTTCATAAAAGTTATAT
>JAOTIZ010000001.1:2272766-2284152 GCA_027123425.1 Erythroxylum panamense
CATCTTAACCAACCATCATAATTATAATGATTATATTCATTCTCATTCCTCACTATATTCATTCCTATTCTCATTCCTATTACTTTCATTGAACCAAGCGCCCCCTTAGAACAATACAATAATAAGATTAAAATATCTTGCAACTTTGAAATCTTGACAAAAGTTTCTCACTAAGCACACCAGTCAACGACCCATACGCTCTCTTATCTATTCTCTCTCGTTTACTTTTAACTCTACACGTCAAAGGCCCTTTACCGCTTTTTACTCGCTTTTCCTTCTTCCCTAAGAAACCACTTCGCCGGTCCTGTCGCCGTCGCCGTTGCCGGAACAGCCTTCCCACAAGTGTTTTCCCTCGTTGCACCAGATTGATGTGTGTATTCATGCAACGTTGACTCTCCATCAGTCCATCTTCTTGTTCAATCAGGTTATTAGTTACTGCGTTAGCTACACGCTTTAGGATAGCTTGTTTCGGAACTGTCGTCGGCTTTTTGGATTCGCTTATGAATTCTATTGATTCTTGGGGATAATTATGCGAAACCCAGAAAGAAATTTTACTCCTTTGCTTTAACGACTACTCCTTTTGTTGTTTTTGTCGGTTGAAAAAGTTCATCCTTTTAAATCTTTCTTGTTGTTTCGAGGCAGAAATAATTCTTCCTGAAATTCTCTTTTGGGTTTATAATATGGGATTTGATTACAGCCCCATTCTTCATTTGTGGGTTGTTAAAATCTTGGGCGGGGAAATTGTGAATTGTTCTGCTGTTGCATGCTTTTGATTGTGCATCTTCATAGTTCATAAAGTTATGCTCTGGTTAGTGGAATGGTCCTTCCTATGTTGTTTTTATCAACTTCTTTTTTCCTCCTGTTATTTTTACTTTTATATGTACATGGTCACTATGATTAATCATTCTTTAATGAATTCATCTTGTTTATGGACTTAATTAACCCTTCTCTTGCAGGGAAGTTGTGAAGTGTGTTCCTGTACATTATTCCTCGCCCATTTCATCCTTCTAATTAGCTGATATTTAGGAGCCAAGTATCATCATCTTGTTATTTACAAGTAGAAGTCATAGATGGACTTAAATCAACTGCCCGCTATGGAAGATATCTCAACAGGTCTGCAGAGATATCCTGTTCCTTTAAGTTAACTTTCTCTCTGCTCTGTTCCTTCAGTACCCATTACATGCTCCCTAGTACCTGTTCCATGTGTTACTTTAGAAGCTAACAGCATGAAAAATAAGCTCCACTTTTGGCAAATTTTCATGGTTCTAAATTTTCAAGCTGTTGACAATGTTCACCTCTATGCTACACAGAAGAAACTGTAAAACAAGTAGTGGTGTCTCAGGCTATCAAAGGAACAATGCAGGACAGAGCCAAGGGAAAGGGTGGCCATAGAGACTGGCTTAGTGAGATGCCTGATGATGTTCTTGTCAAAATTTTATCACATCTAACTCTTAAGGAGGCAGCAAGGTTTACCATACTATGCAAAAGGTTCAGGAATCACTGGAGTTATTTTTGCGACTTAAAACTCTGACCCTTTACAGGGACGACTAACTGATGTAACTGGGATATGACTAATGTTCTAGATGTTGCAACATCAACTGGATGAGCCAGATCTTTGAAGTTCTGTGAAAGCTTTAACCACAGTGATAATAGATGAGCTGGAGCTAGTTTTTAACAATCTGTACTCCATTAGTAACGTCTAGCTTTCCTGTGAATAACCTTTTTCTTTATTTCTTGTAGGTGGTCCAATTGAATTGATATCATTTTTGAAAAGCCTTCTGATTTTATCCCTTGTAGGGTGTTTTTGTAGTAAGTATTATGCATCACTTGGAACGTTGGAGTCATAAAAGGCTTTCAAGACATCACAGCCGGCTCAATTGGTCGCAGTAGTTGTTGGAATTCAAGCTGACGATCATAATCATAAAATGAGAGTAGACGAGGTGTAGATCTATGCTCTATCAGTAACTTTAATTGTTTTCTGGGATTAGTCTGAGCTGTTGTGATTAGAGAGAATGTGTGATATCTACTTACTAGACAGGAAATTACTTAAACTGGTGTAAGACTACGAATAACAATGGTAACAGAACACAGAAAAGTGTCTGGGAAAGTTAGAAAGGAGAAATGGGAAAGGGAAGAAGGTTTCTTGCTTAAATTACCTCCAATAGTTAAACCCTTTGGCATGCAATATCAATGGTTGCCGTGGAGATGCATAGTTTGATATTTTTCACGTGTACCAGCTCATTTTAATCATAATATTAAACAATTTCTTGCCATTTAAATATTATGCTCAGTAATATTCACGTGTTTATATGGAAACTGATTTCTTTACTTCACCCAATTTTATTGGAATTAGGTTCTTTCTGGTTATTGAAAATAATCTCTCTACTAGTTAAAAAAAAGGTTACATATTATTTCTAATTAAAACATGGTCTACACATATATTTCTGATTGAAACATATGCTTCATGTAGTGTACATGAACCTCATAAAGATGCCACAAATTTCAACACAAAATAGGTATTTGGTAAAAGTTTAAACCTTGACAACAATTACACTGCTTTAAACGCATGCTATCTATCATATGTTACTCATAGATACGGTCCATATATTACATTAAGATTCTACCTCTTCTTAGATTTTGTAAAGACATATTAAAGTAATGTTGACCAATTAGATAGAGTCTAAAGTATGGATGTAGACTACAAATTGTTCCAAACTAATGGAACATGGGATTTAAGTAAATCTCCTAATTATTGCACAAAATTACGTTAATCTATTAATCACATACAGGAATTGATTGAAATGTTTATTATCATTGCAACAATTTTAGTTTTCTCATTAGCAATACCAAAGTTTCAAAGACAAATTTTAGTTTTTCTCATTAGCAACACCAAAGTTTCAATACACTTGCAAAGAATTGAATTTATCATCTAAAAAGGAAGTTAAAAAGCTTATCTTTTTCACTATGATAACCAAACATTCCACTCTGTTAATGCCTTCAGCGCAGATGCTTTGATCTAAACTGTGTACTTTCCATGTGCTCTGTTTTTCAAACAGTTGGAAAATCTAATCTTGGACCAGGAAGAAGACCGAGACGGGACAGGAGACCCATAGGATGACAACCCGCGCAATAAAAGCATGACACTTGTGACTTGTCTATTTAATGTCTAAACTACCTCAGGAGGCCAGAACAATAGCACCCGAAAAAAAAACCGTTCTTTTCTTGCAACTTTGTCACCGGAATTCATCAATCATCATTCATCTACGTGATGTAGCCTTCTCTCTATTAGTTTGCTTATAAGATTAACTTGGCGTTTTGGCATGCAAGATCTTCTATTAGGTAAGGTTGTTCTTTGCATTGTAGGGCTTGAAGCTACTTGTTCAATCATGTAGGGAAATGGGTTCTTGAAGCTGAATGATTTAGATTTCTCTCCTCGACCCAGATGAGTTGGTTGTGGGCCGTTAGTTGGGATTCGAATTTTTGTTGGTGCAATGTCTCCGTATAAGCACAATGGTGATCTGCTATTGCCTGAGAGAAGAGGCATAATTGGTGTTGTGGTTAATTCGTTTGGTCAAACTGAACCTGGTTCTCGGGTCTTTCGAAGAGGGAAAAGGTTTGGTCGGATAATTAAACCAAGTTTTCTGGTTTGGGTTTTGCTGTCTGCTGCTCTCTTCTTGATAACTTTCGCACTCCTTGGCTTGAAAATTTTGTTTTCCGGTGAGTTCTTGATACATTCAATTGAAAAGAAATCTCCTTTTCAGTTTTGGCGTTGCAAATGTGGTGGAATGTTCCCATTTTGCTTCGAGTTTTGTGCTTACTATTGGGTTCTTATGCTTAAATTATGTATTTTCTTGTGGATTTTTGGTTTATTGGTAGATAATAATGAGAGTGGTATATCAACTGCACAAGAAGTACGAATTGGCGGGCATGGACTAACTATCGCTACATCCATACAGGAAGTCGGACAAGAGACCTCTGGATCTATTGCTGTGGGAACAACTAATGGCAAGAAGCGTAAGAAACGTAAGAGAAAACTTGCTGGAACTTGCTTGTGATACTTTCATTGTGTTTGTTCCTTCTGTTATCTATTGGTTTCTTCTTCATTACACAATGTTCATACTTAAGTTACTTCTGTTGAAGTCTTTTTAAGTTCTTCAAATCCATATATTTCCCAGTGATTCTTGTTGACAAATCTTTTCTGCTGTAACTGGTCAGATTTTCCTTGTGAAGTCACATTATCGAAATCAGTGGATTACATTATTGAACCGAAGAATATTAGAAATTTCACCAATTTTGCACTTGAGTATGTGGTCGCGGACGAGAAACCACCGGCAAGGCATGTTGTTAAGTTTAGATTTGGGGGGCAACAGACCTTTGAGGAAAGGGATAAATCTTTCTCTGCTAGAAATCAAACACTTCATTGTGGCTTTGTTAAAGAATCCTCTGAACCTCCTACCCCTGGGTTTGATTTGGCTGAAAAGGACAAAGCATACATGAGTACCTGCAAGGTTGCAGTATCTTCTTGCATTTTTGGGAGTTCTGACTTTCTGAGGAGGCCTACAAGCAAAAAGGTAAACCACTTGTTCTGTAAAATTTCCTTCCTAAATCATTGTCCTAGGGAGGGTATTTTGATCAATCTTGTTTCTTCTTACATGCTTCTGCTGGCTTTACATTATACTTTTTTCAGGAAAAAGAAAATCATCATGGTGTTTCATTTGCGTATGTAGTCTTCCTGTTTTGGTTGGAGACAATGAATGAGCCTGAAGTGGATAAAAATGCATATAAGTTTAATGTGGCAGTAAAATCCTTGATATAGTTTAGATAATGATGGTATATGCTTACGCTAGCCTTGTGATGTAACTGAAAGTTTCATTTTTGGATTGATGTGATGTGTCTTGTTTGTTCAGATGAGTGATTTTTCCAAGCAAAATGTCTGTTTTGTCATGTTCGTGGATGAGCAAACACTGTCCAAACTTGCTTCTGAGGGACATATACCCGATGACAGAGGCCATATTGGTCTATGGAAAATGGTGATTGTCAGGAACTTGCCATACGAAGACATGCGAAGAACTGGAAAAGTCCCAAAATTCTTATCACATCGCCTGTTCCCTGCTTCTTGGTAACCATGAGACTGGCATTTAGTTTGGTTTAAAACTTTGTGCATCACCCTGATTTTTGTACTCCGAATGAATTTTCAGCTTATATGTTTTCTATTTACTGATATGCAATTTTTCAGGTATTCCATTTGGATTGACAGCAAGATGAGGCTTGCTACAGATCCACTGCTGATCATTGAATACTTTTTGTGGCGATCGAGATCAGAGTATGCCATTTCAAACCATTATGACAGACATTGTGTCTGGGAGGAGGTACTCCAAAATAAACGCTTGAATAAGTACGATCCCAGAGCTATTGATGAACAGTTCAACTTTTACCAGTCTGATGGCCTCACTAAGTTTGATCCCTCTGATCCGAGTACTCTCCTTCCAAGTTGTATGTCTTGTAGCGTCCTTATTTCATTTAAGA
Organism: Erythroxylum panamense; assembly: GCA_027123425.1. Classification (NCBI taxonomy): domain Eukaryota; kingdom Viridiplantae; phylum Streptophyta; class Magnoliopsida; order Malpighiales; family Erythroxylaceae; genus Erythroxylum; species Erythroxylum panamense. Next base: position 2,278,293 of record JAOTIZ010000001.1, read on the forward strand.
AAAGCTTTATTTTCAATTTGAAGTTTCAACATCAAGAACTGATTTTTATACTACACATGCTCTGCAGATGTGCCTGAAGGGTCTTTTATTGTCCGTGCACATACACCGATGTCAAATTTATTTTCATGCCTCTGGTTCAATGAAGTTGATCGCTTTACCTCACGAGATCAACTGAGCTTCGCATATACTTACTTGAAATTGAGAAGAAGAAATCCTGATCTACCTTTTTACCTAAATATGTTTAAGGTGACATACGTTACTATAAAACCCCGTACTATACTTCTTGAACAAATGATTATCAAGGTCTCTGGAAGTAATAGCATTTCAGAATGACTGCCATTTTTTCTATTTCATGGCAAGTAGATTAGCTCAAATTGAGGCCACATGGTCATTGTGCTTGCATCATTTTAGCTTCGCTTCATCTCTATTTGCAAGACTATGCATTGTGCACCTTTAGCTGTGAAATTATTCTTGATTACAATATGTTGTATATTTGTCATGTAATGATTGTTCCCAATTTCACAGGGATAGAGGTATTCCCTGTTGGCTTTCGTTCTAATATCTGAGATAGTGTTCGATTTCTTGTTGATTTTGTGCAGGATTGTGAGCGTAGAGCAATGGTGAAGCTATTCCAACATAGAGTCGTGTCATCACCCCAACCTGATTCTTGAATCAGGTTTGGCTGTTACCACTTGAATGGTAAGGTCAACCATGTTTACCTCTGCTTCTATCATCCCTTCCCACATTTCCATATGTTGCTATTAACTGCATTTCTTTGAGCAAAATTTATTTTCAAAATGGGATTGTGGTCTGGCACCTTATTCTGGTCTCTGTTGGATCTATGAACTATGCAGGGACGTTTCTGAAACAAGGATATTCGATCACCACATTATTGGCCCTACTTCTGCAAGAATCTTAGCTGCTGAATTTAAAACTTGGAACTGGCGGTGTCATGAGAGACTATAGGTAAATGCCTTGCAGCTGATTTTGGAGGGATCACGTGAAATTGATGAAGTAGTTTTCATCTTTGAGAGATTGCACTCATTTTTACTTTCCAAATGACTTTTGGAAATGCTGGACTAAAGTGTGGTAAGATTGCAAAGATGGCCAACACCACTACAAAGGACACGAGCAATTCTTGTCCCTTCATCTGTCTTTTTGTTGCAGTGTGAGAAACACCTTAGAATACACAAATACAGAGAGAGAAGCTTCATATACACAAAATATTGCTCTCTCACGATTCTCCTCTTGTAATTTGTTCTGAATCTTGGGATGAATGGTACAGAAAGTTCTTAAGGGCCCAAAGTAATCCCAAATTCTTATGTTTTTGTCTCAGTGATGCCATTCTTTGCTATAGTAGCTTACTTGACTGTTGTTCAAACAAATAGAGAGACAGCGGTATTCCCTTAACAGTACTCTAGCTCTGGCTGATCTGGATCTCCGCACACATCCTTGGCTGTTCGACAATTGCAGCTGTAAGATACCCAAGTGTAGGCTCTTGACTGCCCTACATGTAAAGAGGAAAAGAATAGTTTGGAACTGTATAATAACATATTTGTTCTGCTTTCTAAGTTTCCCTTTTCAGTTGTAATTGCCATGTCTTGTAATTCACGTCTTTCATAAAAATTCAACCTTTATTCCCATGATGGCATTGTTGTTGTTTGGCTTCAAACGTTGTTCTATGGTATGAATTGGCTCATGGGGGAGTTATGTGCTCCGCATTCCATTTAACTTTTTTGGGTGTGTTTTCGCTCACTTCTGTAGCAGTTCTGGGGCAATTCACCTCATCAGCAACGTGAATATATTTATATTGTGTAGAAATGTACATAAAACCAGTGTTTTGAGAAATGACCTGATCTAACCTTTTAAGTGTCCTTGGCAATAAATGCCTCGTCTTGAGCAAATGGAGGTGGGATATTTCTAACAAACTTCCGAAAGCAATCGTCATGATTGAAAAGGAAAATTAATGTGCACCACTGCACATAACACCAGTAATGCATGCTCAAAGTGAAACGCATTTACAATGCATAACCATTCAGTAACATGAATAACACTTGCAAAAGACGTTTCAACTTAAAAGCAAAAACAGTAATGTCTAACCTGGTTTAGAGTTGGCGAAATTGAAGCCCCTAGCCCACAGAAGCAAAGCTCCAAGCTAGATGACTCAACCATTTATGTAGCAGTTGAAAGAACGCAATGTCCAGAATGAGGTCCTATGCTTTTGCAAGAACCAAAATTCCAGGCACAAGAACAAGGGCCGCAAATCTTGATCGAACTTTGTGTAGTTGACAAGATTCCAAACATACCCTCAACTTTGAGTACAAATCGTCTGCTTCCCTTGTCCATCTAATTGCCACAACCTTCTCAAAATGGAAAATGAGCTAGAAAAATGGCACAATTCTGGTTGTAAAACAGCCCATCAGGGAAGCAGAATTAAATGGATAATTCATTAAAATGAAAGATATTTGCAGCGCTGAAACAATTCTCCACTGACAAAGGTACATTTCTGACCGTCAATGCTAATACATGTCACAAGAAAAACAGTGTAAATTGTTTGAGCTTTAAGCAAGGTAACGATACAATTTTCTATCCCCACCATCTCTCTCCAAGAAATCCCTCTCAATAAGAGACTCGATCCTTTTCTTAATCTCTGTAGGATTAGCCAGGAAGCGTGACTGCAATTGCTTAGTGACCTCAGCAATTATATTGTTATGGTCCAGCACCCTCCTTGATTTCATTATCCTTACAATTGCAGCTTCAATCTGAGGCTTTCTGTCCTCCTCTACCCTCTGCCGGGTCTCTTGCTTCTCAGGCTCTGATTCCTTCTGTGCAACCACAGTCCCTATCTTCACCTTATAGAACTTGCTTGTGAACTTGTCATTAACAAAAAATACATCATCCTCACCGATGTCCTTACTCATGGGCTCTTTCCGGAGAACATTCTTCCCCTTCACACATGCCATTGATTGCAGGCATCTCTTCAAGTCTGAAGCAGGAATCTCTGTTGCCTGCTCAATCTCCTTGTAGCTAAGCCTATCAGCATTATTAAAAAGCATGAGCACACACATCTGGTAAGTCGAGACATTCAATTCATGCTTCTGGCCCTTCCCAAAAGTTGCTTTGATGTCTGCTGTTCCCATGTTAGTTTGCCATGACAATCTACGACCAGTGTGGGTCCCAAGGTAATATGACCTGAACTTGTTGCACAAAACTGACATTTCAGCAGGCAAATTACATGTAACACTAGGTTGAGTAGGCCAAGATCCAGTAGTCAAAACCTGGACAACCAATGTTGGTCCATCACCAAGCTCAGGGTGGGCCGCATAAAACCCTTGCATTGTGTCCTGAGAGGTCTTCATGTCTGTAAACATGCCTTCTAATTTTGAAGTGAACTGATATCCACATTCTGTCTTAAGCTTGACAATCAGACTTCTTTCTGCATCATCACAGACAGTTTTCCCTGATAGCAACCGTTTAGCTAAATGCTGTTTATAATACTTTTCGAATACATCTTTCTCCTGTAAGTAACGAAACAACATCATCACCTTGTCAAGAATAACTTCCACATCCTCCTCACTTACACCTTTTAAACCTTTCCGGAGCTTGTCATCCACAAACAATGAAATAAATTCAGGAGATCGAACGTTAAGATTGATGAAGTATTCAAAGGAGGAATTTAAAGCATTTTGAAATGTCTTGTCATTGCTGAATGCTGAGCTTACAATGCTGTCATACTTATCTTTTTCATCTAACAAACGTTGAACAAATTCCACCGGATCCTTCAACGTTTCAGGATCAGTCACTAGTTGCTTGCCAGTTTCCCTAAGATGCGAAGTCATTACATCTCGTATTATCAAACAACCATCATGAACACGTCGGAACAAGTTATACATTCTTCCTAAATCTTCATACTTATCATCAAGAAGCATATTTACCATGCCCGAATTCTCCATGTGGACCAACCTGTACATGTGGTTAGCAATCATCTCCTTCTCCACCACATTAGTTATCCTAACTTCACTCTTGGCATCCAAATAATGTGCCACCCTTTCAATCTCTTCAAACAACCGCTTCTCAGCTTTCTTCAGATACTCCCCACAGTCACAGCACTCAATAAACTTCTGTGATTCACCCCTATAAAACTCCGCCGAGACCCCAAGAAACGGCTCCTCAAAGTCCACTTGATAAACCGAACACCCTAAATCCATCAGCATCTTGATCACATTCCTCATCAACCCTCTGTCAATAACCTCACCGGTCCGCTCTCTGCGAATCAGTTCAAGAAGGGTATTTAACAGCCTAGTCTGGATTTTAGAAGAGTGAATAATATTATCCCTCCACAGGTTGAGGCCAAGCTCGTGAACTGGGGTTTTATGAGTACTAGGAATGTAAGTCCTGTCCATGTACATCAAAATATCCCTGATCATTTGCAAAGCTTTGTTATGATCACTCCATCTCCTGTTCAGCTCCTCAAGGAAAGAATCTCCCTGAGCAGCATCAATTGACTTTGATATATCTTTAAGATGTGAAGTCATAGTTGTAACCAAACCAGAGTAGAGCTTCTCACCAAATTTATGCAGCACCATGTTGTATGCATTCCTACAATCAAAAAATAAAAATAAAAATATCCTAAAATCTGCTTACATCCATCACACAAAGCAATTATAAAATATTCAAAAAAGAACATATTCAAAATAAAAATTACAAAATCATACACAAATCTTCATATATACATGATCCTGATATTAAAATAAATTAAGAATATAAATTAGTTAAGCATCAGCCATATATACACATAAACATAAGTGATTATCTACCTGTAGAGCTCTTCGAAGCTCAGGCCACTAGCGTTGTGATTGTAAATCTCACGGATGGCGTGTTCAAGAATCTTCCAGGTCTTATCGGCGTATTTGGGATCGACCACCACCCGGTGTTTGAACGCCTCTATCTGAAAGTTTCGCTTCTTCTGATTACTCATCGGATGGATCCCAAAGAAGACGAGAAGAATTTTCCTTTTTTTTTTGCCCCCTTTTGTTAGGGTTTGAAACTTTGCGGAAACAAACGGAGGGGAGGACAGGGGAGGGTAGGAATGGAATTTTAATGGAGGAAGAGTGAAGGGAAAGGCTGGAGAGACAGGGAAAGAAAATTGTATAATTGGTGGCTGTTTGCTAAAAATTCACAATAAATAGAGCTTCACGGGTAAAAATTTTTTTAAAGAAATTTTACTCTTATTGTATTTATGATTTATTAAAAAATATGTAATTTTTATGAACAAAATGAAAATTTAATTAAGAAAGTAATTATTTCATTAAATAATTATATTAATAAATAGTTATTTTAATTAATTTATTATTTTATATAACCTTCGTTCAGCAAAAATTAAGGATGATAAAAAATGTTCGACCTGATTTAATTCAAAGTGAAATAGTTAAATTTCAAGTTGACAAAATATTTTACCCTATTAAGTTTGACATTAGTCCAAGCAAATAGAATCAATTTAAATAGATTCAAATAAAATGATATTATTTTGACTCAATATAATAAGATAAACGATTTATTAAATAAAATGACATTAGTTAGATAAAAATGTAGTTTTGACTTTAATTCAATTGAAGTCTGAACTATTCAAACTCTATTAAATTTGAAGTCAGGTTAGCCTGATCCAACTTATTATCATATCCATTTAAAATATTTATCAATAAATTTTCAACTATGAATTTAAATTTGATAACTTAATAAATCATTAAGTAAGTTGATAAGATTCAAACTTAAGCTATAAATTTAATATATGTTGGTCGGGTCGGTCGTGTTGGGCCCGAGCCCAATTAAAACGACCCGTGGGCCGATCGGTCCATCCTTC
>JAOTIZ010000001.1:2325439-2335997 GCA_027123425.1 Erythroxylum panamense
AACGAAGCAGCACCTTGAATGGCTGATTCTCAGAGAAATAATCTCGCCAACAGGGATATCGAGCAGGTCAAAATCCAGTTACATCCTTTCCTTGAAACTAATTTTCCAATGTCATTTTGTTGTTATATCATAATTTGGTTTAATTTTCCTCAACACTGCTTATGTGACGTAGTTCACTGGATGGTGAAGTTTGATTCATTGGAACATTAATCGCTTTTTGTTTTCTCTTATTCTGTTAGTAACATGCGCTGAAATAATGAGGCACTTGGTAGTTCAGTATTGATCTTCATCTGTAATTGTGCTTATAAGACTGTGCAAGGTATTCCCCTGCATGCACACCTATTAAAACATGAATCGACCTCTTTATATGTGTTTCCTTTTATCATTGCTGCCTCTTCAGGCCATTATAGCACTCAAGAAAGGGTCACATTTGCTTAAGTATGGACGTAGAGGAAAGCCAAAATTCTGCCCGTTTCAACTTTCAAGTGTAAGTTTCCTTAGCATGTATTTGTTGTTTCTACTACCTGAGTTCAAGTTTAATGTTTTCAATCTATGAATAGCGTCATGGGTACACCTAATTTTTACAGTATTTAAACGATTGTCAGAAATGGATACATTTTTTTTTTGGCTTTTGTTCATTCGATTGTTTTTGGATTTTGTTTTAGGATGAGTCTATGCTTACATGGTACTCTGGAAAAGAAGAGAAGCACCTATTACTTAGTCAAGTTTCAAAGATTATTCCTGGACAGCGTACTGTAAGTTTTCATCATAGTCATTGACTTTGAAAGTCATGAGGGGGAATGGTTGAGAAGAGTTTACGGACAAATTTGCATCATGATCCAAAGATACATTTCTGTATGCATAACTAGGGATAATTGTTGCAGAGGAACTTTGCTTCAAACGGTTTAGTTTCTTATGTTCTATAATAATCCTTCATCAACAGTTGCACCATACCAATGGTTTGCATTTCCTTTAACTAGATTTCTATGGATAACGTTTATTCTTTCCTTGTTCTCCAAGTTTTGTTAAATGTGATGGTAGATTTTTGTGGTTCAGGCAATATTTCAACGTTATCCTCGACCTGAAAAGGAGTATCAATCATTTTCGCTTATATATGGTGACAGGTCCTTGGATTTGGTGAGTTTGTCTCATAAAAACACATTTTTATACTGTCAAACAAAAGCATCAATCACCAACAAATGTTAAACGTAATTTGCGGCTGTATTTCTGGCCTATCAAAACGTCCACAACAACAAATCTCTGTTGTTTGTTTATTTTAGGACTACATTAGATTCATTTTTTCTTGTAGATAAAACCAATCATTGTCAATAGACAGCATGTTTTGTCTCAATTTGACATGAGTTGACATACTATGGAACCCTTACGGACAGATATGCAAGGAGAAAGATGAAGCTGAAGTCTGGTTTGTTGGTCTTAAGGCATTAATAACTGGCGGTAACTACTCCAATAGGTGGAGAATTGACTCAAGAAGTGACAGTTTATCATCAGAGAGTCCACGTTCTCAAATACGAAGAACTTCTCCAGCAAAAACACAATTTGTCTGTAACGTTCTCAATCTGTTTGTGATTATTTGATAATTCTAGGTTATATAGCATGACATTTAAGTTCTCTTCTTTGTTCCACTCTCTCAAAACAATGACAGCATTCAGAGCATGGAAATGGTGAGGGAACACAGTTGCCTTCCGATGGTTCTGCACAAAACAGATTAGGAAAGGCATTTGCCGAAATAATATCACATACTGCCACAGCCAAGTATCCAAGCCAATCAGAATTGGCTGGCAGCCCTATTAGCCTGCTGACAGCTGCTTGCTTAGATAACTCAAGTAACAGAAATTCTACATCTGATGCAGCTAGAGTCAGTTTATCAAGTGCTGTAAGCTCATCCAGCCAGGGGTCTGGTCATGAAGATTTTGATGCTTTGGGTGATGTTTTCATTTGGGGAGAAGGCATTGGTGATGGAATACTGGGCGGTGGTGTGCACAGGACTAGAGATTCAGCTGGTTCCCAGTTTGATGCATTTCTTCCAAAAGCATTGGAGTCAACAGTTGTTCTAGATGTTCAAAATATTGCTTGTGGCAGCAGGCATGCTGTGTTGGTCACAAGACAAGGACAGATCTATAGCTGGGGGGAGGAGTCAGGGGGGAGACTTGGGCATGGCTTAGAACTGGATGTTCTCCACCCAAAGGTCATAAATTACCTGAATGGCCTGAACATTGAATTTGTGGCATGTGGGGAGTATCACACCTGTGCTTTAACACCTTCTGGGGATCTCTTCACATGGGGTGATGGTACTCATACTTGTGGTCTACTTGGGCATGGAACTGAAACCAGTCATTGGATTCCTAGAAAGCTAGGTGGTTTCATGGATGGGATACGTGTGACATATGTCTCTTGTGGACCTTGGCATACAGCAACTGTGACATCTGTTGGCCAGTTGTTTACATTTGGAGATGGAACTTTTGGTGCCCTGGGCCATGGAGATCGTAGTAGCTCAATTATCCCACGAGAAGTGGAAACTTTGAGAGGATTAAGAACAACAAGGGTTGCTTGTGGTGTTTGGCACACTGCTGCAGTTGTAGAAATGACCAGTGACTCGCCTACTCATGAAACTTCCGATAGCTCCTCATCTGGACAACTCTTCACCTGGGGAGATGGAGATGAATTCCGCCTTGGGCAAGGTGATAAAGAACCCAGACTTGTCCCTGAGTGTGTAACTGTTCTGTTGGATGAAAATATCTGCCAAGTAGCCTGTGGACACAATCTCACTGTTGCTCTCACAGCAGCAGGGCGTGTGTATACCATGGGGAGTACTTCGTACGGACAGCTTGGAAATCCTGCAGCCAATGGGAAAGTTCCTACTCCTGTTGGCGGCTGCATACAGAAGAGTTTTGTTGAAGAAGTTTCCTGTGGTGCTTATCATGTTGCAATTTTAACATCCAAAACAGAGGTTTACACATGGGGAAAGGGCAAGAATGGGCAATTAGGACATGGAGACAATGATGACAGAAATAGGCCTACACTCGTCAAATTCTTTAAGGACAAGCAAGTGAAGACTGTAGTATGTGGTTCCAATTTTACTTCTGTTATTTGTCTTCATAAATTGGTTTCTAGCGCTGATCAATCAGTATGCTCTGGTTGCCGTAATCCTTTTGGTTTTAGAAGAAAGCGTCATAATTGTTACAACTGCGGGCTAGTCTTTTGCAATGTATGCAGTAGTAGAAAATCTTTGAAAGCTTCACTGGCCCCAAACATGTACAAGCCATATCGTGTGTGTGATGAATGCTTCAACAAATTAAAGAAGGCTGCCGAATCTAACGTTGCTATTCGACTTCCAAAGAACAGGAATGGCAATGTGCAAAATAGGAATAATGAATTGGTGGATAGAGAGATTCCAAATCCTATATTCCAGACACACAATTCTAGATTATCATCTGCTCGAGCAACCAGTCAATCAGAAAGTTGGCAGTTGAGGCGTGATAAAGGACAAGAAGTCTATAACAATAGAGTCTTCCCATCTTCAAATGTTAATTTTCAGCTGGGGAGTTTTCAACCTTCAAAGCTACCAACTTTATTCGAGGAAGCTACAAAAAAACTGATACCGAGTTCCCCTCCCCGTTTGAAAATGGCCAATGGATCAAGATCTTTTTCAGAAAGGAAAAGTACAGCTTTGGCTCACGAAAAAACTATGAATTATGCGGAGTACATAAATGACAATTCAAGTGAAGAAGTTCTATGTTTAAAGGCACAGGTAACGTTTTCATTTAGTCCATGACTTATGCCATACTTTCTTAGGTGCAGGCGATCTAACAAAATTTTGAGATATGCTGCTTGGTGAGTCCTCTTCCTTTTCAGTGAACCTATTACCGATTCTTGTTGGACACATCCATTTTAAATTTTCTCTTTTTGGTTCAGTTTTAATCATTCATTTAAAACTGCATACAATTTTAAGACTGGCAATATCCTTGTTTCATTTAACATATGTTAATCTTCCCCATAAGGTCAAAGAAATCTTACGAAGTGATAGTTTCAAATGGTAATTTCACTTCGAGAATAGTGCTCTAATAAAAGTAAAACTGGTGCATTCCTTCAACAATTATGAAGCATCGACTTCAAAACAAGTAAATCATCAAGATGTGTGTCTGTGTGTGCTTGACGATCCATGATTGATTGGCCATCTTTTGTTTCTTAGTGGTTGGCTTGCACCAATATCTTTTTTCCTCTAGATACTTCTATTTAACTTCAAAATTGTAGTTTTGTGAGGCTCATATACTTGGGACATTTCATTGGATAATACTTTGTAGGTTGAAGAACTTACGATCAAAACCCAAAATCTTGAAGCAGAACTTGAAAGAAAATCAAGGCAATTGAAGGAGGTCACAGCAATAGCTACAGATGAAGCTGAAAAATGCAAATCTGCTAGGGAGGTTATAAAGTTAATGACAGCTCAGGTTGTATTTATGTCATTATTTCTGGAAAAAATCTTGGCGCAGCTTTTTCGCCGTATACTTATTATGAGATTGGTGAAACTTATGTTCTAGACTTCAGGTTTAAGAAGCGTTTCTTGGTATAACATTGCCCCTAATTAAAGCCAAAAAAGTATTTCTGTTTAACAACCGATAGTTCAAAAGAAAATGACCTGCAGAGGCATCATTTAGGTTTTTGTTAGTTAAGTAGCATCTGTATCCATATCTGCTGCCTGCTCACTATTACGTCATAGCAACCCTTTTCATAAATTGAGTGCAAGGCATATGCATCTATGCACGCAGAAGCACTTGCACAAGCCTACCTATATCTTCCCTGAAAGGAAGGAATCCTTGGACATGCTTATGAGTCGTGCAAAATTGCTTCTCTGTAAGATTAATAGGACATTACACTATATACTATTTATTATTAGCTAATTGTCTCATGTTAACTTTAGTCCATGAGATTTCTTGTGTATTAGGGGCCTTTTTTAAAACAAAAGTTTGATTCACCGTTATCCTGTCAGTTCTTTCTGTAGATGTCTTGTTATGATACTGGATGTGTTACTGCTTAGGCATCTATATGTCAACTGATAATGTGTGCGCCAAACTTCTAATGATAAACTTTTTATTGGTCTTGCAGATAAAACAGATGGCTGAAAGGCTGCCAGAAGAACAGAAGGCCAGCCAAAGTACAAGTTCTATTGCCAATCAAGACTTGAGTTTGCAGAACCTATCCTCCAGTGGGTTTCATTCAACTAGTGAGCTCGCACATGAAATTGAGTCCAATGGCAATTCAATAGATACTCATATGCTATCATATGGAGTAAAATCCCAACATGAGCGGCCACAGAGGGTTATTCAAGTTGAACCAGGCGTCTATATAACTTTATCCCCATTACCAGCTGGTGGCAATGAACTCAAGCGCATCCGTTTTAGGTACTGGTATAATCACTCTAACAATAAAGTCAGCAAGAATTTGTAACATCTTCCAATTGATCCTTGTCTTTGTAAATAGTATCCATCAACCATTCCTGGTGCTGGCCCTTGATCACATTACCATACTTAAAACCCTTTTGCTAGGTTTCTGCAATGCATAGGCCATTACTCTTCATAGTTCAGCACTCTGCCTTGCTGAAAAAGTTTTAGTGACGAAGATTGATTAAGTGTTAAATTATCTTTTACGATTGAATTACACTGAGTACCGAAATGTGTGAGAACTGAAAAGAAATCTTGGTAGCAAAAATGAAGAGAAAAGGACCTTTAAATGAGAGTGAGATGTACTTGATGTGAAGAACTTCAATGTCTAGTTTGTAGTTAAAGGCCGAATACAGTTTCATTCATCACCATTTACAGTATCATTTAGGTTATTTTACAAACCACCCTGTTCATCAAGGAGGCAACATATTTTCAAGAGTAGTTGTATGAGACCTCACTGTTCTTGCACGATTCTTTTAACTACTTTCGTTGATTAATAGCATGCTTTTTTTGTTAATTTAGATGCCTTTCTCTATCTCCATCTGTTTTTTTCTTTCCATTTGTTAATCTTCCTCGCGTCATTTTACTTTACTGCAGCCGCAAAAAGTTCACTGAACAAGAAGCTGAGAAGTGGTGGGCAGAAAATGGGGTAAAGGTCTGTGAGCGGCACGCAGTACAAAGTCAAGAGTAATGGGTATACCATCAACGTTGTTTTGTGAAGGAGGTTGATCAAATTGACTCTGTTCGATTCAATTCGAGATTAACTCAGCTTCAAGGAACTCAGTAAGTGTGTGACATAACCCCAATTTCTGTCAAAGGAAACTGTCAACTTTCATATTCTCCCTTCGGTGGAGTTTTTCATGGGAATTCCTGGGTTCACAATTTGACAAATAGACTCAGATACAAAATATATGAATATTTAGGGAAGAGAGGTTAAGAGGAACAGCGAAACAAGATGTCATTGTTAAACTCATTATTGAGTGACCATGGCAACTCATTTCTCGTTTTTAATTTACCCTAGTCTAGTTAACGAGGAAGGAAGGAAAGCATATATCTTAAAAGAGAAGTTCTTGATTCATGACTAAATTAGTATTGCACTCTGTATTTCATTCTGGGATGCATCCATGTAAATCTCTACAAAAATTTTGATCTTTTGGCTCATTAATCATATGTTTTATTTTCGATTCTCAACTACAAATTGCACCCCAGGTCGAATATTTTCTTAGTAGTTCTTATTGTTATTAAATATTAAAAAGGAAAAGAAATTTACTTTTTCCTTTTTCATATATGCTGTACACCACCTCTACAGAGAACCAACTCATAATGATGATTCTATAACAAACCTCAAGCTCTCTGAAGATTGAGCAACCTTGAAAATCTTAAGGAAAGGCAAAGGAAAAAAATGACCTACTAGAACCAGTTGGTTTGAACAATGGATTCAGGTACTGAACTACCTCCCCCTTCTTAAGGGTGTGAGATTGCCACCAATTGGTTCTGTATCCTCCTTAAATGGTTGAGTTGATGGATCAGCCAGACTTGGCATCCGAGAAACACTGCCTTTCCCTTTCCTGGCATTTGGTCCAATCTCCTCAATCATGTATTTCCATCCGTCAATTGGTCTCCTCCTGCTAAATATGTGACTCTTAATAAAACTGGCTATCTGCAATCAATTATAGAAACTCAAACTTCAGTATGTAACCAGTAATGAAATTGGGAGGAAAAGGCATGTGAAACAATAGAGAGATAAAGAATGTGATCAACAGTGAGGGCAGAGAAAGATGCCAACAATTGAAGAACCACCAACAAATTCTGTTTAGCATTCAACATTGGAATCGGTGCTCTCCAGAAATTTGAGAAGGTTCAGCTCTAACTGTTTGCAGAGAAAAAGGAAAATAGCACTTGCTCAGCTCTATAAAGATAAAGTTTAAAGTTTCAAACTTCTATCTGGTGCCTGTTTAATTAGTTTTTACGTCTCATCTTTTTCTTTCCCTTGGTTTATCCTAACCAATAGTTACAAACAAATTGCAGCTCTGACTGCAACCAATGGCTTAGAAATTAGAATCACAGTGGGATAAAATGCTATGCAAGTAACGCCATCACTATTTCACAACAAAGAAGATAAATTGCAAAAGAGATTAGAAGGGAATTAGATGCTTTGGTCTATTGAATCACCTGGAATTTGCAATATGCAAGCCGACGATCAAATTCCTGGAGAAGGATATCTTCTTCCCTCTGTGACATTTCCCATATATTTCCATCTTGTGCTTTTGCCATTGTTTCCCAACCATCAGGTTTGTACTTTAAGTCAGAAGAGCTTGGGATTCCAGAGTCATCCAAGTTGTTATTGGTTGTGTCAAAAATCCTACAAAATGCAACCACAAAACAAACATTTGAAAGTTATAAACGATTGTATCCATCAATACTACTCAAAAGACTATGAATTTAGCATAAGCTGCCAGAGAACAGGAACATCAGGATTCTAATCTAATCACCCAAAAACTAAGGCTTCGTCCACAAGAGAACAAAAGCATGACAAAGAAATGATGAATGTTACAATGTTCGAAGGAAGACAGCTAAAGCATCCAGATGCCCAACTCATAATATTGATCGTAATTCCTCAATACAAGAGCAAGCTCATTTCTGATACTCAATGAGAAATTAGATAAGAAAACATACTCAGAACAGCTATCCATCAATCTATCGATGTCATCAACACCAATAACCGAATCACCCAGCTTAGCTTCCTGTTGCTTCTCAATCTCTTTCATCCACAACCCAGCATGAATCCTCTGTTTCTTCAATCTATAATCCTTCTTCATATTCTCCAAACTATAAAGCGAAGAGCTTTCACTCTCATCGCTCTTCATCCCTTTCTCTTGTTGTCGCTCTTGGGTCTTCGACATTTTGCGCCTCTGGTCCCAGTTCTCATTCATCTCCTCTACGAACGCCTTAGTCTCCGTGTCCACATCCGTCGGCAGCACCGCGGCCGACGGGAAGTTCACGTCCGTCTCCCACGGTGCACGGTCTTTTCCTGTGAGGTCATCGGGAAGCCAAGCCGTTTCCCAAGCGTCGTTCCACTCATAGTCGCCCTTATTGGGGGCTTTAGATGACAAAGCTCTGAAGAGAAGAGCTGATACCGAATAAGGTTTCAAGATTGTTGACGAAAGTTCAAAGCTTGGCTTCAATTTTGTAGTTAGCTTTGCTATGCCTCCAAGGTAATACATAGTTGCTGCGGGTGTTCAGCTTCAAGCTTCAGGGTTTAACGTTAAGCCCCCTGATCGTGGAGTATCAAAACCAAAGACAAGGGAACAGAGAGAGATTATTTAAGCCCAATAAAGGTTTGGTCCTAGGCTTAGAAAAACTATTTCGACTTTTGTTGGGCCGAACTTTAGAACAAAAAGATTCAATTTTTAATGTTCGTGCCTCGAAGAAATTTTAACTATCGCTGTAATTGCTGTCAGACGGCGTCTGGTGTTGACTTCTTATTGACGCCGTCGCAGGGCGGTGGAGGAAACCCTGAGTAGCAACTATGACTTGTGATTTTTCTACCGTAATTGTAAGTTCGGTTTGTTCTTATGCAATTTCATTTTTCCTCAATCATACCTCCCTATTCTGCTTTAGCTTAGGAACTTATGGCTTGATTCGTGTATAATTTGCTTACTTGGTTGATGTGGGATTGGAATGTAAGGAAAATGGAAAGTTGCCATTGGAGGAGAGAATTACTTGAGTGAAGAAAAATCGAGCCTTTCTCTGTTGAGAAGTATGGGAATGAGAGAGTAAACAAAATTTAATTATTTTTAAATGCTTGATAGGACAAGCGAAACGAAAAGGATTTGGTTACCTATGAGGAGCGGTTGGATGCTGAGCTGAAGCTTGTTAGAGAATATTGATTCTGTTGCACAAGGGAACTCTGGAGAGTTCAGTATGCATTGAGCCACATCCGTAATGCAGCTAGAATGCTTCTTACTCCAAATGAGAAGAACTTGCGTCGCGTTCTTGAGGAATGTATCAGGAGATGAAAAGGTATGGACTTTTGGATGAGAGCCAGAACAAATTTGGTTGAGTGTGCCCCTGATAATCACGTCATTGTGTCTGGGCCGTGAGGGCTCTTGGCTACATGTTGGCATTGACTGCAGAAAAACTTTCTTGGTCGCCACCAGCAGACTCTTGTGTTCAAGGCCGGCATAGGTAAGTCAAAATTTCATTGTTAATCAGGGATCTACTTGAAACTTGGACAATAGTTTGACCTAAAATTGTTAAGCCTTGTACAGGATGTGAATAAATGTTTATTAAAATCAATTGCATTAAGCTTGTGGAGGATCTACTTTTTATTTAAAATGTTGTGTTGTAAGCTTGCTAGGATTATTTTCAGGGTGGTTATGGCCTTAAAGTTTTCCAATGAAGTAGTATCATTTAGCATCAAGATTCTTGCCAGCTATCTTCCATTGTACTGCTATTTTGTTGTGAGTCGAATATTACTTATCTTGTGATCTTTGTTTTTACCAAGCAGGGTTGAAAGGCAAGTGCTTAATGTTCCATCTTTCAAGATGAGGATGGACTCACAAAACAAATTGATTTCCTCCTTATTAGTCCCTTCGGCTATGTTTGCTCATGGTATTACTAAAATATTTGTCAACTTTATTGACATGTCATCTTATGTGAGACATGCTTATAGTCATGTGTAACTTCTTGAACAAAATTGACAAAATTGCGGTATAGCCTTTTTATTCTTGTCCTGGATACCCATTACTTAGTTCATTATGACTTAGGGATTAAAGAAACAGCCTTCTCTCTTTGAAAGTCCCTCAAACGAATGCATGCAAAATATTACCTATTGAAGATTTTAAGCAAACAACGCACTTATGATTCTTGAAAATTGTGATGTTACCCACTGAACAAGGTGAGTGTTCTACTCATATTTTTTTTGTTTTTTATTGATTTTGTGTCATCAATCCTAGGGGTGTGCATTATTCGGGCCGGCCCGATTACCCGGCCCGGCCCGAATTAATTCGGGTAACAAAATTTTGAATTTCGGGTAATTCGGGTAATTCGGGTTTTACCCGAATTATTTTCGGGCCGGGGTCGGGTAACTCTAAAAA
>JAOTIZ010000001.1:2336097-2350227 GCA_027123425.1 Erythroxylum panamense
AAAAAAAATTTCGGGTAATTCGGGCCGGGCCCGAATAGTGAAAATCCGGCCCGAATTACCCGAATGCTCACCCCTAATCAATCCCCATCATAAATTTGTCTAGTTTGTTATGTATTTATCCTCAAATGTTCTTTTTGTGTTTTCTTTTCCTCACTGCAAGACTTCGCATCTCAAAGAAATTTCTATTGGAATGTTGTTGATGTTGTTTCCCTCAATGCAAGTGTCTTCTGGGTTTGTTGATTTTTGGGGGGTTATCGTGATTTGGGTGCCTTGTCATTATCGGGTATTTTAGTGTTTTAAGGCATGGGGTATGTGGGTATATATAACAATTTATTTAGGGATGACAATCTGCAAGTCAGGGCTTGAGCTAGAGCCCATCTGGGCTCAAGGTGACATAGGCCCGACCTTTTTTTTATTTTTTAAATAAAAAATAGAAAACGATGTCATTTTTGTTATAGTTGTTTGGCTTCAGGTCAGTCGAGCCTAAGCAACCCTAGCCTGAGATCTGATTCTTTTGAAAAAGGTCAACCCAAGCTTGGATCGTTGACCAAGGGCTAAGCTAGGTTAGGCCAGGCCTGGGCCAAGTTTAAATGTCATCTCTAAATTTATTATATTGGAATTTCGGTTGTGGGGATTGATTGACTACTATATTATTGACTTCTACTAGCAATTTTGCTTTAAAAAGATGTAGCTTCTAAGCCTTAGGACTCACAGCAAGTCATGTAAGTTATAACTTAACATGAACATAACCAATTGAGAACTGCAAGCTTTAATAACCCACCTTGCGAATTTTCTGTTACTAAGCACATTCATTTGGTTGGTCATATCTTATGATGAAGGTGTGAATTGTACAAGATTCTTGAATGAATGGTTGTATTTTGCTTCCGTTGGTGCTATTATTGTATTTGTGGGTTAACATGTGGTGAAGCTAAGCCACTAATGTGTTACCATATAACTAGTATAGGTGTTAGACAAGGACTTCACATGAGACTACTTGATATGAGCAGGGCCATTGATCACCACGATGGGGGCGTATTAGAGGGAACCCAAAGGAGAGAGCTAGTTATGCCAGCTAGGCTCAAGACCAGAGCTAGGGCCAAGAGAATTAAGGAGGCCTTATATGCACATGTGAGCCAACTTATGGAGAGGATGAAGCTAGCCAAGCCTATTAAAGGAGAGCTAGTTGTATCACAGCTCAAATTGATTCGCTTGTCTCAAATCCTTGGATCAGATTCACTAGGGACTTGAAGACCATTGTGTTGGGCTATTCTTCGTCATTTGAAGTCCAAGAGGAGCGCTTATGACCAGACTTAGCGCCTCAATGAGACCAAACCTTTAAGCACATGCTTATGATCTATTTTGGATTTATTTATATTTTGAACTTCCATGTAGTTTAAACCCAAGTCTTTTAGCATTAAGCCTAGGTATAAAAACTTATGTTTTAGAGTTTTGGAAGATAACTTTGATTATATTATTTTCTTGTGTGCCACCAGCTATATTGATAGGAGAAACTCCTCTTGTTCTTTTCAACTTAGGAATTAAACATCACTTATTAACTGAATTAGATTGTGGCGTGATTTTGATCCTAAACAACTTTCTAGGTTTGTTTTTGCCCGTTAACTAGGTTGCTCGAGACAAGTTTTTCGTGAGGTCTATGAGGTAAATTTGAAACCCTGCATATCATATTTAATTTTGGTTAATTCGAATCTATCCTCTTCTTGTTTTTTTGAATTCGAACTTTTGAATCCTTCAATTCCGTGGTTTTTCATCAAAGTCGAAGCTTCCATTATCACATTAAGGAGTTTTGAACAATCCCTCTTTGCTTCTTCCGTGTGTGCTCGTTATTTGGTATCAAAGTATTGGTGTGGAGGAGAATTCTTATTTAACTCCATCGGAATTCAAGAAATTGCTACCTATCACCATCCAATCATCGTCGGTTCATCAATTCAAGTGTGAATTAACTTTCGACCTAGGGTTTCAACCTTTCTTCTTGTTTCTTATTTCAGCTAAGTTTTTCAATTATTCTTCTTGGTTCTTTTGTTGAAACTTTCGACCTATGTTTAAAAAATTCTTTAAAAAGTCCTAAAAATATACAAACAACATAAAAAATTTTGGTTTCGTCATATTTGTACTTGCTTGTTAATTCAATTTGAATCATCAGTGGTAAGTAGTTTCAATTTTTTTTCTGAAAATTGCTAGCTTGTTACATATTACTAGTTTCGAATTGTTGATTGATTGTGATTAGTTAGGGTTGTTTATTCTTGCTAGTTGGTACGAAATTTTCACACCTTTTTTATTCTTTTGATCGTTTGAGAATTGGTTCCAAGTGGGGATTTGAATTTTTTAGGGGATTGAGTGATAAAAGATAAAAGTGTGTGAGCTTATTTGAGGGTGTCATTGTCGTGACTTAAACACAAAGGGAGTGACATCATTTGAGTGAAACACGTGAGAGAGAGTGTGAGGTTGTTTATTACTAACCTTGTTTTGCAAGTATATCACTTTATATACAATATTACAGGGAGGTAGTAATGATGACAACCGAGGGGGAGATGCAAATATCGCTTTCACTTTGAGAGTCATGCATCAACAATTTGAGAGGTTCAATCCAACCTTAATTGAGATTAGGGGACAAATGGATGAGTTCAGACAAAGGAGACGTGAGGAACCTCAGGGGAGGTGTGTAGGTATACGCTAGCAGCAACCACCACCTCGATATGAGCTAGAGGAGGATGACTTTGAGGAGGAAGAGGAGTTTGAGGTATGTAGACTTAGGAGAACTCAAAGAGTTAAGCTATTTAACAGGAGAGACGGAGATCTCAAATCTATCAAGATGCAGATCCTAGCCTTCAAGGGAAGGAATGATGCAGAGGCTTACCTAGAGTGCGAAAGGAAGGTGGACTTGGTTTTTAAGTGCCACATTTTTTTGAAGATAAAAAGGTAAAGCTAGTTGTTGTTGAATTTACAGATTATGCATTAATATGGTGGGATCAGTTGGTGACATCCAAGAGGAGAAATGGAGAGATGCCAATTACTATTTGGGACAATATGAAGGCATGCATGAGGAAGCTGTTTGTGCCTTCTTACTATTATAGAGAGATGAAGAGACTCACTCAAGGGTCTAAATCAGTGGAAGACTATCATAAGGAGATGGAGATGGCTATAATACAAACCAACATAGAGAAGGACCCAGAGACTACAATGCCCATATTTTTTAGTGGACTCAAAAGGGAGATAGCCAATGTTGTGGAGTTGCAGCATTACTTAGAGATTGAAGACATGGTGAAGATGGCTATGAAAGTGAAGAGAGAGCTCAAAACTAGAATGATAGCAAGGAGTGGAGCAAGCTCTGGCTACTTATGGAACTCCAAATGGCTTAGAAAGGGAGAAGTCAAAGGGCAAAGGAGTGGACTTCAAGGAAGCACTTAAGAAGCCGATTAGGGGATTTGAACAGAAAGGTACTTTCAACGCCCAAGTTACTTCTAGTAAACATTCATCTATAAAATGTTTTAAATGCTTGAGTAATGGACATATTGCATCTCAATGTACAAATAAGAAAGTCATGGTTATAAGGGATAATGAGATTATTGATTGACTGATTCATAGGATAGTGGTAGTGAATCTGAACTTGTTGTTGATAATAATTTTGAGGATGATAGTTACTTTGAGCTGTTACAGGGGAAGCATTAGTAGTTAGGAGGGTACTGAGTGCTAAGGCCACTGATGAGGTTGTAGATCAGAGAGAATCTTTTCCATTCGAGATGTTTAGTTGGTGGGAAAATATGCAATTTAATCCTTGATGGGGTAGTTGCACTAATGCAACTAGTTAAACTATGGTACAGAAATTGGTTTGACATGCAGAAAACATCGGAGACTATACAATTTACAATGGTTCAATGATAGTGCTGGTGTGAAGGTGACTAGGCAAGTTATAGTTCCATTTTCAGTAGGGAGATATGAGGATGAGGTGTTGTCTGATACGGTACCAATAGAGGCTGGTCATATGTTACTTGGGAGACCTTGGCAGTTTGATAGGAGGGTAGCACATAATGGGTATACCAATAGGTACTCCTTTAATTTTAAGGGTAGGAATTTCATTCTACTACCTTTATCACCTCATGAATTGTACTTGGACTAGATAAAACTAAGTAAAAGTGAGGAAGGGTAGTGAGAACAAAAAAAAGTGAAGAGAGAAAAGAGGCTCAAAAGAAAAATGAGTTTGGCCCAATGATGATATTAACGAAAGCTCATAAGGAGTAATATTATTAAGTTTTGGAGTGGGAATTATGTTGATAAGATACAATGTTGTAAGATTTGCATATCCCGAATACTTTTTGCGTAAAGAAGCTTGAAATAAAAGAGACCTACCAATTACTAAGAAATGCTTGTGTTTACATTCAACAATAGCACTTTGCTTTGGAGTGCCAACACAAGTTAACTAATGAATAATCCCATTTTCCTACTAAAAGTAAGACAAATTTAATTCTAGTCCATTATTAGACCTAACTTGTTTAATTTTATCACCACATTGAGTTTGAATAAAAGGAATGAATGATTGAAGATACTTCTGATTTTGTTTTCATCAAAGGCAGCCATGTAACTATAGTGAAATCATCAACTATGGTAAAAAAAAATAGTGTTAAGCACCAATAGTAGGAATTGAAAATGATTTAGACAAAAAGGCTTTGTAATATCTTTAATATGATCAAGAAAAGGGAATTTTTCTGCTTTGCTAAAGGACAAACAAAACAATGTTTTTATTATCATAATGAATGGAAGGTACAATTTTATGTAGTTGATTTATTCTATCTAATGAAGTATGCCCTAATATGTAATGCCACAGATCAATAGCAACATAAATTTTAAAACTAAAAGAGACATAATAGATGAATTGATAGTAAAAAAATAAAGGTTTATACGAAGTTGAGTTACAAAGATGATCAAGCAAGAATAGTCCTCCATGCAAATCAACAATCAAGCAATTGTCTTAGCAGAAAAATACAAGATAAATAAGTTTGTTGATGAATACAACATGATAAGGGATGGATACGATTAGTTTATTGAAAAATAGTAAATTGTAAGTAAATGAAGGTACATGACGAACATTCTATAGAATAATATCATGGTGAATCTTAACAATGCCTATATTATTTACTACAGCTTTAATATTAGGCAATTGAATTGACATGTTTTGAAGAGGTTACTAGGATGAAAAAAAATATAAAGAGCCAAATATGATTTGTAACTCCAATGTCAACAATTTAGGCATTAGATTTTAGAATAAGTGTAAACACATAATTTGAAAGAAAGGTTGAAATGGATAAATCAATACCTATAACTTTGGAAACAGTTGAAATGGATAAATCAATACCTATAAGTTTGGAAACAATCATTGGAGTAGTTATAATGTGCTCATTGAGAAGTGTCCTTAATTTCTAATATTGATACTTAGTAAGAGAATAAGAGATTGGACGAAATGGCACAACACCTTCTACTATTACAGAACAATCTTCAAACCTAGCTTGATAAGCCACACCAGTCATAAAAGATGAAATATCTTTTGTAACACAAGTCACATTATTAGAGCTCATTATCACTCCTAATTTACTTCTTGTGAACTTGAAATTAGGAGGAAATCTAATAAGCCTGAAGCATTTCTCCCTAACATGTCCATTTTTTCCACAATAACTACAAAGCATATCTTGTTTATCTTTCCTCTTAATAGTAGCTATAGCTATAAGATTTGACAGAGGTTAAAAAATAGACTAAATATATCTCAGAGTTTCCTCTCTTAATGCCAACTTATAAAAGGGATTAAGAGAAAGAAAAGACTTTATAATCATGATGTCTAACCTCAAAGTAGAATAAGATTCATTTAGTCCATATAGATTTGAAAACATTATCCTTGTGTTGAAGATTAACAAATTTTTTAAAGCAATCAACATTATAAGTTCCATAAGAGCAATGAGGTAGAGGTCTAAAGCTTCTTAATTCTTCAAAAAAATTCAAAAACTCAATCACATAAGTATCGATCAATTTTATACTTTAAGACAAAGTATGAAGAGAAAGCTAAAGATTAGAGATCTTTGTTTCATTAGGTCAAGAGAATCTTTTCCTAAAGCATCTCAAATTGTTACAGCAGAGTTGATGTAAAAAAACTGTAGAAGCAATGCTCAGAGCTTTTAACGTCAAAATCTAAGCAACGATGAGATTGTTGCATCTTGTCCATTAAACGTAAAAAGGATCATCCTTTGAAGGCTCTTTGATAGATCTATCTATAAACTCAGTGTTATTGCTAATTGAGAGTGCCAGCAGGAATGATCTACTCTATGAAGAATAATTTTTCGATGATAACCCCAATGACATTGTTAATAAGTTATGGAGATTAGAATGGTGAAGAAAATAGGGAGAATGAAGATCTTTTACAGGGGACAATGTTGAGGTTGTGAAAGAAGTAGGTACAAGAGAATTGAACAAATCAGTTATTGAAGAAGGGAAAGTTTGAAGGATTACAAAAAAGAAGATGAATTAAAATCAAAAACCTAGATCGCTATTTGGTGCTCTGATACCATATTAGAAATGAAAGAAGAATCTTCTCGTATATTTTATTGAACCACCAAAAGAGTATTTATAGAGTGTATATATGTATATATATACATATATATAATTAATAATCCAGTTAATACGACATAAAGATAACTAACTAACCTAATCTCGTTACTAACCAAAACTAACAATGTAAATTAGTTACATTAACTATATAATAGGTGCCACACAATTTACTAACTTAGCATTCTTCTCTCCTAAGCAGTAATAGCCCATATGTCATGATCATGGTGGCTTGAATAATGTCTTCTTATAAACTCACTTAGGATTGTCAAAGTCCTTGGTAATGTAGGACCTAAATGCAAAATTATGCACAACAATATTTTAGAAATATTTAATGAATATATTTGTGAGGCAAGAACTAAAGCATTGGTTAGTATGTTGTCAATAGAAGACCTAAATGTCAAATTATGCACAAAAATATTTCAAAGACATTTAATGAATGTATTTATGAAGTAAGAACAAAGGTCTTAATTAGTATGTTTAAGAACATCAATCATATTGTACATTGTTAATAGATTGATTTAAGTAAAAGAGGAGGTTTGACATTTCTTTAGAATTAGTTACTCTTAATTTTGTTTTTATTTCATCATTTTTACATTTTCACTCGATTGTAGGGTGAAAGTAACTTTTAGATTTCCATGCTTAGAAAATGGTTTTTTTCATGAACTTGAAAGCCTTTTCTTTTAAGGTTAGATGATGTATCCTTTTCTTAAGCAATATTATTATGGATACACTATTAATAGATTATTATTGTTACATTGTATTGGATAGAATCAGATTTTAACTCAGTTTTGATAATAATAAATTATGTTTTATTATTGATATTTTTGTCTTTGGTGATATTAGTAAGTTACTATGAAAGATTAAATACAATATAATTATAAAGTGAGCAAGGGTGTCAATTGAATCTATTGAGTAATAAAAGGATAAATGAGCATAGTGGAGTATATATATAATTTAAGTGAAGAATCAAGAACAGTGAGGAATCAAATATATTAAGAATTAATCAAATCATTTTAATCCTCTTATAAACTTATCTTGGTCACTTTAATTAATCGTAGGGCTCAATCATTACATAATCATCTGCATAAATACTTTCATAATTAAAAGAAAATTTATTTTGATATTTAAAAAATCTTTTATTCTTTAAAAAAATTTAGAAACTTTTAAAATAATTTTAGATCAAATTTTTGTAAAAGGAATATGTTTTGATATTTAAAAGAATTTGAATTTTTTTTAAATATCTTTGGAAATATGTTTTCAAGTACACTAATTGACCAATATGTGTGTGGTTGACTAGTCTGACACATTGGTAGATTAATTTGGTTTGAAAGGTTTTACATAAGTTTATTAATGAATTGGTCAATACATTGGGTATATTGGTCAACTAATTTGCAAAATGGTCGATGAATGCTACTATTACTAGTCATTATAATCACTAGTTTTTGCTTTAATAATTATTTTAAGTTATTTTAAGTATAAATACATCATCTATGAGTTATGAATAGTTGTTTAAGATATTAGAGAGTTTATAAAAACCTTAGAAGGCTAAAGAATATATGTTTGTATTACATAATATATATCGATCCTTTATTCATTTAGTGTTAGTAAGAAAACAAAATTTTGAGTTACATACTTAACGTAAATGAGCAATTTACTTGTGATGCACTTTATAGGGTTCCTCTTAACCTTGAACAAGATTTTTAAAAGGTTACACTTCACTCTTATCAAGGCAAGACGATTGTAAAAGTTTCACTTCACCATGTTAAAGAAGATTATATGGAGCGTTGTTCTTTACCCATTGAGAAAAAATAGCTATCAAATTTTCGAGTGGAGCCAGACAAGTGAATGTAAGTAAAGGATTATTTGGCTAAACCATATTATAAAGTGATTTTTTCGCTCTCTTCCTACTCTCTTTTATTAGCCAAAAAAAATGTACTTTTTGCATTTAGTATTTGAGTCCTATTTGCACACAAAGTTGTTGAGATAAAATAGTATTTAGATGAAACTAAAGATCCTAAAATTAAGGATGATAAAATAGGAGATAAATCTAACTAATTTAAATAAATTATCTAATAGTTTATCACTAAAAAATAGAAAATACAAGATATAGAATATATCTGTTATCATCTCTCCTCAAGCTTGCAGGTGTAACAATAGAAAGTTTGTCTTAAAGTTGATAAAAAGCAAAAAAAAAACCAAGACTTTATTCATAACATTAGTAATTTGTTCAACAAAATAAATGTATTTAATAGAGATACAAGATTGATGGTAAGAAAAGCTACACCAAGATTATCATATCATAAAGTATGTGTAAAACTTGTGAAAGCTGATAATTCTGGACTGAGAAATAATATTTATTTCGCACATTATTTTGAGTACATCATATTGCTATATATAGAATTATACAATACAAGATAAGTATAGGTGATAAGAATAAGAAATAAAGATAGAAAACAAGAAATAACATCAAAATAGAGAAGAATATTTGCTAAAATACTATAAGCTGCAGTAAATATCGGTTGCAATCTACAATAATCTGCAGAATATCTGCTCCTTAACAACCCCCCTCAAGTCAATGGTGGGTGAGTGATGAGTCGAAGTTTGGAAAACAACTGATGAAATGGACAAACCCCTAGTGGCTTGGTAAAAATATCACCAATTTGGTCCTTGTTGGACAAAAAACCAATGGTAACGTTACCAAGAGAAACTTATTCGCAAACAAAATGGTAATCCAGCTTAATGTGTTTGGTACGGGCATGGAAAAACAATTATGTCCAATGATAATCCTCCTTCTCCTATTGATAATCCAGCCTATCAAGAATGGTTTCAAAAAGATCAAATGTTACTCTCCTAGCTTCTTTCTTCTCTAATGGAAGAAGTGTTCTCACATGTTGTTCGGCTTTCATCCTCTCAAGTCGTTTGGACAGGTCTTTCTGATACTTTCGAAGCAGTTTCTCAAACAAAACAACTACAACTACATATTGAACTCAGTGAATTGAAGAAAAATGATATCTCTATTACTCAGTATCTTCTTAAAGTCAAATCTCTTGCAGATGAATTGGCAGCAGCCGGTAGACAGTTAACATTAGCATAATTCAATGTCATTGTATTCCATAATATTAGCTCTAAAGAAATTGTTAGTGGACTTAATCTGTGTGCTATACCAGTCACATTCAATGAACTCCACAATCAACTTGTTGTTCATGAGCTATTAACCAAGAGTTATCTGTCTGAATCTCACCTCACCAATATTGTCTATCAACCACGGCTATTACCAACACCACAATCTCAACCACAACCACCTCGACCTCCAACCACATGTCTCCAATTTTTCTATTCGCCCCAATCAACCTAACAGATGACGTAGAGGACCTGCTTGTCAAATATGTGGATTTAATAACCATACTGTAAATGTTTGTAGACGTAGATATCAACAATTTAATCAAAGCTCTTTATCATCTTTCAGACTTGGGGCACTACAAGTCAATATCAATTTTCATCAACCATATGCCCCTCCTTCCAATTTTGCACCTCAACCTGCCATTTCTCCGATTTAGAATTGGGTTGCTAACACATGTGCTAAAGCTCATATCACTCTAGACCTTGGTGTGCTCCATCTTCCACAACAATATAGTGGTACAGATCAATTAATTATTGCCAATGGTAAAGGTCTTCATATCTGACATCATGGCTCTGCATCCTTTTCCACTCCATCTCATAATTTCATTTTATATAATAACCTGCATGTTCCTACTATTTCTAAGCCATTAATCTTTGTTGAAATATCTGTTGTAATCTGCAGTAAATAGTGACTACAATATGTTGAAGTATCTGTTGTAATCTGCATCAAATATCTGTAGTAATCTGCAAAATATCTACTCCTTAACAAGACCAATCAAACCATGTTCTATAAGTTATGAAGTGATCCAACACAATTCTACAATAATGAGTGCAATAGTTACATATTCAACTTTAGTATTAATAAGGTAACAATGGATTGTTTCTGAACACTCCAAGATATGAGACTAGAACTCAAAAATATACAATAGCTAAAGGTAGAATGTCTATCATAAAAAAAATACCTCAGTTAGCATTAGAGAAACAATCCATGTACTTCTGGTTTGTAATTCGTTTCCTCCTTCAACCATAATTTTTTTGGACTTCTTATATATTTCTTTACTTGTTACCAAAGAAGTTGAGAAATTTATAATGGGGATAAGAGATGGAAGTTAAGCAGCAGCAACTAGTTGCTTGACGGGATCACTCAGACAACCTTATTTTGACATAAATGGCTTTAGGATATAGTGGCCATATGGCATTATACCTCGTATCATAATAAGGTCCAGAAAATGTCCATTGCCTACTGCAACTACTC
The DNA here is from genome assembly GCA_027123425.1 of Erythroxylum panamense. Classification (NCBI taxonomy): domain Eukaryota; kingdom Viridiplantae; phylum Streptophyta; class Magnoliopsida; order Malpighiales; family Erythroxylaceae; genus Erythroxylum; species Erythroxylum panamense. The sequence goes on from JAOTIZ010000001.1 coordinate 2,347,082, forward strand.
CACCTCTATCTAAATGCTTAATAATTGAATTTATGTGGGTCAAGATCTTTAAAAGTGTTACAACAATTTCATGAAGTAATGCTATTTAGTTGTTCAAATTCAATACTTTCATGGATGACTACTTTCTATAGAGAATTTTAAACACCATCTATCAAAATATGTTTTAATTACTAAATCTTAACTAACAATCCAATTAATACGACATGAAGATAACTAACTAACTAACCAAAACTAACAACGTAAATTAGTTACATTAACTATATAATAGGTACCACATAATTTACTAACTTAGCATTCTTCTCTCCTAATCATTAATAGGCCATGTGTCATGATCATGGTGGCTTGAGTAATGTCTTCTAACAAACTCACTTAGGATTGTCAAAGTCCTTGGTAATATAAGACCTAAATGCAAAATTATGCGCAACAATATTTTAGAGATATTTAATGCATATATTTGTAAAGCAAGAACTAAAGCATTGATTAGTATGTTGTCAATAGAAGACCTAATTGTCAAATTATACACAAAAATATTTCAGAGACATTTAATGAATATATTTGTGAAGTAAGAACAAAGGTCTTAATTAGTATATTTGAGGACATCAATGATATTGTCCATTGTTAACAGATTGATTTAGGTAAAAGAGGAGGTTTGACATTTCTTTAGAATTAGTTACTCTTAAATATGTTTTTATTTCATCATTTTTACATTCATCTCTCTCGATTTTAGGGTGAAAGATCCAAAATTTAAATAAATTTTAGATTTCCATATTTAGAAAATGATTTTTTTCATAAACGCGAAAGATTTTTCTTTTAAGGTTAGATAACGCATCCTTTTCTTAAGCAATATTATTATGGATACACTATTAATAAATTATTATTGTTACATTGTATTGGATAGAATGAGATTTTAACTCAGTTTTGATAATAATAAATTATGTTTTACTATTGATATTTTTGTCCTTGGTGATATTAGTAAGGTAATATGAAAGATTAAATACAATATAATTATAAAGTGAGCAAGGGTGTCAATTGAATCTATTGAGTAATAAAAGGATGAAGAAAATGAGCAAAGTGGAGTTTATATATAATTTAAGGGAAGAACCAAGAACAATAAGGAATCAAATATATTAAGAATTAATCAAATCATTTTAATCCTCTTATAAATTTATCTTGGACATTTTAATTAATCGTAGGGCTCAATTATTACATAATCATCTGCATAAATACTTTCATAATTAAAAGAAAATTTATTTTGATATTTATTTTTTTTAATCTTTAACAAAATGTTAGAAACTTTTAAATTAATTTTAGATCAAATTTTTGTAAAAGGAATATGATTTGATATTTAAAAGAATTTGAATTTTTTTGAAATATCTTTGGAAATATGTTTTCAAGTACACTAAATGACCAAGATGTATGTGGTTGACCAGTCTGACACATTGGTAGATTAATATGGTTTGAAAGGTTTTACGTAGGTTTATTAATGAATTGGTTAATGCATTGGTTATATTGGTCAACTGATTTGCAAAATGGTCGATCAATGCTACTATTACTAGTCATTATAATCACTAGTTTTTGCTTTAATAATTATTTTAAGTATTTTCCTAAAAAAATTATTTTAAGTATAAATACTTCATCTATGAGTTATGAATAGTTGTTTGAGATATTAGGGACTTTATAAATACCTTGGAAGGCTAAAGAATATATATGTGTATTATATAATATATATCGATCCTTTATTCATTTAGTGTTAGTAAGAAAACAAAATTTTGAGTTATATATTTAACGTAATTGAGCAAATCACTCGTGATGCACTTTATAGGGTTCCTCTTAACCTTGAACAAGATTTTTAAAGGGCTACACTTCACTCTTATCAAGGCAAGACGATTGTAAAAGTTTCTCTTCATCATGTCAAAGAAGATTATATGGAGCGTTGTTCTTTACCTATTGAAAAAAAAACAGTTACTAAATTTCCAAGTGGAGCCAGACAGTTGAATGTAAGTGAAGGATTTTTTGGCTAAATCATATTATAAAATGATTTTGTCGCTCTCTTCCTACTCTCTTTTATTAGCTAAAAAATTGTATTTTTTTCATTTAGTATTTAAGTCCTATTTGTACACAAAGTTGTTGAGATAAAATAGTATTTAGATGAAACTAAAGATCCTAAAATTAAGGTTGATAAAATAGGAAATAAATCTAACTAATTTAAATAAAGTATCTAATAGTTTATCACTAAAAAATAGAAAATAGAAGATATAGAATATATTCGTTATCATCTCTCCTCAAGCTATCAGGTGCAACAACAGAAAGTTTGTTTTAAAGTCGATAAAAAGTATAAGAGACCAAGACTTTATTCATAACATTAGTAATTTGTTCAATAAAATAAACGTATTTAACGGAGATACAAGATTGATGGTAAGAAAAGTTGCACCAAGATTATCATATCATAAAGTATGTGTAAAACTTGTGAAAGTTGAGAATTCTGAACTGAAAAATAATATTTATTTCACACACTATTTTGAGTACATTAGATTGATATATATATATAATTATATAATACAAGATAAGTAAAGGTGACAAGAATAAGAAATAAAGATAGATAACAAGAAATAACAGTAGAATAGAGAAAAATATCTACTGAAATACTACAATCTATTGAAATATCTGTTATAATCTGTAGTAAATATCGGCTGTAATCTGCTGAAGTATCTGCTACAATTTGCAATAATCTACAAAATATCTGCTTCTTAACAACCCACCTCAAGTCAACGGTGGGTGAGTAATGAGTCGAAGTTTGGAAAACAACTGATGAAATGAACGAACCCTCAGTGACATGGTAAAAATATCACCAATTTAGTCTTTGCTGGACAAAAAACCAATGGTAACATTACCAAGGGAAACTTGTTCACAAACAAAATGGTAATCTAGCTCAATGTGTTTGGTATGGTTATAGAACACTACAAGAAATAAGCGTTTTGCTGACGAAAATTACCGTCGGTAAATAATAGATTTCCGTCGGTGAAAGTAATCACCGACGGAATTTGGTGGCCAAAAATTCGGTCGGTGAACTTTTCGCAGGTAAAAATACCAACCGAAATATTCCGTCGCAATTTTACGACTGAATTTACGACAGAACGTTAGATCGG
>JAOTIZ010000001.1:2356918-2368538 GCA_027123425.1 Erythroxylum panamense
CGACCTAGTGGTTTACAAAAAAAAAAAAAAAAACGTCTATCTGATTTTATAAATGTTACGAAACAGGTCCATAACCCCACGTATCGACATGAGATTAGGTACTTGCCGACATCAAAACGGTCGGGATGATAAACAAATATCCGAACTGGATTCAAAAGGATTTTTACAATAATAATAATATATTACAAATTAATTAATTTGTAATATATTAAATAATATTATTTTAATATAATTAATTAATTTTATAAAGAATTACAAAATGTCTTGAACTCAAAAGGTGGAACGCTCACCCTAGGCGCCCCCATACTCCAGCCCGACATTGTGTGAGAAAAGTAAATCACGGTTTGATCCCAGCCAGCTTCTCGGAAAGGCGGCCCAATATTCGGTACGCACAAAAAATCATCACATTGAATGAACTTTCACACTGTCATGGCCGAAACTCGAACTCATGACCTTGAACTCAACTTTTCTTCTCAATTACCAACTAAGTTACCGGCCAGAATTACTAAACGTCTTTATAAGATTAGACGTGGCTTTATATCCTGGATCTTGTCAGATTTAAATGATCACACTTAATTTAGATGGCGTATCGAGGGGGTTATGCATACACATACATGAACATGCACAATGCACATGCCTAAGAATGAGGTTCAAGGGCGACACAGCAACATGCATGTGAGGGGGACATGACATGAGGCATGGCCAACAACGCCGTTCCAGCATCAGCATCTCACTTTCATGTGGGGCCCAATCTCACCCACTCCTTTTTCCTTCTTTTAGTTGTGTTGGGTCCCACCTTACCTGACACCTACATACGCAGACAGACACAGACACAGACAGAACCCCACTCCTGTCTTTCCCTGTAGTTCGGACCCACCACCCCCACTCCCCACTTTCCCATCTATACCACTTGTTAGTTCTACGAAACTTTTAATGAAATTTTTAACATAAATGGTTTATACATCTATTAATAAACAAAATTTAATAACTTTTAAAATAAACAAATAAAAAAAATTATATTTTATGGAAAAATAGCATACCTTTTAATGGCACAACTGCAATATTAATTGTTTTATTTTCATAAATTTTGTAAAAATTCTCTTTTTATTATCATAAAATTAATTTTTATGGAATTAGGATGCTTATATTATTTTTTAGTCAAATAAAATTTTAAGAAAAAATTAATACAAATTGTTTTTTTAAATAATATAAAATCATATAAGGATTTTAAGAATCAAATAAATTACAAAAGATCTATCTATAAAAATACCTTTTAATTATACAAGTATTTCAAGGATAAAAATCAGAAGCAGCCTCGTATTAAATCATCTCTCATATGTTTTTTTTTCTGACAAGGCGTCTTTAAAAAGTTCTAGAAAAGATATCTTTAAACTATCCATATTCAAACTAATCCTCCTAAAAAAAAGTTCTAACTCTAAATTTTAAACAGCTACCTAACTTCAGCTAATCACCTGTTGCTTGAAATTTCTAAGATATTTTTTTAATATTTGAAGGATAAAAATCTTATTTTTTTTGGTTTACCTAAATTCAATAACTATAGGAAAAAGTATCCGTTACATAAAAGTAATATTAAGGACATCAATTGAACATATGACCACATCAGTTCACATGTACAGACAATCCTTAACGTACGATTCTTTCGTAAGTTACTTTTGTCATTTGACATTTCAACTAATTAAAAACAATGCAAAGTATATATTTCGTCAACTTTGCACTTCAGATTAAAGGTGGGGTCCATCTCTTCCCCTGACGCTCCAAACCATCATTTCATGCTTCACGCCACTCATACCCAAATCGCATCATTATCTTTTCATTTTTCTCTTTGCTAATTATGATTTTCCTCTGTCTAATCTATTTAGTATTTATCCAATCAAGGATGAGAGAGAAAAGAGAAGATACTTCCCACTTCCAAGTGGCTCATGTGGGCCGAGTTCCGACCGTAATCCATACGCCTCGGGAACTGTGTCGTGAAGACCTTATGCCTAGGTAAACCTCTTTTGAAGTAGCAAGTTAATTTTAGTATAGTCAGCATTGAAAGAGTTTACAAGTACGAGGCGTAATAAAGGAACTCTTCACAACTTAAAAACAAGTACCTAAAAACTACAATACTGAAGAACGGGGAAACCTGAAGTTAGTAATAATTAATTAATAGTCCTTTTCCTCCTGAATAATTTAATCTTGCAAAAGATGGCAAAGGGGTGTTTTCGGTTGCATCAAACGTAAAGTGGGACCGGACCACCAATACGGAAAGCACAAAAAACAACCTCCATTTACATCTTCATCCCTCACTTTTCTACATTTTCTCACAAGCCCTAACTTTTGTTTTTTCTTTCACTCTACTCCCCTTTAACTACATGAACACTTCGGATTGCACCAAGGCATAGTAATTAGCGTTAAAGTCTTCAAACTCCCACAACTCATCACAAAGCGAGAATCCGTCCACCGCCGAACATACATCACCGCCATTGTTAACAAACCCATCTTCGTTCTCCTCTCTGTTGGGCAGCCCAAGCTCGTCGTCTGAGGCTTCAAGAAGATGTCTTATAACCCTCTCTCTGTCGCCCTCTTCGTCTTCCTTCGAGGAAGATGACGAAGAGGATGAAGATGGGTAGTCTTCCAGAGTATCCGTTGCCATTGTTGGAGTGTTGGTGTCTGTGTCGGTTTCTAGAGTTGGGTATGAGAGAACGTCTAAAGTAGTAGAATCAGTAGATAGCTCTTGTTGAAGTGTAGTAATGAGAGAAGAGAGGTCTTGCGTGGGTTCATCCTCTTCTTCTTCAAGAAGAGAAAGTATGTGATTGTAAGACTTGTGTCTCTTACTTTCTTCAACATGTTCATCGCCACCCTCTACATGGGTCTCCTCTCTCTGGCGCTTAGAAGTTGTCTGTGTTTCTGCCATTAGAGAATAAGGTATTTGGAGGTACAGAGTTGTACGCAAAAAAGGTATTTGGAGGTAGAGACTAGAGAAAATGGAAGGCAAAGGATGAGGAGAGAGAAGTGGGGCGAAAGGGTTATATATAGAGATGGGATGAGGAAAGTGTTGATATCGGTCAAATGAGTGGAGGAAAAGAAGAACTGCAAATAAAAAATTATCTTCCTAACGTGTGTTGAGGCCTGAGGGCGTGGAACTGGAAGATGCTTAACAAAAGGGAAAGCAAAGAAAAAGTAGGGAAGTAGAAAATGCTCACATGCTCTTCATTAGTTGGTCCAAACAAAAGTTAACCGTTAGATCACATCTAGCATAGAGATGTGAGTTTGTTGAGATTGAATCAACGGCAGTGATGAGTTGAAGGACTAGAGGAAAAAGACAAGACTAGGAAAAGGATAAGTGTACGGGTGTAATAGAAAAGGCAAGAGCAGTCTATGTAACGTTTTATTTATTTTTTAATGGTCCCGTTTCTTGGAAAAAAAAACATTAATGCAACGGCTACTTGTGATTTATGAATTTATGATGGATGGGATACGTACTCTAGATCAGGGAGCATAAATTGTTTATTTTACTGTTTCAACGGTCCAGATTAGTTCGCGTGTCAATTGGTTTGGGGAGTTGAATCCTGGGAAAGATTCGGAGATGGGAAAGAAAAGCAAAAGATAAAAATATATTTTTTTATAAAAAAGGTGAAATGGAAAAGAAAGGTGATTTGCGTTTTGGAAATGATTAAAAATAAAGAGGAAGATTGAATTGGCTTCTACTTTTTGTCAGGTAAGGTAAAGCATACAGAGAGGGAGAGACGGAGATGGAGAGTCCGTCTGATATCTATATAGACATTTAGATATCAGACAAATTATAGTAAAAATGAATTCATTAAAAAGTGATTAACATTTTTTTCTTTCGATATAATTTTATGTAACGATAATTTTTTTTGGTAACAAATACTAGTAGTTTAATCCACCAAACTTAGGAGGGACAATTTTAGCATATAGATTACGAAGGGAACTAATATATCGATAGGCTGACTTTTTTCCTAGTTTTATTCAATTCCGGTCGGTATATACTTCAGGAGCCTCCGATGGTTATCATGGAGCTCATCCACTTACACAAGCAAGAAATTTTGTATTGCAAAATACCGCGTTAGTAAGATACTAGTTTTTTATTGGTTTTTTTTCCCTTTGTAACAAAAAAAATTCATATTTAGCCAATATAAAATACTCTAATACTCTCCGTCAAATACAACTGAGATTAAACATCTAGTTATTATTTGAAATAAACCCAATATATGTATATATTTTGCAGTATATGTATATATTTTATGTTGACTTTCAAACCAAAAACTTGATAGTTATTAAAAAAAAGAGCCAAAATACATACAATAAGAATTGAGATACTTTGAGACTAATATTTTAAAAATCAAATCGAAAGTTAAATCAGTAAAATAAGAGGTTAAAGTTTAAAAGATGCAATTGACATTAGACATTTCATAAAATTAGCTAAAAATTAAATAAAATTAAATAATTTAAAATCTTATTAAAAATTGTTTATATTTATCAAAAATTTTGAAATTTAATTTAAAAAGGTTATTAAATGAACTTTAATTGATTTATTTAATTTATAAGAATTTATTAATTTACAAAAAATAATCAATTAATTAATAATTAATCAATTTTTAACAAAAAATTATTAAAATAAATTAAATCGAAAGTTAAAAATCAAACTAAAAAATTAGATAGTTCAAAATTTTTATTATAAAATCTGTCAAAAATTTTAATATAATTTTGACTTTACAATCGATGATGTTGAATAGCAGAATTTTGATTACACATCTCTTCTCCTTTTTATTTTCCCTAAAATTAGTCATAACCTTACATAAAACTCACCAAAAAGGCGTTTAAGCGATGAAGTTTAGTTCAATTAAGTTGTACTACCCAATAACTCTACTTGTGCAGATTTCTTAAATTTATTTCGGATAGTACCATTTACTTCGATGAGGATAGGATAGAATATCTTGGAGCAGGCATGCATGGAAAGATTTGTTCACCTGGAGGCGGAGAACCTTCACAGGACATTGGGGGATTCAAAGACATGGGATGGGATACTGCTTCTTTATTATTATTATTTATGGGTATGTGTCCTTTCTCGGTCTCTGTTATAAGAGGCCGCGTGTGCATGAAGACAATACTCACAAGACTACAAACTTCTTGTGATTCTTTCACGGACTCTTTTTCAGGTCTTATCTTGTTTCAGATGGCTAACACGTTTCTCACCACACAACACAGTAGTGCATAAAGCCGTTGGATTTGGAACAAGATCCTCTGTCTAATATTACCCTATCTTATAAATTTTAATAATTTATTTTGTGGGATTCACGCGGAGTACATACGGGACCTATACAAAATTCACATAAATAAACAGCTGAGATTTATTGGACACAATAAAACACCATAATATTAGACAAGAGATCTGAATTCGTTAGATTTGGCTCTTCTTTGTTCAAAAGATGAACAAGAAATTTAACAATGCTCATAATTCTGCTATTGAGTGCATAATTAGGTCATGAAATAAAATTCTCCATTTGGATTAGTTGATCTGATTAAGCTAAAATCGCCTCCTTCAATGTCACTCCAAGTAAATCAATGGGTTTCGTTTAGAGAAGGTAAAATCATGTGCATACGAACCATTATTCCAAGTTGGGGCATGCACCGGTTGATGTTTCTTTACAAGTTTTTTGTTTCTCCTTTTTCTTTGGCATGTGATGTGTTGTGTATTCTAAATTTGGTTAAAGTTAAAAGGGTCCATATCAGGCAAAAGTGATTTGGAAGTCATTGACTTAATCCCACGTCTATCTTTTGATATCATACTAAAAATTGTTTATATTTATCAATTTAATCTGAATTTAAGTTAGACTAGTTTGGATTTAGAGAGTCTCAATGGATGTTGTTATAGTTTGGATTTAATCATGTAGTGGTTCAATTGATTTAAGGCATAAGTTTTACCAAGATTGGACGAATTGGTGAGGCTAATTGACGACCCGAACTTGAAACATTTGACTCGATTTTATAAACTTATTGTAGATTTTGATTATTGAATTTATATAAACTAAATATGTTTTAAAAACAGCTATGAATAAGACTTATTATTATTGGACCTTTTTAGATCTCATGTTTCAACACAACTCTTAGTGGATGTTGTTGTTGTGTATAAGAAATAAATAGGTCAAATATGCACAAACAAACTAGTTTCAATATTAATTTGAACTAAAAACAAAAGCCAAGAAACTCATATATCAAGTTGGTATCCTGATTTCCAGATTGCATATCAAGCATCAAGTTCCACAAAACACAAAAAAGGATTCCTTATTTTATGTCCATTGACAATTAAGTAATTGATTGTGATGAATCCAATTTTTTTAAACACACCCGCCTAGAGATTAGATCTTAATCACTACTTAATTCATAGTGAATAAAATAATTATCAATTATTGAGTCTAGTCAACATAGGGAAAAATTAGGGCCTTAAACAACCCTAGAGTGTAGTGAAATGAAAGCCAAGTAGCATTAAAAATAATAGCAATTATTAAACAAAACTATGTGACTTAGTGGATAGTCCAACAAAATAGTATATGGTTCTTTTTCTTAATTAAAGCAATCATTTGACCGTATTAGAAATGTTCTCCATAACTAAAGCTCCATTACACATGAGACAAGATCCCATTAATCTCTCTTCTATCTTGTACTTATTTTTCTCTTCCAAGTTGCGTGTCTTAAGGGTGTCGAGCTTTGTTTATTCGATTGTTTCATGTTTTAGGGTGTTTGTTGTGTGAGTATTTGTATCGTAGTGTTATTATTTGTTTAAGTACTTCTATGTGCATTCATATGAAGAAAGGTCCATGCTTACCTAATGAACTCTTATCGTTAATCTTATGCTTATTATCGTTTTACGATCTTAACCATGTGCAATGTTCACTATTTTTAATAAATCATTTTGTTTTTTGTGGAATTAGTATCTACATTCTTTCCAATGCTAATAACTAATTAAGGACTTCCTAATTGTCTTAAATTGGTTAACAAAATGATTTTCTATCTTCTTCCCGAGAACATTAAAGGGTATGATCGGAGGAAGGTGCAATATTTTTTTTACATTTTATAAAGAGACTGTTTTTGTAACTTAAATCTTTGACATTTCAATCATAAATAAGTAATCTTTTCGGTTATTCTAAAGTTCACCCTCTAAACTACTAAAAGGAACCTAATTAAGAAACGAGAAATGGGATGAAGACAAAATTTTTAATTTCTCTCCTTACCTACTTCTCTTCTAAAATACATTGATTATTTCTTTAGGATTATTTATGATGATATAAGTTTAGTTACAATAATTTTGGCTATTCATAAAATGAATTTCAGCATCATTCTCCTATATTATTAAGAAAGTAGATTATGTTTCGCAAAACTATATTAAATTTCATTTGACATTGAGTCTTGACCTTTATTAAGTCTAAAGGAGTACAAATAATTAAAATACAGCAAACTAATCCAAGTACCACCGCCCTGCAGAAACATTAAGATAAATACACTAAATCTATAAACCAACAACTCTGGCCTGTCAAGAATTAATTATGGATAAGTCAGAAGTGTGAGTCTGATACATCGTAATAGAAAAGTAGAGAGCAACAGCTAAACATGATAGGGTTAAAGTAGTTAGGAGAGCAACGGCCATGTGTGCTGAGGTTGGGGATGATGGACACCTAAGAGTGCCCTGCACGTGTTAAGTACCCACCAATTTTAACCACCGCATTACTCGCATCTCCGTCCCTAGAACCAGTACTTGTCACTGTACCTTGCCTTGGTCTCTCTTAGCTGGCTACGCTTTTTTTCAATATATACATAAAGTAGCTTCTCTTGGGAAGTAATTCTTTTATGGGTATTAGTTTCAGTGCAAATCTCCCTATCTGTCAGAGGTTTTGGTTTGAATTGACATGCAAACTAACCGGAGAATACTGCTGAACATGAACATATATGGTATATCAACACACAAGCATAAAGACCTGTTGGAAGCGGTGGAAGAGGCATGCAATTTGAGCTACAGGTTTCCATTATTGCGGTGCCTTAACAACTTGGCAGATGGACCATCCTGTCATATGTTGGAAGGATAGGACTTTGAAGGTTCAATTATTCTTATGGTTAGATTCGAAAAAGTAGCTCGTTTCAATAGGACCATTGGCCGTGGTTAATCATTGATATCTAAGAACAAAATTTCCAGGCGATGGTGGTCGAGCTTTAATTGGCATCAACGTGAAGCACCTAAAAGAGGCGTTGGTGGGTGGTCCTGATGAGACCGTGACAAGAAGCTATCCGATTATTTAGGATCACGATACATCTGACAGTATGTATGTATGTATGTATATATGTATGAGGTGGTAGCCACTTTTATCCCCACTGCCTTTTGCTTAAGGAATCTAATTACTGCAATGGACAACCCAATCTTCTCCATGATTTGTGTTGTTGAAATGTTTCAACTCAAAAGTGCTCATTCCTGTAGGTCAAGCCCTCCAAGAATGTCATTTTAAGTTGATAAATTACTTTCACTTGAAATAATCAGAACTTTTATTAGAAGTTTGAACCTTATTGATTTAAATTTGTAAAAATACATAAGAGGCTGTAGTCTTTAAGACAAGGAATAGAGACTAATTAGAGGGTACTTCTAATATAGGTTGAAAGAGTACTTCAATGGTTGGTACTGATTTTTAACTGCTCAACTCTTGAGTTGTTTAGAGTTTTGTGTAGCTCAATTTAAACCTTGAAAAGAATAATTAAATTATTATGTATTAAGATCATAAATTCTTAATATCTTTATTTGTTATTATATTTAAATTTCACCGTTAGGTTTTAACTAGTTCTTTAGCTTAAAGCTCCTGATATTTTAATTTATATTTTCTTTATTTATTAGGTTAACGGGTATTAATATTACAAAATATCTCATTTTGTCAAACACGTTACTTGAGTTTATATGAAGATTTTTTTATTTTTTTTTTGGATTCTAGAAAATTTTGTAGGTGGACCAAGCGGGCACACCTCTCTGAGGGTCCAACTGACGCACTATCCCACAGGCGGACCAAACAGGCGCACCTCATCATTGAGAGCCCAACTAATTCTCCAAAATTTATATGAAGATGCTACTAAGAATCCATGTACCACGTCATGACATAAGGATAAGACTTGTACAATTTTGGTTCTCATTTTTAGTGATAATATAAGGACTAATAGCATAAATTAACATATCAGAATATATGTACAAACTCAACTCAACAGTCACAACTACTCAATACATGGGTAGTTTGGTCCTCATAATCAAAAACCTTTTTTTTTTGGTTCACCTCATAATCAAAAACCTACCTTTAGAAAAATATGATAAACAACCCTAAGAAGATAATATGACATCAGTGATAATCACGGCTCACTTAACGATAAACTTAACAGGAAATGTGATCAGACGGGGCAATGATGTGACCATCAAGCCATGTCCTTACTTGGCTTGTAGTACAATATGTCCAATTTCTATATACTTCTTTTGTTGATTCTCCAATCAACTAGAACAAAGCACCAAGATGCCTGTAGATCTTGATGTCTAGTCAGTTAGTGCATATATGCCACATGATTAAGGAATATTTGCAGTTGTTAATATTTGACCATTCTCAAGTAAAACTACACTTGGAACTTAAGTTTAATTGATTCCAGATTTTATATGATATTGGGAATCTGTGACATAAATATGTGCCAATTCCACACCTAAAAAGGCAAATGGCTGTCAAAATCAGAGGTTAACAAGTTATCTTAAATTATTAATTATACATTTATTCCATGCTGTAAAGTTTGACACATATTCCTCGAATTATGTCAATACAGTGTTTTTAGTCCTTGAACTTAGGTGTTGTTTCACTTTAGTCCCTATAAGTTTTTTATTTTGGTGCTTACAATTTGATATAACTTAAGATTAGTCACAAGTATATTTAAGGTCAAACTTCTTAGTCCTTTTCGATTTGTGTATACATAAGGTCACACTTTAAAACTTGGTTTTATAATAGTATTTGTCCAAAATAGTTGATAAAAAGTCATATTTTCAATAAAACTGAATTTCAAAGCACTCTTTTTGGGAAGTAAATGTAATTAAAAAGAGCAATGAAATGGAAATAGATTTGTAAGAGTATTAAATTTTTATAAGGGTCTTTTTGTGTATGTCTTTTTAATGTCTAGATAAACTTTACTGTTAACTACTTCAAGCACAGCATAAAACCAAAAGAAAGGCATAAAGAAGTCAGTTTTAGAGACTAATTTTTCAGTGTGTATGCAAAGAAATGAAGTCTGATGCTAAGATCGTGATCAATTTTTTTAAAATCATATTAAAAGTTAAATCGATAAGATAAAATGTTTAAGAGGTTAAAAATTTTTAAACAGTATTAAACCGTCATAAAATTGACTAAAGATAAAATAAAATGAAATATTTTAAAAAATGATTTAAAAAATTAGCTTTACCTATTAAAAAATTTAAAGTTTAATTAAAAAAGATTGTTAAATAAATTAATTGAATTAGTTCAGTTTATAAGAACTTATTAATTTACCAAAATTAACTAATTAATTAATAAACTGATAAGTTTTTAATACCAAGAGTTATTAAAATAAATCGAATCATAAAGCTAAAAACTAAATCGAAAAATTGAACATTTCAAAATTGTTTTGATTGAACAGGTCTAACCCTTTAAGATAGATTGTTATGTTTGTCTTTTGATATTGCAAAGCAAGCTATGAAAGAACCATATTTAGAGGTATGCAATGACCACTTAAGCTCAATCGGAATAATGGTAATAAGAATTATATGATAAATATAATGAAGAATAGAAATAGATATGAATTTCATCCCTCATTATATTAGAGAGTATGGAGTATTACCCCAAAAGAAGATATAAAAATACTGTTCAACCAATCATAATATCTTATTTAGTATCTTTTTTCATTCTTTGCTTATTTTTTTTTTCTCGTACCAACTAACTAAGCACTTCTTTAAGTCTCGGGTCCTTGAAGACTTGTGAACTCTAGTTAAAATTTGGTCAACCGAAGTTTACGTTGTACTTTTTCTACGAGAATGAGTATAGTTGTTAAATTGATCCTTCAAACTTAATCAAAGATATGAAATGATTAACAAAACAATGCCATTAGGATTTTAAATGAATTAATATTTATAGCGAATAGACCTTTCAACTCAAAATAAAGTATCACATAAATTTGAATTAATAAAATTTTGAGTTAAATTAACATATAAGATATATTTAGTACTATAAAACATTGATGTCAAACTTAAATATTAATAAAAATATAAAGATCAAAATGAATTTTCTATTAATTTAAAAATAAAAATAATTAAATTAGGAAATCAAATTGGTTTGGGCCGGGAGCCTCACCGACCAGGTATTGTCCAGTTTGGTGTCACCCACATCCCGTAAGGGGGCGCTGCGCATCCCATGGGGGCAGCGAGAGTCGAACCTGTGACCTCAGGGTTTTGATGTGTTGAGACGCACGCCTCACACCACAGAGTTACGTAGCGCAGGGGTGAGAGGCGTGCGTCGCAACGCAACCAAACCCTTTGGTCAGGGGTTCGGGTCGCAACCTCACCCAG
>JAOTIZ010000001.1:2368638-2385867 GCA_027123425.1 Erythroxylum panamense
GGCTACGTAGGTCGTTATGGTTTGACCTAGTTATATAGACACAACAATCCTGGGTTTCGGGAAAGTCCCGGGATAAATTTTTTTTGTTTTCCGCACCGGGTACATGTGATGTACCCACCGGGATTTTCCTACAGTTTACCCTTGATGGATGAATTAGGCATGTATCTAGGGAGATAATCTTAAAATCTATCAACTCTTCCTATGATCTTCCACCCATAGTCAGCAATAATATGTAAGACCTTGGTATTGATTATCCATCTACCTAGTAGAAAGAGCATATTAGCTCTCTTACTCAGTGGACTATGAGGTGTCCAATTGTCAGACCAAATCTAAAAATTTTCACCATTACCAATTTGCATTTTGATAAGGGGATAAATATTGTATCTATGCCTTAAAATGTTGATGAAAGGCTAAGAATGTTCCATCTTCTCTTCTAACTGCCTAAAATTGGAATTGCTCAAATAGTAGACATTTATCCATTTGCTTCAAAAAGCCTCTCTATCCTTGAGATGCTTCCAAATTCTCTTAGCAATTATCTTGTTTTAGATCAACTGAAAAGAAACCATTTCAAGCCCTCCTTTTTGCTTCCTCTAGCAAAGATGGTCCCATTTTAGCTTATCCCTTTTTGGAATTTTCTACTTTTCCAAACCAGAGGAAATTCTTCATGCATCTTTCATAATAATATTCTTTAGAAGAACCAGGTGCAAGCTCCAGTGGTAGTGCAGGTTGTCTATAACTGAAATAATTAGTTGAAGTCTTCTTTCTTGAGAAGGAAATATGTTCTGTTAGACATTAATCTTGCTATTATATCTTCCCAATAGAATCAAGCAATCATGGTACTTCAACTTCTTTAAGGATATAGGTACCCCTAGATATCTGAAGGGAAGAATTTGAATATTCAAACCAAATATCTCCTGCAGACTATTAGTATTAGAGACATCCTGAGAAAAGTACATCTTTCTTTTCAAGAAGTTAACTTTTAAGCCAAAGATTCTAGGAAATCTATAAGAAATTTGTGCAAGATTGATATTTACTTCTGATCTGCAATATAAAAAATCATTAAATCATTAGATTGTAGTGATAGGAGAAGTCTGAATTTCCCAAAGTCTAAATCAATTATTGTTTTTGGTACAATATAATTTTTGTTCATTTAATAAAGAAAATAAAATTCAAGAATTAAGGTGACAATTCACATATTATGTCCATGTATAACAAGAATTAAAAATTCCTTATTTATGTGCCTTAAATTAAATTATATCATCAAAAAATAATTTAACAATGATATTTAAAGGTTAACTAAAATAATAGTATCAATCTCCTTATCCTTTTGTGTTTACGGAGTGATTTGTTGAAGAGTGAAAAGTACATACAAAAATTTAAATTAGTGTTTTGGTATATGCCATAACCTAGAAAATATGTGAAGATGAGACAAAAATAATCATTTGCTTAAAATTACCCAAAAAAATGGAAGTCTACTTGAATTTTTAGTACCTTCTCATATTTTAAACCCATGTTTCATGAACTTCATGATTTCTTGTCCTATTGAAGTACCCAAAAACAAATAATAATTGAAAAGGAGAGATAAAACAAACAAGTAGGATCAGAAAATGATACAATTGCAAAAGAAATGCAATTATTTTGTGGCATTTATTTTCAAAGTCACACGAGGAGGGCTAACTTTTCCTATACATATAATAATATTTACTTTTCCTTTAAATTTTATCTTTTATTCACAACCTTTTCCCTAACTATGTACTCCTTTAATGCCCAAGATGAAAATGTTTTAAACCTGACTATATTATATATTAGAACCACAATAATAAAAACGAAAACAACTCAGTAAAAATTCCACTAAGATATAGTTAGAACTACAACAACAAACTACTATTGTTGAAAAAAAATGAACAAAAACTAAACTTTAACTAACACAAAATCCTCCTTTATGTTCTTGATGAGATCCAGGTCTCTAGTTTTCTATATTAGACCAGAAATACTCGGTGACACTTTTATTAGGCTATGCTCGATGGCTTTCTTCACCTCTTTTATTGTCATGATGATCAACTTATTATGTGTTGTAGATGCGATTCAGTTGGTGTTTAGGGCTTACCAATTAACTTTAAGTTCTAGCTATTGAACTTCTTCCGATAGATAATTGCATAAAGAAATATAACAAATTTTGAAATGAACTTTATTCTTTTGGATCTATAAAAATAACTAAGACCTCCAAAGTACAAATTTAGTTATTTGTCAAACTAACATCCATGAAATAGGGCTTGGTTTGGGTGGGCCCTGCATCATTTAGGTTTTGTCCCTTTTGGCCGCCTAGGTTGTCTACCTCCTACCCCTATTCCTTGAGGAGTCGTGGGAGTCAAACCTGAGACCTCACGGTTTTGTTGGGTGCATGACCCACGCCTCACACCACTGGGCTACGTCAACGCAACAAAACCCTTTGGTCAGGGGTTCGAGTCGCAACCTCACCCTGGCAGACCAAAGGGCACAATACTAATTTGTCTTAGGTCAAGCTCTGAACCGCAATCACGTAAGCCGGTTAATCCACCCAAACCACAAATATACTTTATTATATTATCTTGATAATGGTCCACCGTTGATGTCATACTCAACCAAATGGAATAACCAACTATTATTGATTAGAGCTCAAGGCTGCCAAGTATGAGCTAATCATATCTTTCCAAGATCTATAAAGTGACAGATACGCACAGCTAACCGAATAGTATACATAAAAAATAGCACAAAGATAGGTTTAAGACCCAACTGGCAAAATACCATTAGTATAATGAGTCTTATAATGGATGCCATGACTTATTCTTCCAAAGATGATGTGGTTTCCATAGTGGGGGGTTCAAATTGAAAGGAACACATTCAAAACAATCCAAAACTTGAATCAGAATGATAACCATCTTTTTTTAAGAACCAAAACATATGCAGCCCTCATGCTTGAAATGGATGGATGTGAGGAGACATAATCAAATTATCTTTCTCCAGAGGCCAATTAGGCCCCATTCAGCTTATAAATCACATAACAAGTTTCTTTTTCTTCAAGTTTCACAATTGAAAAAGAAAAGTTATATAATTTAGTATATATAAATCGATTTGATTTTGTTACTTTTTATGTACGTATTAACTCATTTCTTGGCCGACACCGGCCGATAGAAATCGAAATAGAATCGTATTAGTTTCCTTTTAAGGACAGAATTTGGTCTCTTTAAAGAAGGAAAAAGAATGCTCTCTTCAACTACAAATGAGACTTAGATTGAAGTTTTCACTTAAGGATATCTTGTCATCTATGGATCAAGGTCTCTTTATACATCCTCCGTGAAGGGAGCAAACAAATTTTAGAATACGTCGTATTTAGCGAATTAATGTACTAAAATTAAGAGGTAAACTCAATCTAAACTAAAAAAATGTTGATGAAAATTAGTGGAAGATGGGCATGAAATCTTAACCCATAAACATGGGGCATGAGAAGGAGATGATGATATCCAAAGAATCCACTAAACAACGGCACTAAGTGGTAGCTTCGTAGCTGGTAAGTGCCAAGTGCAAATTTGTGTTGGGTAGTCATCACCTTTATGCGGGCGGTGGGCACTAAAAACAGTGATTGCTCCTTGTAAACATGGATTATCTTTTGGATTTGATTAAGGTAAAGCATCCCCCAAAAAGAGGCAAAACACTGGACAACAATTGGCAGCTCCAAATTCTCCTAAAGATATGGTCTCAGACAGATTTTGACACCTTGGAGTTGCATTTCATTTTCTTACCAGATAAAAAAGGTTTCCCCTTTTTCTTATTTCACGTGTTTTAATAGATTCGTATACACTCAAAGACTAGTGGCCACGCAGCAAAAGGGTAAAATGTAATCGATTGACACTAAGAATGTTCAGAAAACAGGACAACTTGGAAACCAAAACCAATCCACGGCTTTGAAATTCATTATTAGCTTTGGCGATAAAGGCTTTGTACTCCACTATTGATAAGAGCTCATTTGGCTTAAATGAGGTTACAGGTTCGAATCATCCTTATATATGCAGCCGTTTAAAATTTGGGGCTAGAGTTTTACTTTCCGTAAGAGACCTATCCAGCTCGAGCAATGATTAATCTGATAGTAGATGGCTTAAAAGTACCTTCCTATAATTAGGACCCTCTTAAAATATCCCATTGACAATTTAAAAAAAAAAAACTTCTTTAAGTCCTTGGCTGAACTTGCTTTCCATGAAAGAATTGGCAATCGTAACAATAGAAGTGCTGGGCCATTCATACGAAATCTGGGTTTGGTCCAAAGTTGCATACTTTCACTGAAAATGGCCCAAGAACACACAAATCCTTTTAAATATTATACACTGGTCTCCAGAAAAGAGCTAAAAGTAAGCTTTTGGTTTCTTTTTATAAAATATGATCAACTATAATCGATTAGTGCTCGAGCCTACCAAGCAATGGCAAGTAGGTGCTAATTACAACTTACTAAAATCTCAAAAAGGCAAGAAAGGGATAAACAAACTTCGAAGCAAAACAAAACAAAAGCATAATTAAGGTTTTAAAGACACTATGCTCTTCCCTTAAACAACCTCTTTATGGCAAAATTAATATAATAAATCAATCTCATAATGGATGCCATGACTTGTTCGTCGTATGATGATGTGGTTCCCAAAGTGAAGGGAACATATACAAAACACTCAAAAAGTTTAAGTCAAGGAGATAAAATTTTTAATGATCCATAATAATATCTTTAAAAGGCTTTTCTTTTTTTTTTAATTGTATGCATTTGATGGATGTGAGGCTATAGTGACATGAGAAACAAAATCAAACAATCTATCTCTAAAGACAAACTAGTGGCAAAGCTAAATCAACTTGTAATTAAAATAATTATAAAACCAAAAAGAGCATTATATGTCAATCTATGAAAAATAACCTCTCTACTTGATAAAAGTAAGATTGTACACTACTGAACCTCTTGAGACTCCACCTTTGAGGAACTTTTGTTAAATATTATTTCTATTGTTTATAAAACCAAAAAAAAATTCAAATATCTTAGACTTAATAGTATTATAGTTTACCTTAAAAATATGAATTACATTAAAATTTTATTATTAATTCAACAAAATATTGAGTATTATCCAACCATTTTAACTAAGTTAAACCTTCTGTGTCCATTCAAATATAAACTGGGTTACAGAATAAGCAAACCTCTTCTCATGCTAAGTTGCGTCTAAATTTTGGATGAAGTTGTATTTCCTAACATACTTGAATTTGTAATGTTTTTATAATATTTGAATTTTGGGATAAAATAAATGATTAAAAATTTTAACCGGTTTAACCGATTTAATCGTAAAAATCTTGAATTGTCCAACTTTTCGGTTTAATTTACTTTAATAATTTTTATTATTAAAAATTGATTAGTTTATTAATTAATCAATACATTTTTGTAAGGTCTTATAAACTAATATAAATCAATTAGTTTTTAATTAAATTTCAAAATTTTCAATTGGTAAGAACAATTTCTTTCAATATATTTCAAATTATTTAATTTTATTCAATCTTTAGTCGATTTTATGACAGTTTAATACCGATTAAACCTTAAATATCTTATTTTGTCGGTTTAAATTTCTGCTCAGTTTTAAAACATAAAATTCTTTTTCTATTACAAAGGCATTTTTTATTTCCTTTATTCTCACTTTACCGATTTGATCTTTTCTTGTAATTTTATAAATGAAATAAGACCTCTATTTTTTATATATTAGCATATTTGTTTAAATTTCTATAATTAATCTCAGTTCAGTTTATCCTTAATTACATTATTATTTTTAATTGTGAAAAATTAATTAGATTTATTTTTATTTCCTATTCCTTATCCAAACTAAAAATTTCTATTATGCATGAAAAATGATATAAATCAGTAATAATTGTGAGAGGTAATTATTAAAATTTATGAGATAATTAATTGATCTTCTAAATTTGCATCCCAAATCATATTACAGAAAGACAGAATACAAGATTTAATTATATGTTCTAACATTCCCCCTCTAACAAGAGGGTGTTGTAGTCAGTCCCAGTTTGTTGCGATTTTGAATGAAGAAGGAATGAGTTAGCGCCTTGGTGAAACAATCTACTACTTGATGAGATGAAGGTAAATAGTGAATGTTGATTAAGCCTGAAAGTATGAGATCACGAATGAAATGAATGTCAATCTCTATATGTTTACTACGTGCATGCTGAACTGAGTTGGAGGCGAGAACACGAGCACTTAGATTGTCGCACCAAATCATAGAAGGTTGTTGTAAAAATAATCCAAGTTCAGACAGTAATGAACATATCCACCTAACTTCAGTTGCACCATCTGCTAGAGCTCGGTATTCGAACTCTTTGCTTGAGCGAGAAACAACTCTTTGTTTATGAGAACTCCAAGAAACCAGCATACTCCCAAGATATACACAAACACCAGCTATGGATTTTCGATCATCCACATCTGTAGCCCAATCCGCATCAGTAAATGTAGTCACCTGAAGAGATTTGAAAGGCTTAATACTTAGACCAAGTTGACAAATACCCTTAAGATATCTAAGAATACATTTTACTCCTTGAAAGTGAGTGTCAGTGGGCTGAGATAGAAACTGACTAAGTTTATTCACTGAGTAAGCTATATCAGGTCTGGTGGTGGTAAGATACTGAAGAGATCCAATAGTTTGACGGTAGAGAGATGGATCTTTCATGGTGTTCTATCATTTTTTGTAAACTGACGTCTAGTGACCATTGGAGTTGGTACTGGTGCACAATCCATCATGTTAAATTTCTTTAAGACACTGAAGGTATACTTAGCTTGACTCAGATGAATGCCCAAGTTATGTCTACAGATTTCTATTCCAAGAAAATAGTATACAGGACCAAGATCTTTCAAGGAAAAAAAGTTGTTTAGCTTCAGAACTAGAGACTTTAGGTAGTTGGGATCATTACCGGTGATTAGTATATTGTCGACATATATGAGAATAAAAACCGTAAACTTCGTCGTAAGTAGAAAGAAAAGTGATACATCACTTTTAGCATTTTGAAATCCCCAGCTCAATAGGGTCATGCGTAGTCAATCGAACCAATCAAGAGGTGCTTGCTTGATTCCATATATCGCTTTTATCAGTTTGCACACATGATTTGGACGTTGACGATCACAAAAACCTTCCAGTTGGCCCATATAAACATTTTCTTGAAGAAAACCATTGAGGAACGCATTATTAAAGTCCAGTTGTTGAATTTCCCAGCCATAAGTGACAACAATGATGAAAACAATTCGGATTGTTGTTGATTTTACCACAGGGCTGAACGTTTCTCTGTAATCAATTCCTGGTGCTTGCTGGAAACCTTTTAAGACAAGCCTGACTTTATGCTTGAGAATGGAGCCATTTGGTTTAAGTTTGTTTTTGAAAGCCCATTTACAGTCAACCAACTTCTGTGTACCGGTGTAGAGAACAAGGATCCATGTCTTGTTTCACTGAAGGGATGCGAATTCATCATTCATGGCTTATTTCAGTGTAATGAGGCTAAGGCATCTGTGACATTTCTAGGTTATATGAACTAAGTTAAACGGACAAATTTTTCTTAGTGAAGTAACCCATCATGAATGTTTGGGATTGTATATGCCATCCTTTGCTCATGTAGTCATTGGGTGTGTGTTTGTTTGGATTTGTTTTATTTCCTGTTCACTTCAGCTTTACCCACTAGAGCTTGGCTCATCCCTTGAAGAAGACCCGTGACTTGGTAAATGAGGCTCATGTGAGGAGATTATAGCTATTGGAGAATTATCTGTTGAGCCAACTTGTTCTTTGTTAGGGTTTGGAGATTCTGCAACAATGCTGCTCTCAAAGTTACAAGTGATTACTTTATTTGGAGTAACAATCAAAGGAATAGTGTATTCATTTTTGGTAGATGTCACTCTTCGATTTAGAAAACCTACAGTGCAAGGGAAAAGTGAAGCATCAAACACAACATAACGTGAGATGTATGTTTTTCCTGAGGAAATGAGACACTTGGATCCCTTGAGTTGAGGAGCATGTCCAAGATAAACGCATTTCTGACTGTGAAATTGGAACTTATGCTCATTATATGGTTTTAGACAAGGATAGTATGCACATCTGAAATGTTGTAATGTTTTATAATCAGGTTCTATGCCACATAGCTAAAACAAAGGAGTTAATCCTTCAAGTGTAGATGTTGGTAGCCAGTTGATGAGGTATACAGCCATTTGAAAGGCATCTACCCAGTATGTGAGAGGTAATTGAGCTTGAGCTAATAATGTTAACCCCATCTCAACAACATGTCGATGTTTGCGTTCTGTTCTCCCAGTCTATGTAAAGGTATAAGGACAGGTGAACCTTATTCCAATTCTTGCTGCTTGTGAAATATTCACAAAAGGTTTGTATTCAATCCCATTGTCACATTGTATGGTTTTGATTTTTATGTTAAAATAATTTTCAACTTGTGCCCGAAATAAGTTAAATGCATTCACATCTTCACCTTTGTGTTCACGTGGATATATCCAGGTGTATCTACTGTAATCATCAACAAAATGAATATAGAAATAATGACCACTTAATGATTGAATTGGCGATGGTCCCCAAAGATCCTTATGAACTAACTCCAAAGGAAAAGAAGCACGAGACATAAAGTTGGAAAATGGTAACTGTTTTGATTTGCCATATTTACATGCTTCACAAACAAAATTCAGATGTTGAATGTTCACATTGCATTTATTCAATATTTGCTTTAGAATTCTATAACTGGGATGTCCTAGCTTGTAATTTCATTTTAAGAACTCTTTCCCTTTCTGTGTAAGTGACGCCATATGAACTTGAGCCACTAGAGCATGTTCAGACATCTGATACATTCCTTGGTTTGATACTCCGCGCACTAGAAGATGACCTGTCTTCTTTTCCTTCACAACACAACTATCATTAGTAAAGTGCACATCTACTGGATTGTCCTTAGTGAGTTTATTGACACTCATAAAATTTTTAGTTGCAGAAGGGACTAGCAATACATCTTTAAGATGGAGTCTAGAGTTAGATATAGATAGAGAGGTAGAACCTATTCCAACTACACGATTTGGTTCTCCAATGCAAGTATAGAGATGATTCTTACCTACTTGATTGATATTCTCCAATTGATCAGCGTATGAAGTCACATGATAGTTTGCTCCACTGTCCATATACTATGATGGATCGGAGATTGTTTGTGGATGAGCATAGTACCCTTATGATGAGTTAGCATAGAAAGCTTGTGGGGCATAGTAGTTCCCAAAAACACGTCCAAAGTTAGATGGAGGTTGAAAATTTCTGTCGAAATGATGGTAGTAGTTTGTAACAGCATGTCCTGGTTTCTCACATAAGTGACAGTATGGTCGATTTCCATTGTTGAAGGCACCTTGATTTCCATAGCCTCGAGTCCTCGAGAACTACCACGTGATCCTCTCCAGGAACCTTGCTTGATAGTATTATTGGAGAATTGAATATTAGTCTCATCACGTTGAGCAACATTTACAATGGTTGAATAGATAGAGTCGAGAAATGGTTGAGTTGCTCCAAACAACTTTCGAAAGCAAGGAGAGCAGATTGTGCTTCAATCCAGGTAAGGTTAGGTTAATTAACCAACTTTGCTATAATAGCATTATAATCTGAGTCAAGACCATTTAATGTATAAAGAATGAGATCATCCATTACAACAGGAACTCCGGCTAGTAGTAGTTGATCTGTGACACTTTTCATTTTGCTGATGTACTCATCCATCTTTATTGAGTTTTTAAGTGTTTGATGAAGCTCCAACTTGAGTACCATAACACGTGATTTCATTGACGCACAGGTGATATCATAAGCACTAGCCCAAAGATCACGAGTTGCGAAACAGTTGAGTTCCAATTTTTTAGGTCATTGTATTACGTAACCAACCAACTAGAAGTTGGTCTACAACATACCATTATTCGAAGATTGGATTTAGAGTCATTTCTACTCCTTCAGAGATGAATCAATAGGGCGTTGAACCAGAGTCATTGATATGTGTCTCAAGGAGATTTCCTTCGATTAGTGGTAAGATAACGGATTCCCACACGAGATAGTTTCCTCTATCTAACTTGATAGAGGTTTTTTTGGTTGGAGGAATTAAACAGAAAGTATGTTTTGGAGGTGTGAGTAGTTGGGGTAGAGGCAGTAGAAGATGTAGAAAATGCTACTGAAAAGGAAGCCACTGAAAAATAAAATGCTCTGATACCAAGTTAAAAAAGGCTACATAGTAAATTGAATAATTGGCACAGAGGTGTGTGCTCACACTTTTCATATATATCAGCTGTAGTAACAGAATTTGTTACATGAGAGAGAGAGAGAGTAGTTTAGCCATACACGTTTATGGAATGATACAATATGTACATAAAGAATAATACAGAATAAAAGATTTAATCCTAAGTTTCAACAATATTGAATGAAGAAATGTCTATATTGATCCTTTAAGATGGAAATTTTAGCATATAGTTTATCAAAAATTTAACGGTGATAATTGAATCAATTTTTAAATTCGAACAACCTAATTGCTCATTCAAAACGGTAACATTTTAGATAAATTTTAGAAAATAACATTGTTTCGATTTTTAAAAATTTATTCAGAATAACTTCATTTTAAAAGATGTACTATCCAATCCATTGTAATCTTTAATCTTTTCCCTTTTCTGGTGCCAAGTTAGTGGAAGATGGGCATTAAATATTAGCCCATTAAACAAAGGAATTGATTGAAGATGAATTCCACTAGACCACACTACTCTCGAGGCAAGTGCAAGTGGGCATTTCTGTTTAGTAGTAATTATGATGTTATTTATTCTTAAGCATGGATTGTCTTTATTTAAATCTGTTATTATAAAATCATTAAAATCCAAGGATTCAGAGTATATTTTTGTTTTTAAATTAGAGAATCAAAAACTTAATCGAAATAAATACTAAAACATACCTTCTTATATTAGAGTATTTCAATGATGATGGGATGATATATAATAACGTAAACTAAATCTAAGACAAAGCAACTTAAATATAATACAAAACTAAAATTCCTAGTTAATTTAAACATGATTTGTATTACTTTAAATTAACCAAAATTTGAGTTTCTTCTTTTGCTAAAGTAAATGGACCTCTTTCAAAAACAAACAAAAAGGCAAGGTAGAATTGAACTGATGAGCTCCTTCTACCCCGTGCTTATGCTTACATGTTGTTTAATGATTGTGGCCACAAGAGACACCTAAAAGTTTTGGAAGTCCTAGATCTGTACCTGTACCAGTGCCAGTGCCCCATCAGGACAGGAAGAGAAGACCCCAACCACAAATTTATTCAGACCCTTCTTAATTTTTGCATCATCCATGCAACCTACCAAGCTCATACGTCGCACTCCAAGTACAGTGTACCGTTTCCAAATATGGGTCAGAAGAGCAGAGGTGTCTGAACGCTCTTGAATAGCAGAAATAAAGAACAAAACCTCATTGTAGCTGCACTTTTTATGACGCATCTGATTGTTTCTCCGAATCGTACAATTACAACTCTGGACCCTGTACTTAAGTCTCCCTTCAAGTTGTACCTTTATCCTGCTCCTTCAAATGCCAAGGGTATTTGACTCTGTTTCACACACACATATTCAGGTTTATTAGATCAAACTTCACACTGCGCTGATGCATCCGAGGCCACCTTAACCGACTTTAAGAAGATGACACATGGATAGCAAATTTAAGATCGAAGGTTTGGAGCCACCTCAAGAACAGGAGTTGGATCGTATTAATTTTAAGGTGGTTGATTTTATTACCATCATTTCTGTTGGAGAATGCAAGTACGGAATCGATTGCTGTTTAGCAAAATTTCATTCTGCAGAAGTATCATGAAACTAGTCGGTAGGGCCCGAAAGCCCCACGTAGGGGCATAAGCCACTTGCTGCGTCGCTAAACCAGATGGCCAACAATCAAACTAAATTGCAGATGATGCTACAATGATCTAAAAACACTGCAGAGCATCTTACAAGAAGGATTGGAATTTACCAAGATCATAATCAAACCACATGTACCAAATCCATTCCCGGCACCTTTCAAGATGCTTAGGCATTCATGTTCATCACACGATCTCTCAACATTAAGACATCCATCTCAAGTATTTTCCACAGTTGTGATCACGTTGATCCCATTTCAAAGGATGCAACTAAGAGACAGAATTATAATTCCAGATCAATATAGGAGAAAAAATCAAAACTAAGACCAGGTCTCTCAAAATGTAGAAAACGGCAGTCCACATAAAAATTACCAACATACAGTACATGCTCTTTCTTTTATCTTCCAACAAACACATTTACAGCACATTCTTGATATACACTATTTATGCAATCTCCATTTTCCAGCAGAAAACAAAGAAATCAATGTATTGCTTTCTTGATATAGCATGGATGCAAGTTAAAATATTAGGATGCAAAGAAAAGGGCAGGGAAAAGAAAGACCGAACTAAGAAGAGGAAGATGAGAAGGAAGTTGAGGATAAGAAGAAGGTAAGTTTAGTACCAAGTAATGAGGGATAAGGACACCGAGGTTATAAACTAAAGAAGAATAAAAAGTCAATCTCTGAAGGCCCAAAATGCACAAGAAAAAAAGCGTAACACAGATGCTCCCTAGCAGGCAAAAGTAGAAGATCATGAGATAAAAGGAGGTATTTTCACTGAAACTGACTGTGAGATGAACTTGGTATCTTGCCTATACTACTTGGAAAACTAAAAGATAAAATGACGGGAAGGGCAACGGAGCAAGATGAAGAATATTGAACGGTATTTTGTGTGCCAATCATTTGAGTTGGTACAAATAGCCTTGCCCTTTTCGGTTTTATATTTTTCCTTCGTTTATATGTTATACATAACAACATAATTCCCATATACCTGTCCTATAGGGATCCTCCCTTCAAACCCAAAAGACAAATAAGAAAATGCTTCTGTGTTTCAATTCTAAGTTCTCACATTGAAAAATAAATAAATAGGGTTGTACTTTTCTTTCAGAACAATGCATGTAGAGTTGAATGGTTAACTAAAAATCTAAAAGATAGTAATCACGAAAGTACTACAGTCTGACCAAGATAACTACTTTTCAAGTTTTCAATGCTCTAGAAGATGCAAATGATAGACAAATGAAATCCAGTTTGTTCTTGTTCAGTTTATAGCAAAGTAAGAAGATACTAATATCAAGTGTCAAACTAGTTTAAACTGAAAAATAACAATGATAAATGAAAAGAACTTAAAAATCGAACTTTGACATACTAAAAATTCCATCACACAAACAAAGTGAGAAAGCCAACCCTCAATCAGTAACATATTTAGTCAAAGTGCAAGGGCAGGACAGACGGAAAGTCTGCAAAAACACAAATAATAGCAGAAACTTCCAATCGTGCACATTAAGCAAAGTGAAGAATAGGAGTGTTGGTAATATATAGCCCATAAATTCCAATGATAAATGTTTACATAACCCATCATCAAAGATAATAACCTCTAACTACTTATTTCCTTCCTCAAAAGAAAATGGCAAGAAAAATATGGATCATTAAACCCATATAACCAGTTATGTGTTTTCTTTTTTCTAAGGGGAAAAAAAGAGAAAAAATAAACAGAACAATAGAGAAGGATTTTGTTGCAAAAACACTATTGGCGATCTAATCAACTTGTTGGTAATCCATATTATTATGTCTATTTCTGTGCTACACGACCCCAACATCTGAAATTCTCATGTCACCAAACAGGGACAAGACACAAACCCAATGGAAGAGAAGTTGAAATTAAGTTTAGAAGAAAAGAAAATTCAAGAGTGACTTCCAAGAAATTTTTGGATGCATCTTGAGTAAATTCTGAAGTTCATCACCATCCCCCAGCCAAATGGGAAAATAAATGAAAAAGTAACAAGGGCAAATTACCCATTAGCAAGACTCCTGCATTGATGGACAAACCAAATCTTGTACATCTCATTGGCAGGGGGTCACCAATACAGGTTATGTGATGTCACCGTATCCAAATGCTCAGCATCCCATCACAGCGCAATTATAGACAAAGTTCCCTGACCGCTTTCTTGCAAGCAAGTTCCACTGTGGAGGACCCTCACTCGGAACCCAGGAATTTAGCTCAATAAAACCTTCCCCTGAAGTCCGAGGTCCCCCAATAACAATAAGGCGATCTCCACATGCCCTAAATGCAAGACCCCAGCCATTCATTGAGACTGCACGTTCGGGCAACCTTCCTACAGTAAACCATGATTTTCTCTCCTTGTCATACTTTCTAACAACCATGTCAGCATAATCAGCAGCATATAATTCATTATTTACAACAGCAAGCAGAGGAGGAGCCTCAGCAGCTGCAGGCATCTCGATCTCTCTGGCACTCCGACCAGGGGACATGTCGGGAATCTCAGTCCATTTCTTTGCTTCCAAGTCATACTCCTCTCCACATCTCAGAAGCCTTGCATCACTTCCCCCAATACCACCAATAACATAAAATTTACCATCCATAAACACTGCAGAACACATCTTCCTGGGTTTATTCATACTTGGCAATGGTTCCCAAGTTTGCATCTCAGAATTATACATCTCTGCAGAGCTCAGTATATTTCCCTGAGAATCACAACCCCCAGCTAAAATGGCAATCTCCCCAAGACTGGCAGACCCAAACAAGCATCTGGGTGCATTCATCCTTCTCCCAGAAGACCAAGAATTAGTCAAAATGCTATACCTATAAATAACATGGGACATCACCTCCTTCCCAAATACAAGGAGCTCAGTGCCCACAGCCAAGGACTCCTTATCTGAACACATGAAACATTCATTGGAAGTCATCCTAGGCAAATGCATCCACCTCCGGGAGATGGGATCAAAGGCCTCCCATTCAAGCAGTTGGCATGAAAAATACACCCAATGTTCGATTACACCACGTTGCCTCCGTAGTTTGTATATCTCGCCATTCCTAACTAATGACCGGAAACTCCTATTCAGGGATGCTATGGACCCATAATCCGACCGTGAGCAGCGAATGAGGCAGTTAATGGACATGTCTCTGCCAATGGCATCAATCAAGGGATCTGAATCAGAAGTTTGCCCTGCTTGATCATTGTCGGATTGCTCGCATGTGGTTTCGCAAGAATCTGATAGCTTAAGGGATTTACTCTCTCGATAACCATCCTCGGATTTGTCTAACGGATGCTTGCCTCGCTGGTAAGACATCAAAAACCACTGGGATTCAGGTTGGCAGCAATTACCAAACACCCTTGAAACCAGACACGAGTCACAGGACCGACCCTCCAACATTTCTCTATACTTTCGCCGGGTAAAAGCGATTAATCACCAGCCCAAATCCTGCTCTTGCATTTGTATTCAGAGCGTAGCAAAACGGACAAAAGCAAACACTGAAACGGCACAACAAAAGCATCGCAAATACAGGGGAAAAAAACCCATATCAGCCAGAATTTAACCGAAATTTCCTGCAAAGCTAATTGACTTTCTATCCAAAACAGAGTAAAGGAGAAAACTTTTGCGCGGTGAAAATTGATTCCGGGAAACCCAGAAACCCCAAATGAGAACTTTTGAAGGCTTTGCTACAAATCTAGAGAATAACCCAAAAAAATAAAGAAGAAAACCCAAAATAATGTATTTGTCGAAGAATAATCGATTATTTTTGTCGTAATTTGAAACCACTTCAATGATCTGAATCCAAATGAAACAAACGATTCAGATAAAAACGAAGCCCAAAAGAGAAAACCAAATCAAATCTGCACTTCTCTTTATCTACCTGGAGATGGTCAAAACCCAACATAGCAATTTTTTTTAAGCAGAAGAAATCAAAAACAGAGTTGAAATGATAATTCAGACAAGGGTAAGTTATGACTAAACACGGCAGATCTCAAGAACCCAGTACAAGGAATAAATCAGAAACTATGAACAAACAAAAATCTAACACTTCGAAGACAACCAATGACCTGAATTTGGATCTGTTTGTAGATTTTGGTTACACGGACAGAAACAACAAAAACAAAAAAAACAGAGAAACTTTGAGATAACTCAAAAAACAAAAGGAGAAAATTACAATGCAAGGGGGGAGAGAGAGAAGCAGAGAGACTTACAGATTGGATAATAAGAGGAAGGACTTGAATGGGAGTTTAGAGAAAACAAAAAAGGTAAAAAACTCGTACGTGTTCCCTGTTTAAGCTGTTCGCGCTTCATAGTTATATATTATCAACTGCATCTCCCTCTCTCACACACACAAATACACAAACCCAAACACAGACTCCGTTTTCCTTTTTTGGTATTAATCGTCTGGTCCTTCGGTTGCTCTCGTCTCTTTGATTTCGGGTCTGAAGAGCCAATCAACCAAATCTTTTTAGAGGTACCCTTTCTGTCTCTCTCTTTTATTTTTATAATCAAATAAAAACTTTTGATTAATAATTAATTAATAAGTTCATTTTCCTTAATTTTCTCTTTTATCGTTTTATTCTTGCGAGGTCGTGACGGAGAAGAAGAGGTGGAGTTCGTGGTGGCGATGCGGCGGTGCTTGGTGACTGTGGGCCCTCTGGAAATTGAGCAAACTTTCTTAAGTGACCGGTTACCGGCTGCAACTGTATCACCACGTGGGTTGACTCTGAAGTGAAGAACCGAAACCGACCATTATCGTATTAATTACTGTATTAATCACTCCTCTCTCCTTTCTTTTTCCTTTTTTATTTTTAGGACAATAAAATACAAAAGTACATTAATAAAACACAAACTTAAACTCTTTGGTAATAAATCTAATCTAAGAAGGTAATTTATGAAATAAATCATCTAACCGTTAAGCCAAATGTTTTTGTACAAAATAAGGTAATGTATGGTAACATTTTAATTTTAATTTTAATTAAATAAAAGTTAGGGTCTAATTGAATTTGAAAAAATAAATTTAATTAAAATTATGAGTTGTTTGGTTCTACTTCTATTTTTCTGTTGTGATTTTTAAGTCGTTTAGTTCTATTTCTATTTTTTATTATGATTTTTAATTCCATTTTATGTTTTTGTCTTCCTTTTAAATAAAAATAAAATTTTGTTAATAATTACCTATTAGATAAAATTTAAATTTTAATTATTTTAAATCAATTAAATTTATTTTAATGTCTTATATCATATTTATTAATAAATTATCAATAAAAATAAATAGTTTTAGAATAAAATTT
>JAOTIZ010000001.1:2396837-2407302 GCA_027123425.1 Erythroxylum panamense
TTCGGGAATGTCCCGGGACTCAAAATTTTAAATTCCGCACTGTGTTCATGTGATGAACACCCCGGGATTTTCCTACACTTTTACCAACGCTCTCTGGGCTCATCACTTCACTGGTACGACGGTCACCCACCTTCCGAAACTTTCGTCCGATCACACCCCGCTCCTTGTCCACACGACTCCGTTATCTTCGCCCCCGTCGCCGCCCCCCGCCTTTTGCTATCTGGCCGCTTGGGCCGCGCATGCTCGGTGGTCTACTTGGCTGACCAATCATTGGGACTCTTCCCTCCCTCTGCACCAGGCCCAGGACGTCCTCACTACCTCTCTCATGGAATGGAAGTTCGATATTTTCGGTGATCTTCAGAAACACAAAAAGACCCTTCTTGCTCGCCTAGGGGGCCTCCAAAAGGCTATGGAGCGCTTTCCCTCCCCCAACCTTGTCGCCCTTGAACGTGACCTCACGGAGGAATTCGAACGGCTTGTCTCCCAAGAGGAGCTGCTCCGCTTTCAGAATTCGAAGGCGGCTTGGCTCACCCAGGGCAATACCAACTCCAAACTCTTCCATTCTGCCCATCGGCCTCCTCACCGCCGTCGTCGCATCACTACGTTGAAACTTTCATACGTACGTGGTGCGCTGACCAGAGCATCCTCCGCAACCACGCTACCCCCTTCTATGCCTCTTTGTATGAGTCCAACCCTCCCGCTCCTTATGGTATTCGTGGCCATTTCCCGCTTTTGTCCCCCCGTCAGCTGGCCCTCCTTCAAGCCCCCATCACCGAAGATGAAGTCCACCGGGTTGTCTTTGCCATGGACCCGTTCAAGGCCCCCGGCCCGGCTGGCTTCAACG
This sequence comes from Erythroxylum panamense, assembly GCA_027123425.1. Lineage (NCBI taxonomy): Eukaryota > Viridiplantae > Streptophyta > Magnoliopsida > Malpighiales > Erythroxylaceae > Erythroxylum > Erythroxylum panamense. The sequence goes on from JAOTIZ010000001.1 coordinate 2,397,682, forward strand.
CCCACTTTTACCAACACAACTGGGACACTCTTAAGGCCTCTGTCTGCTCCATGGTCTCCACCGCGTTCGACACCGGTCAGCTCGCCGCCGCCATCAACAAATCGGTCCTTGTGCTGATACCCAAAACCCCCCACCCCCAAGACTTCCACCATCTGCGGCCGATCAATCTCATCAACGTCGGAGCCAAGATCGTTACCAAGGTCCTCGCCACCCGACTCCAACGTGTGATGGCCACTCTGATTTGTCCCACCCAATCCAGCTTCATCCGGGGTCGGAATATCATTGATAACATCGTCATTACTCAGGAAATCATCCACTCCATGAGACACGCTCGTGGCCAGCGTGGTTGGCTCGCGATCAAGGTCGATCTAGCTAAAACCTTCGATCGCCTTAGTTGGGCCTTCCTTCATGACACCCTCCTGCATGCCAACCTCCCTGCCCCCTTTAACCGCCTCATCCTGAACACCCTCACCACGGGCTCCACCCAAATCCTCTGGGATGGCCACTTGGGCTCCTCCATCGCTCCTTCCCGTGGCGTGCGCCAAGGAGATCCCATCTCCCCCTACCTTTTTGTTTTATGCATGGAACGCTTAAGTCAGGCTATTCATCTCGCTGTTGCGGAGGGCTCCTGGCATCCCTTCACTCTCGGCGATGGCACTACCAAACTTTCCCACCTCTTTTTTGCTGACGATTTGATTTTGTTTTGCAGGGCCTCCGAGGACCAGATCCTTCTCCTCAATGCTATTCTGGAGGACTTTTGTCAGTCGTCGGGTCAAGCGATCAGTAAGGCCAAGACGATCATGTACTGTTCCCCCAACATCAGCCAAGAGCGCGCCCTGTCCTTTAGTTCCCTTATGGGCGTTCAACTCGTTGGGGATCTGGGCAAATACCTCGGCGCCCCTCTCATACACGGTCGGGTCACCAAATCCATCTACCAGGATCTTATCTCCAAAGTTCGCAAACGAGCTGAGCTCTGGCGGCCCGAGAAACTCGCCCTCGCTGGTCGCTTGGTATTGTGTCAGTCGATACTCACTTCCATCCCTAGTTATCTCATGCAATGCACAGCCCTTCTCAAAGGTGTTCTCGCTGACAGTGACTCTGTCCGACGCAAGTTTTTGTGGGGCTCTACTTCGACGACCCGGTCATTGCATTTGGTAGCTTGGGATACGGTATGTCAACCCAAAACCCGGGGTGGGCTGGGTCTTCGGAAGCTTCGCGACCTCAATACCTCCTTCCTCCTCAAATTCGCCTGGGGTCTAATCTCCGGCAGCACCAGACTCTGCTATCACGTCTTCAGGGCTAAGTACGGTTGGACCGACAATCATCTTCCACCCGCTCGACCCCGCTCACCTGCGTCTCCTCTCTGGCGCCAACTCTCTGTACTCTGGCAAGTTGGTCTTCACTGTATCCATTGGAGCCTGGGTAACGACCAGTCCACGCGCTTTTGGCTCGATCTCTGGCTCGACCGAGACATTCGCCTCATCGATCTCATCACCACCCCCTTATCGCCTCTCGACGCCACTCGCACGGTGGCAAGCTACACCACCGCCCTTGGACAATGGCGCTGGATGGAGTTTATGCCCCATCTCCCCCCCGAGATTCTGCCGCGAATAACCGCTATCCATCTCCCCTGCGTCTCCCTCGGCCCCGACCGGCCTTCCTGGAAATTCACTGCGACCGGCGCCTTCTCCACGGCCTCGGCTTATGAGTTCCTCAGTTCTCCTACTTGGTCGTGTGTTGATGCCCCGTGGACGGCTATCTGGGACTGGCACGGACCCGAGAAGATCAAAACCTTCCTCTGGCTCCTAATGCGGGAGGCTCTCCTCACTAACTATGAGCGGCGTCGGCGGCACTTGACGCTCGACGCTTCTTGCCATCACTGTGGCCAATTAGAGACCGCCTTCCATTTTGTCAGAGACTGTGTTCGCAGCCAAGCTTTATGGACCCGTCTCCGCAGTCACCTCCCACCCGATTTCTGGTCCGGCACTTGTCTTCGTGATTGGCTCTCTTCTAACTTGCTTTCTGCTGCTCTCTTGCAGGACGGCACGCCGTGGAGCACTTGGTTTGCTGTTGCCTGCTGGCGTCTCTGGCTTTCCCTCAATGAGGCCGTATTCAATGACACTCCTTCCACTGTGCGGCTCCTCTTCCACTCGATTTGTGCCCTCAGTCATGTAGTTTGTCAGGCTTTCCAGGATCACACACGCCGCCGCCGCGATAGTACTCCTTGCCTGCCTTGCCACTGGATCCCCCCACCCCCCAATTGGGTCCGCCTATCCATTGACGGCGCTGTGACCTCACGCACTTCCCAAGTTGCCGCCGGCGGGGCCCTTCTGGATCATACGGGCCGCTGGATCCGCGGCTTCACGCATCACATCGGCACCTGCACCCCGATCGAAGCGGAACTCTGGGGCGTTCTCCATGGCTTAACCATCACCTACCATCTCGGGTATCAGCTGGTCCAACTCCACTTCGATTGCAAAGCAGCCGTCGATCTCCTTACCGTCGACGGAGACGACTACTGGGGCAATGCCATCCTTCGGCAGATCCGTCAGCTCTTGGACCGCGACTGGTATGTCGACATCCGACATGTATATCGGGAACACAACGCCTTGGCCGACTCTCTGGCTAAGATGGGTCTTGCTATCCCGCTAGGCCTTCAAGTCCTGCCTTCCCCTCCTCGTCAGGTCGCGGAGTGGTTGCCCCGTGTCGCCTCGTCTTCCTAAGCAATGTTTTGCTTCTTCAGTATGTAAAAAAAAAAAGAAGACAAAGAAAAAGATAAAAGTGATCATGTAGTCAATATTTTAGAAACCGAAATATAATAGTTTTTGAACATTATAAAACTGACTAAAGATTAAATAAAAATAAATAATTGAAATATAATAAAAAGAAATTATTAAATAAATACTAATTGATTTATTTGGGTTTATAAGAACTTATTAATTTACAAAAATTGACTGATTAGTTAATAAATTGATAACTTTTTAATAATAAAAATTAGTAAAATAAATTAAACTGAAAATTTAAAAATCATATGTATTGAAACAAGAATTTCGAAGTTCTAATAAATTAATGGCCTAAAATAGTATAGATAACTTTTGGGCCTCCTAAAAAGTAAGAGTTAAGTTCAGTCCATTGGGTGTTGACCAGCCTAGTCCAGTTTCGAAAGAGAGCATTTAGATTCTCCGGGATGTTGATCGAATCCATAATATTTTAAGAAGTTAATGTTTCTTGCTTATTGTATGAATATGATGCTAAGAGATGATCGTTGACGCTGCTAGTTTGTCGAAGATGCTGATGGCATTGTTGGGTTGGTTGTTAATGGCGTTTGCTAGTACTGTTGTTGTTGGTTCTTCGTCTCACGATCCCGAGCTTGGCTCTGCTCGTGTTGTATTCCAGGTTTGATTCTCTTCAACAACTATTTTCTGGTTCTTTTGTTTTTGTTATTGGTACGACAATGTTGATTTTCTTTTTTCTTCAGACGAATTATGGTGACATTGAGTTTGGGTTCTTTCCTTCTGTGGCACCCAAAACCGTGGAGCATATCTACAAGCTGGTTCGGCTTGGATGCTATAACACCAATCATTTCTTCCGGGTATTTCTCTTACTAGGAACTCATTTGAATATATGGTTGTTGTTCTTTGATGGGTTTTTTCTAGTTGGTATGAATTGTGGTTTTAGGTGGGATCTGATGTTTGTTTCAGGTGGATAAGGGTTTTGTTGCCCAAGTGGCGGACGTGGTCGGTGGACGATCGGCTCCGATGAACGAAGAGCAAAGAAAGGAAGCTGTAAAGACTGTGGTTGGTGAATTCAGTCATGTGAAACATGTTAGAGGGATTCTTTCCATGGGAAGGTGTTTTCCTTCCCTTAACTCACTTTTTGGATTTCTTTGTCTTTGAGGGTGTTTGCTGGTATTGTACATGAATTCCTAAATCTTGCTATTGTTTTAGAGTCTTAAGCTTTTTGCTAGCAATATTTTTTTTTGGGTTGGTTTATGATCAAGTATAGGGGAATCCTACTCATAGACTAGGCTAAGTCCATAAGTGTAACAAACATATTGCATGTGCTTCAAGTGAGGTAAAACAATTGCTGTGAAAAATGTTGAAGCTGCAACAGTGTGAAACATACTTGGGGTATGATGCGGAGTGTAGATATTCAGTTGACATTGATGGGTGATAAGGAAATGTGGGTGGTTTTAAGCATCTAGCTGCATGGACTGGTTCAAATACTTCTTGAGGCGCAACATTATACAAAGACGCAGATAGGAACTGGATGAAGGGAATGAATTAGCCCATTTATTTTCTAAAGCTTTGCACTAAAATATAATTATTATACAGTTCTCTTATTGAGCATGATTTGTTGTGTTGATGGTATGTCTTCTTTGATATAGATTTGAGGATCCAAACAGTGCGCAATCTTCATTCTCAATACTTTTAGGGAATGCCCCACATCTTGATGGCAAGGTATAGTAAGGGCCACATTTTTTAGGATAAATTTTGGAATCTCAATCTGACAATGAACAGGTTCTCTCCAGTATGCAATATTTGGCAGAGTTACTAAAGGTGATGACACACTGTCTAAACTTGAGCAACTTCCTACTCGTCAGGAGGGAATATTTGTAATGGTACGATTCTGATTCACTTTTAAAATACTGTTGTTGGTAATGATATGGAATGTGGATATCTGGCGATAGGATTTTACCTCTTGAATGAACTGTGGCATGAAAATTGCACGAAATAACTTTCTGTGATCCAAACAGATCCACATATATTGCAAGTTGTCATGTCATATAGACAAATTTTTTATCAAATTTTTTCGTAGGTCTTAAATTATTAATAGAAGTTGTTGGTAGTCTTTAGTAGTTGAAGTTGTATCAGGAAGTTAATTGCAGTTAGAAATTTTGGTTACTTTTCATGTCTAGGAAGCATCATTTGTATAGTCGTTGCCTGGCAGAGAAGAGCTAATAATCCTCACTTTTCTTGTTTCAGCCCACTGAGCGCATCACAATCTCGTCATCATATTATTATGGTATGTTTCAATTGAATTAACTTTATTTTGGTGAGTTGATCATTGTTGATATTAAAATGAATTTTGTTTTGCATTACTTTGTGATGTAACTTGAACACAGTTTAAAAAATTTAATCGCAAAATAGGTCTTGCGTTCATGACTATCAAGTTATGCAACTTCTATTCCAAATCTGATAATGGTAGCTTTGCTGAACCCAGAACTGGTTTAGGTAGTTGAGACTAATTTTAGGAGAATTTGAGGTGTTAACTATGGATCGCTTTGATAGGCAAATGGATGATAATATAGGATTTTTATTAGTATTTAGCAATAGCCTCGTAGGAAACTACAAGCACCAAAGCTACCAACCAAACAATGGTCCCTCAAGCTTTCAGCTGAGACAGTACAAAGAGAAAAGATACCCCTTCTGTACTTACATATTCTCCTCTCTGTCTCCTCTAACTAATTCTTCTCTAATTGTTAGCTGACTCATCATTCCCTGCCTTAGTGATTCTCCTGGAATATGTTAACATGGGTTTGTGGCCCATATTCGGTTCCACCCCCCTCGTTCTCCTAGAGTAAGTCAATATGGGTTTATGACCCGTATTGCTATCAATTCCGCCTCTTGTGAAATCAGCCTTGTCCTCAAGGCAGAAAGAAGGATACTGCTGTTTCAAGTGGGCAGTAGCTGTCCAGGAAGCTTCTTCAATGGGTTTTCCTTTCCATAGCACAAGCCATTCGACAATCTGCTCTTGATTCTTCTGGACAGTACATTCAACTAAGATTGCTTAAGGAGCAGTCGACTCAGTGGAGTCGACCTCTAGGCCTGAAGGAAGAGTTGGCTCTGGCACATGGTTGCCTATCATCTTTTTCAGCTGAGAAATGTGAAATACCGGATGAACTCTGAAAGTGTCAGGAAGAGCCAACTTGTAGGCCACAGTTCCAACCTTAGCTATCACTTGAAAGGGTCCATAAAACCGGGCTGAAAGTTTAGGACAAATTCGCCTAGCTATTGATGTTTGCCTGTGAGGTCTAAGCTTGATATAGACCCAATCTCCTACCTCCAGTTGAGCATCTCTGCGTTTAACATCAGCTGCGGATTTCATGACTTATTGAGCCCTAACAAGATGGAATTTAAGCTGCCTCAATGCCTCATCTCTATCAATCAACACACCATTTATAGCATTAATAAGTGACTCCCCAATGAGGAAGTGAGGAACCTTAGGAGGAGGTCGATCATACACCACCTCGAAAGGGGTTGTGGCGGTTGCAGAATGAAAAGAGGTGTTATACCAAAATTCGGCCCAAGAGAGCCAATTATGCCACTGCTTTGGTTGCTCAGATAGAAAACATTGAAGATAGGTCTCAAGACACCTATTGACCACCTCGGTTTGTCCATCCGTTTCCGGATGATAAGAGGTGCTCATTCGAAGAACCGTTCCTTGCATCCTCCAAATTTCCTTCCAAAAATTACTAACAAAGATTGGATCCCGGTCACTTACAATTGTCTTTGGAATGCCATGGAGTCTAACCACCTCCTTAACAAAACAATCAGCTACAACCTTGGCAGTAAAAGAGTGTTTGAGAGGGATAAAATGTGCATACTTTGATAATCTATCCACTACTACCATAATGACCTCAAACCCTTGGCTTTTTGGCAATCCCGTTATAAAATCCATCGAGATGTCTTCCCAAATTGAATTGGGAATAGGAAGATGTTGAAGTAACCCAGCTACGGCAAGAGCTTGATACTTGTGTCTTTGGCATACTTTACACTCCTTCACAAACTGCAGAATTTGTTTTTGCATTCCTGCCCAATACAAACAACCAACTATCCGTTTATAGGTCTTAGGAAACCCGGAATGACCTCTTGTAGGAGTAGAATGGAATTCCTGCAAGAAATCTGGAATGAGGGGGGAGGTTTGAGACAAAGCTAACCTGTTTCCTTTGAACAATAGCCCTCCTGACAAGTGGAACTCGGTTTCGGCTGTAGGATTAACTTGGAGTTTCTGTAGAATTTCTGCCAGCCAGGGTCTCTTTGATACTCTTTTTGCAACTTAGCAGAATCGACCCAAGTAGGTGATGAAACTAGATGGTGAAATTTTGGTTCCACCGGTACACGTGATAAGGCATCTGCTGCCTTGTTTTCTGGTCCCGGTTTATAGAACACTTCAAATCTGAAGCCCATTAGCTTGGACAACCAATGGTGTTGATCAGGGGTATTTAACCTCTGTTGTAGGAGATGCTTCAATGTCTTGTGGTCGGTGTACACTTTAAATGATCTCCCCAAAAGATAATGCCTCCAATGTTGTATGGCTAGCACTAAAGCCATAATCACCTTCTCATACACTAATTTAGACATGGCAGTAGCAGATAGGGCCTTGCTAAAATAAGCAATAGGTTTATTTTCTTGCATAAGGACAGCCCCCAATCCAAAACCAGAGTCATCACACTCCACAATAAACTCCTTAGAGAAATCCGGTAAAGTGAGGATCGGAAAAGAAATTAGACAATTCTTCAACTTGTCAAAGGCTCCTTGAACTTCGGAACCCCAAGAGAAGTTGTCTTTCTTGGTGAGTTTAGTGAGGAGTCGAGCGATCTTCCCATAATCTTTGATAAATTTCTGATATTACCCAGTGAGGCCAAGAAACCCTCTCACCTCGGTAACATTCTTTGGTATAGGCCAATCTTTAACACATTGAATCTTGATAGGATCCATTGCTACACCTTCAGTTGCAATAACATGTCCCAAATATTCAATGGATTGTTGTCCGAATAAGCATTTCTTCTGATTTGCATAGGAATGATGCTCAATTAAGAGCTGTAAAGCTTGTTCCAAGTGTTGGAGGTGCTGCTACCAACTTTTGCTGTAGATCAATATGTCATCAAAAAATACCAGCACGCTTTTCCTTAGAAGTGGTCTAAAAATCGAATTCATAGTAGATTGAAATGTGGATGGGGCATTCATAAGTCCAAAAGGCATAACGAAGTATTCATAATGGCCTTCATGAGTCCGAATGGCTGTTTTATGAATATCTTCAGTCTTGATTCGAATTTGGTGAAAACCGGACTTCAAATCAATCTTAGAGAAATGCTTGGAACCATGCAATTCATCAATAAGCTCATTGATAGTGGGAATTGGAAACTTATCAGGAATGATTACCTTGTTCAGGGCACGGTAATCTACACACATTTTTCATGAATTGTCCTTCTTTTTAATTAGAATTACCGGACTGGAGAAAGGGCTAGTGTTGTGCCGGATTGCACCTAATTCAAGCAATTCCTAGACTTATTTTTCAATCTCATCCTTATGGTGATAAGCATACCTATAAGGACGTACACTTACTGGATTGGTTCCATTATATAGGGTAATGGCGTGATCATGATCCCGAGAAGGAGGAAGACCCTTCAGTTCTTCGAGCACCAATCGGTTTGCTTGCAAAACTGAAGTTAATTCCTGAATTTGGGCTGGAATTAAGGTGGTACTAGTCTCCGAAACAAGCACACTAACCCCACCCTTTTGCTGTTCGTTTTGAAATTCCATCGCAATGGAATGGAGCATCCACTGCAAGGCAGAAATTGTTGGGGCTACTTACAGCCTTGCCCCCTCAAGGTGACTACTTCTTTCCCCTGCTCAAAACCCCATTTCATTGTTTTCTGCTTGAAGTCTACTCTCACCTCTCCTAAAGTTTCCAACCATTCTGCACCCAAAGCCAGATCTATTCCCCCCAATTGAAGAATATATGCATCAATTAGTAGCTCCACATCTCCTACTAACACCACAAGTCCCTTACATTGACCTTGTGAGAAACATTTTGTTCCATTACCCAATTTCACTCCATAGGATTCGGTTGGAGTCACATTCAAACCCAAGGTAGCTACTAGGTCTTGCGAAAGATAATTATGACTTGCCTCATTGTCTAAGAGGAGCAAGATTGGAACTCCAGCCAGCTTACCCTCAATTTTGAGGGTCTTAGACTGGATAATCTCCCCATACTTAGCTACTTGACAAACCATTTCCCATGCCTCACCAGTTTCGGTCTCCTCTCTGTCCCCTATACCTGAAAGAAGCCTTTCTTCTTCGTCGTTCCCTTCCCCAATCAGTAATCTCAAATGCTTGTCAGGGCATACATGGGTAGGGCTATAGTGCTGTCCACATTTAAAACATAACCCTTTAGCTCTTCGATCCATTAGTTCTTGATAAGAGAGGTTTCGAGTCCCTTTTTGTCACCCCTCGATAGCCCTCTCCACGCCGGGTCTCCATTTAGCTCCACTGGTAGGATGCGCCGGGGGTCGGGCCACGTTGGGTCGCATGCTGCCCCAGTTGCGACTACCCATGATCGGGTTGGGGGGTTTGAACCTTGGGACACCCACGGGTCTCCAGCCTGCTGTCGGTTTGTTAGTCTCCGATGGAGCTAGTTTGCGCTCCATTGCTTGTGCTGCAGAGATCATCTTATAGCGGGAAGAAGGATCCAAAGCTAAAACCTCCAACCTTATATCTTCTCGTAATCCCCCTAAGAAAAGACCCATATACTGATCTTTGGGAAGAGGAGGAACCTGAGCCATCAACATCTCAAACGTTTCCACGTATTCATCCACAATGCCCTACTGCGTCAACG
>JAOTIZ010000001.1:2443085-2454754 GCA_027123425.1 Erythroxylum panamense
TATATTTGTATGATTAATTAGGATAAAATATCGAATTATATTTCTTAATTTACCCACAGGAATTAAGAAAAGGAACATAATTCTATAGTTTTATCACAACATTTCGGATGAATCTAATTGAGTAATTCTTTAGCTCACAGGCAAGTCTTATGTCACTAGAGTCATCTATTAAATGCATGATTTACATTGGTAAATCATGAATTATTATAGGTCTCGAAATATATATAACGAGCATATATTTTTATTTCTCAATTTGCAGTTACTCAACTATATAATATTCAATGTGATATTCCCGAATTGAGAGGTGACAACTATAAGGTTTGGAAGGAGAAAATTCTGCTTCATTTAGGCTGGATGGATATAGACTATGCTATTAGGAAGACCGAACCACTGAGAACGACTGAGACCAGCACTCTAGAAGCTATTGCTCTTTATGAAAGGTGGGAGAGATCTAATCGCCTCTCCATAACGTTCATAAAGACTAAAATATCTGCTGGCATTCGTAGTTCTGTTGACCAGCATAGTAACGTGAAAGATCTATTAAAGGCTATTAATGAGCAATTTGCTACATCCGACAAGGCCCTTACTAGCACTTTAATTATGCAGTTGTCATCTTTAAGGCTCACTGGAATAAAAGGGGTACGTGATCATATAATGTGTATGAGGGACATAGCGGCTCAGTTGAAAGCGTTGGAATGTACAATATCGGAATCTTTCCTAGTGCATTACATTCTGTGCACTTTACCTCAACAATACCGTTCTTTTAAGATCTCGTATAACACACATAAGGATAAGTGACCGATCAACGAACTGTTGACCATGTGTGTGCAAGAGGAAGAGCAGTTGTTAATGGAAGATGGTGAAAGAATTTGACCGTTTCTGGAAAGAAGAGGCAGGACGATGCCAAAAGTAAGGGAAAGGACAAAGTTGCTCCTCAAGCCGATATAAAGAAGTCGTCAAAGTGTTTCTTCTGCAAGAAGAGGGGACACATGAAGAAAGACTGCGCCAAATTGAAGGACTGGCTCGAGAAGAAAGGTACTCATATTTCATTTGTTTGTTATGAGTCTAATATGGTTAATGCTAATCATAACACATGGTGGATTGATTCTGGTTCTACAATCCATGTTTCGAATACTTTACAGGGTATGCAAAACCTAAGGAAGCCGGTGGGGAGTGAACAAGTCATCTATTCATGAAGCAAGACGAGTTCACATATGGAAGCCATCGGCACTTACAATTTGGTTTTGAGCAGTGGTTTTGTTTTATGTTTGGACAAGACCTTTTATGTTCCAAAATTCTCTAGAAATTTGATTTCTGTATCCAGACTTGTACCCTTTGGTTTTTCCTTTAACTTTTCATATTCTTGTTTCAGTTTGTATAATGAATCGAAAGTTATTAGTTATGGTACATTATCTGATGGTCTCTAGTCCCTTCAGTTACAAAATAATTATACATATAATTCAATGCATGTCACTGCTAGATTGAAACGATGTGTTGTGAATGAAGAATCTTCTATGTTGTAATTAAAATATAACTAATTAACTAATTAAAATATAATTATTAATTAATTAAAATATTGTAATTGATTTAACTACAATATAATTAATTAATTAAAATATTTTAATTAATTAAAATATTGTAATTAATTAATTACAATATAATTAATTAAAATATTATTATTATTTATTTATTAAAATATAATTAATTAATTAAAATATTATAATTAATTTAACTGCAATATAATTAATTAAAATATAATTTATTCATTAATTAAAATATTGTAATTAGTTAATTACAATATAATTAATTAAAATATTATTATTATTTATTAAAATATTTTTAATTAATTAATTAAATATTTTTAATTAATTAATTAATTAAAATGTAATTAATTAGTTACAATATAAGTAATTAAAATATAATTATTCATTTATTAAAATATTGTAATTAAAATATTATTAATTAATTACAATATAATTAATTAAAATATAATTTATTTATTTATTAAAATATAATATAATAATTAATTATAATAAAATTTTATTTTTTAGTATTTTTATAAACCAACCACTATCGATGATAATGGTAATCATTCCTTCATTTTAACTAACCATCATAATTATAATAATAATATTCATTCATATTTTTTACTGTATTTGTTACTATTCTTATTCTCATTCTTTATATTTTTTACTGTATTTATTACTATTCTTATTCTCATTATTCTATACGAACCAACTGCACCGTTAATTACGATGAAACAAATGTTAACAGACCGACTTGTGCCAGGAATATCGCCGGAAAATTTTCAGAATATCCCATAACCACGTGAACTGACAAATAGGTTATCGTTTGCATTTTGAGTGTCCAAGTAATCATAATTAGCAAGATTCACTGAGAGAAAAACATCCAGATTTTAGTTGTCAAGACTTGAAGATGTCTCTGTCAGAAAGATGACAGGTGGATGAATAACCATGAACTGTTGTGTTTCTAGGTTTAGGTGCTATTTTTAACTCCAAGCTCAACAAGTCAAGGAGGAGTCACTGATTGAGGATTCAAAATCTGTAAAGATGGCTAAGACTGGACGCCTCGTGCCCTGCTCATGTCGTGACCTGAATATTATACAAGAGCACGGGGTGTTTTATCCGACTGGTCAACAATGTCGTGCAACCTCCTGAAAACTCTAGCTGCTAGAAAATGTTGCATGTACTTCCAAACCCCACTTACACCAGGAAACCCTTGGTTGCTAGCTCCTAGCGGTAAGTGAACAAGTGCTAGCTATATGAGGATTTACTGCTTTTGGTTTTCTAAGTATGGTGTGTATTCTAAAAGGTTTCAGACTGTTGTATGCCACTTTCGCTATTGTGACTGTTATTTCTATCGATACACTGACTTTAAAAGATGTTATGAATAAGGGAAAAGTTTTCCGAATCTGATGAAAAAATTCTTTTAGTTTTACGAGGCAATTTAATTATGGTTTTATTTATATTCAATATCCCCAGAGTCTAGTATTAAATATGAGATTAGTTACACTTTTATGTAGAGAATGACATGCAAATACTGAATTTACTTCCATATGTCTTTGTAAGTTTTTTTTAAGAATAAGAACCAACATCTATTTGAGCAATTACTACTAAGGGATAGTAACACTTGTATATAACAGGCTATATGAATGCATTTGGTAGCATACATATAAAATTGTGAGAGGGAGATAGGGTTATAATTCAATTGACAAGAAATAATAAGATAACGTGGCCTTGCGTGCCGAGACTGACACAGATTGGCCCGGGACGTTGGCTAATAACGAAGCAGATTTCCCTAAACCCACTTGAACACTAACCCCAGTTTGGGGACACACAGAGAAAGGACTGTATGGCGTATCTCCATGACATGATTCTTATCCTTCTTTCTCTTTCTATTTGTGCCTCTTCAAAACCCTATTTAATAACAAGCACTATGGCTAGCCCACTGCTTTCTCCCATGCACTTGTCTTCTTCGTCGCCAACACCATTTCCTAGTCTCCCTCTCCTTATTTCTCTCTTTTATATCATCACTCCAATATTTTCTCTGGCTAATTCCTCGTGGCAGGCTTGTCATTTTGTCCATAACTTGTCTCTTAACATTTCTTTTAAATCTCAAGACCTCGTTAGGGTCTCTTACTCCTCCTCCATAACCCTTCTTCAATGTCATTCCTAACTCATCTTTTGTTTCTCTGACAACCCACTCCCTCATTTTGTCTCCCAAGGACTGTAGCTTGCTTATATTAGCTAACACTTTAATTCCCCTCCATAACTTCAGTTAAAAGCTTACACTTCTTTCTAATATAGTCTTCCAACAATGTCTAGCAGAAGATCTCGTTCAAGGCAGTCATCAGGAGTTCCGAGGATTACTGATGAGCAGATCAACGATCTCGTCTCCAAGTTGCAACAACTTGTTCCTGAGATTCGCAACAGGCGCTCTGACAAGGTACATAGTTCGGTCATTTTCCCTCTTCTCTCTCTGCATGGATTAAAAACTTGTGTGGCCTTTATTCAATTTAGTAGATAAAGTCTTATAATCCCACAGCCACATTTATTTTCTCGTGTTGCATTTAGCCACTAAAACTCGATGTGTGGGACTCCATTGTTCCCTAGCTATTAAGTCTTCCTCGTATACACGCACACACACACACACAGTTGTGATACATATACTTTATGTAAGCCAGCTAACTAGTTTAGCTAAGCCTGTGGTGTAAGTCACTAATGTTCTTTGACTTACTTATATTCAACAGGCTTCAGCTTCCAACGTGCTGGAGGAGACTTGCAACTATATTAGAAGCTTACACAGGGAAGTGGATGATCTTAGCGACCGTTTATCTGAACTTCTGGCTTCAACAGACTCGAACAGTGCTCAAGCCGCCATAATTCGGAGTTTACTTATGTAATATTGATTATCTTATTGCACACCATTTCAAGCATATATTAGGGTTTGGCCACTAGGCCAGGGAAAAGGGTTTAACATGGTTTCTACCAGTGTCTTTGACACCCTTGCTAGTTGCTACTTGTCGTAATTACTATCAAATGTAATAAGAGAACGAGTACTTTTCATCAATTAATTTCATGTATTTTTCCGAAGCTACCATTTTTAAAGTCATCTTAATTTATAAAATTTGAAAATGATAATTCATGTGTTAAACCCTTAATTAATGAAGTAACAAATTATTAATTTATAAAATAAGTTTTAATTAACTAAAAATGTTTGTACTTTACTAATCTAATCAATTAAATATGAATTTAATTTAATAAATACAATATATTAAATTAATTTTAATTGCATTTATTCCTTTAATTGGAATTGTATGTACACAAAAGTTGAAACTGTTCTGGAAACAATTACATCATTTGACAAAAGGAAAAGCTTCACTAGACAGGAACTCCTTTAAAGCCAAGATTGACATTAGAGCATTAAAATATGTGATTCTCTAATTATTGTAAGCTTTAGAGCTGATTCTGTGCCTGTTTTTGCATAGGTTAAGATGCATTTTAATTTTGTCCAGCTTAAATACAGTGACGTCATCCTCCTTCCAACGTTGATTATTGAAAACTTTGTTATTTCTCTCTGCTTATATGCTGGTAACCAGATATGATAAAAGCTATGTAAATTGTCCATATATCTCCTTCATACCTGTCATTGAGTTGTACACTCCTATTCTTTATCTCATTCCATGCTTCGGGGGTGATTGTCTATACTGCACAGATACGTTGTGGACTTCTATATTTTTTTGGTAAAGTTGCAATAAAAGAATAAGTGATCATGAATTTCCAACTCCTTCTTGCATAACATGCACAAATTTGGAAAGTATAGGTACTTTTCTAATTTGTCCAATATGGGGAGCTTGAGTTAGAAAGTTGTCCATAGTGTGCGCTGCTTTAGGACTAATCCTTACACCACACTACTTTGTGCCAGACTATTTGAGGATTTGTTTGATTAAATAGTAGCTTATCAGAGTTATTGGAATAGCAATTAGAGGGTTCTGGTTTCCATATTACTTTATCTGCATTGTCACTCAAATTATGGTTGATCAGGAAGTTGATAACACCAAATGTTGCAAATATATCGTAATAATCTTCTATTGTTAGGCAACTCCAAAATGTAATTTCAAAGTCAGCAAGTCCAATAGGTTATATAAGTTATTATCTATATATGATTGAAGCATATAAAAATGGAATAATAAACTAATTCAATATAGCTATAAATAAAGACCATTAGCTAGATTCATTATAATTGTCATATTGTAATTGTACATCTCAAAATATATGTCCAAAAGCAAGGTAATTACACTAACATAAATATTAATATGATTGCAAACATGTGTGAACGTTATCAATTTAGCACCTAAAAGATAATTTAGCATCCAAAACAAAAGACTACTTTTATCAAGCTTCATTTTCTCTTTGTCTATTAACTTCCATTTCCAAAACAAGATTGATAAGCTTCAAGATTCATTTGCACTTTATTAAGAATCGATATATATGTACGCATGAAGTGATTTTAGAGAATCAAAAGCTCCATATTGAGTAGCTTGCTCTTGCAAACGATGTTATGCTTGGCATACCCTTCCACCTAAAGCCTCTTGGTTGAATAAAAGCTAATAAATATTGGGATAAATTGATTTAAAGCTCCATTTCATTCTAGGCATTAATACTTAGGTTGAATGTTGAGATTATTGGTTGGATCCATTAGATTCATATATTGTGTCCCGTGAATAGCTAGTTGTATTAGATTGCATACATATAATTGATGTTAATACAATGGAAGAAATAGTTAGATATATAAATAATATATTAACATACATTTAACAGTTTCTAACATCAATTTCAAGTTGGTTAGGTTGTTTACGACTCCTCTTATTGTCTCTAGTTTTTCCATATTTCCTACGTACTTGACGTTTCCCCTTATGTGAAAGCTTTTGATGATTATTGACTCCTTTGGTTTATGTTTATCTTTCCTGCTATTCTTTTTTAGTTTATTAGACATCATTCTTTCTTTTGGTGGATGTATTTCTTCCTAATTATTTTGTATCTATAATATTGGACTCCTAGTTTTAGCAAGTATTGATAAATCTATATAAACCTATTTTATAGAAATATTCCATATATGACTCTATTTGTTGGGGACCATGAAAAATGGCTAATAGATAGAGTTTCCATACCCTACAATTGTATGTGTTATCCTTACCCAAGTACCCTATAGGTGTACCATTCCTATTAGTGACTAATAAGATGTGATTTGATTATGTTAATTGACTTATCCCTTTTGTTTTGGATTGATTTTGGTGCTTAAATGGTGAAATTAATATTTATTTTATTTTAGGAGGTGATAAAAGGAGATTGCATCAAATTGGAACAAAATTGATCAAAATCTAAATTTTGTAAAAAGTGGAAAGATTGCTGCATTGGATAAGTGAGTTAACGTCTAATGCTAGATTTTCCTTAAGAGTTTCAATTTAATTAGGCAACTTATTTCCATCCCTATTATGTAAGGATTTTTATTTATTTAGAATTGAATCTTTACAAGACAGAAGGAAGCTAGGTTTTTAGTAGGAATTGGGAAGGAAAATGTGGCGTATACCTTTTCCATCATTATTTTTTGTTTTCTTTGTGTTTTCTCTTCATCCTTTTTTTTTATTTTTGTGGTTGAACTAAAGCTATAAGTGGCTAAATCCAAATATTTTAATTCAAGGATATTCAAAACTCTAATTGTATCCTTGTGAGGTTTTGTTCTAAACCTAAATTGTATTTTGATTCAAGTATTTCTTATTTTATGTTCTTATATATCATGAGTAATCAATATTGATTAATTTGAAAAATTAATTTGATGTTGATTATTGTATAACTATCTATGAATTCAGTTATCTATAATTGTCATGAAGGATTGGTACAAGTAGTAAATAAGTTATTTATGAATTTATATATTTAACTTATGAGAAACAAAAAACTAAAATGAATAATTATAGCTATCTCATTTATTTAATTTAGGGTTTAGTCTTTTTCATTAAGCTTATTGTTATCATTCAATTGATATGGAATACTATCATACCTAATCAATTAGTAGTCGGTTTTGATTTGAATGATGAGTTTGGACCAATTAATTTAAGAAAATTTGAGACTTATTATGACTATCATACTATATTTCGGATTAAATGCTTGAATTATGAAAATTATTCTTTTTATACCAATGATTAATGTTATAATTATATGAGATATTTTCCTTAATTGATTTTTTAGTCGTTATATTTAGTTGATTTATTTTAATTCTTTGTTATTTTTAGTTTGTTAGTTAGCTAATATAAACCCCCGTTTATTTGTTAATTGACATTAAGAAACTAGTTTTTAGTTGTTTTCAGGATTTGATCTGGTTCCATGACTACTACAAGAAGTTGGTGAATCAGAATTAATTTTGAAGGCTTCCATAACTCAACCAAAATTTTAATGTTGTTATTAGAGAATTATTTCAGTTTATTAGTTTCTTTGAATTATTTTTCAGTTTATTACTAATCTCTTATCTTGTATGACTTGTTCTTCTCAGACAGGTGAATTTGTAATGTAACCCAAAATTAAAAACACAATGCATTGTTCAAGGAAAGAGGCTAAGCAAGGGCAAGATCATTCACCTCCAAGAGTGAAAGTTGAGATATAATTAACAGTTGGTGAAGATTTTAATTTCTAAGAATTTGAAGAAAATACAGCAGATCCTAACATTAGAATATTGAGGGAGTAAACAACCAAATTTCAATCAACAACCCTTATACAAAAGATTTCAAGATGTTGAGGTAGATTTCAAATTGAAATTTGGTTTGATTCATTACTTCCTTTTCTTCATAGTCTTCCAGGTAAATATCCATATAAACACTTGAAAGAATTTCATGTTGTTTGCTCTAGAATGAAGCCACAAGGAGTAACAGAAGAATAAATTAATCTTAGAACCTTTCTATTCTCATCGGAAGATAAGGCAAAGGATTGGTTATATTATCTCTCATTTGACTTAGTGACAACATAGAATGAGATGAAAATGTTATTCCTGGAGAGGTTCTTTCTTGCATCACGAGCAGTTAATATCATAAAGGAGATATGTGGAATAAGACAATTCATTGGAGAAATATTTTTTGAATATTGAGAGAGCTTCAAGGAGTCACGTGCTAATTGCCCACACCATCAGATTCTTGAGCAAATTATGATCTAGTATTTTATTAAGGTCTATTGCCAATGAATAAGAATATGATAGATGCAGTTAGTAGAGAAGATTTTGTAAGCAAAACACCATAAGCATCCAGGCAATTAATTTCAAACATAAATTCTCAACAATTCGGGATAAGAATGGATGGAGCTATTGAGCATGTGAATACGGTAAGTAATACTAACCTTGAGGATAAAATTTTAGATTTGATTGCTCTATTTTATCAAATAGTTATAGGTGAATTGCAATCAGCATGAGTGTGTGAAATATATTTATTCCTTAGGCATCCTACGGATATACGCTCTACGTTGCAACAAGTCTCCTTTCCCTACACTACAAGAAATTGTATTTTTAGTGAAAGTAAAAGTTGTCATTAAAAGAAATAATATTAGTCACTATTATTAATAGTGCCTAATCTTTGAAGTTGTCACCTCCTATTACAAATATCTCCATCACTAATGAAATAGTGACTAATTTAAGAAATTGTCAAAATTATGCAACACTTTTGTGACACAAATATTGATACTAAAATTGTAAAATGTGTGACAAAACTATATGATCACATTAACTTTACATATTTATGACAAGTTTATCGTCACAAATAATATAAAGTAGTGACAAATTAAGTCATAAAAGAACTTCATTATATTGTGACAAAAGTGTTGATACTAAATCCTATGGAATGTGTGACAATACTATATGGTCATAGCAACTTTACATATTTATGACAAGTTTGTCGACACAAATAATATAAAGTAGTGATGAATAAAGTCATAACAGTACTTCATTTTATTGTTACAACATTATTGCCATTAAAATAATTATAAATAGTGACAAAATATTTGTCACTAATTGTTTTTTCAGTGTCCATTACTTCTTGGTCACTAATATTTTAATAAAAAAGTGTCAACATCATTTTGTCACAAAAATAAAAATTGGTTCTAACAAAAATTATATTCACTAATGTGTTTATTATTATCATAAATAAAACTATCAATTCATCAACGAAATTACATTAGCTGTAAAAGAAATTTACATCAGTGACTATATTGTCTAACAGATTTCGTCACAAGTATGAAAGTTCTATGTTACAATAATGTTGTCACTAAAAAAATAATATATGTTACAATTAATTTATCACTAATGTGTTCATATTTGTTGCAAATAATATTATTAAATTTAACAATTTAATTACTTAATCGAATTTTTTTTTGCATTGGTGGACATAAAATAGAAGTTGTCACAAATGATACAGATTTTAATTACCAAGATATTATCAGACAAGCAAATAAAAATTATTAGTATATATAAAATATAAAAAGATCACCAAAATGTACCAAATTCTAATTTTCAATATATAAAATTGAAAATTTTAATATCTAAGAAAATTATTTCTTACAATTATCTCAAACTACCATGCACTAATTTAAGCTAAAACTCTCTAAGGTAAAATTTCTGGCTATTCTTCAGAAAGAAGTTCACTGTTGATTGTTTCCTACAAAATAAATAAAAATAAAAATAGTTAATTAGTTTATAAAATATTAAGCTATAAATTTAGTGCTAGTATTTTATAATAATATAACGATAATGATAAGAAGTGATACTAACTATTCTAGATTTTATAAATTTATAAACTTATAAGAGTAGTTGGGGTATTTGATCTTGTGACACTTGATGGATCTTCAATTAAGGCAGAAGAATTGAGTAACAAACTAAGAATTGCTCCAACAGTTGCCAAATGTGCAAAAATAGCTAAAATTTATTTCATTTTCTAACTTACTTCTCAATAGCTGCATCTTGAGCTTGAATGAGCTTAATTTTTTTTTCATTTTGTATTTTTGTAATTTCTGTAAGTCTTGCAACTTCATTATCTAAATCACTTGCACGTTCTTTTGCAGCCTCAACTTCAGTTAGAATTTCACTTTTTTCTCAGGACTTAGATATTATCCCTTTAACATCTAAACAACGTGAATAGCTTGACTTTCTTTCTAGGATAAGACCGAAATGCTCAATAAGTGGTAGAGGTGCAGACGAAATCTTTTCTTTATTTTTCTCTCCCTTTTCTTGAAGCTTATTCTGCATATTTAGATAAAATTTGAAAACTTAGTAAAGTTACTTCAATTTTTTTTTAAAAAATCTAATTTAACTATAACTTTCATACCATTATTTCTTCTCTATTTGGAACAGACAAAGTTCCATTTGGCTTTTGTCGCAATACCGTCCAAACTTTAACAGCATCGGGCCACTCATCAGAATCTTTATCTTTTAAAAAAGAAAAAGAAAAGACAAAGAAATTTAATGATTAATTGGAGCTTATTCTTTTAAGAAAAATATAATTTTAATTTTAAGTAAATAAAATTTTACTTTACCATCCCATATGCAATTTGTACAATCGACTTTATACCAGAAACTGATTTCGTCTCTTGATTTCCCCTATTACTTGTGTTTCTTTTGCTTTACTCCTATACATTGATAAATAATTTATTTTTAATAAAAGAAAAAAAACTATCAAAATAAGTTAAAGTACTTAAATTTTAAAATTACCTTAAAATTTAGAATCTCCCATTTATTCTCAATCAACCATCCAATCACCTTCCTCCACATCCTTTGGGCAATCTTTGCTCTTGAGATAGCTTTTGTGCAAATAATAATGTTGATTTTTATACTGTGCATGCACTTGTTGCATCACATAAGATTGCACTCAAATTTGAATTTATCATAAAATTCATATTAAAAATATAGTTAGGAAAATTAAGAAGCAAATTCAATGCAACAACAAAATTAAACTCTATTGCAATTAAAAAAAGTGTCATACCTTTGAAAATAACCACATTGCCTTCTTATCATCCTAAAAAATTGATGGGTGTCGAATCCACAAAAAATAAATCCCAAACACCAAACGAAAATAAATTGCGCACAGTGGTAAATGGGGTCGATCCACAGAGAATGGAACA
>JAOTIZ010000001.1:2469694-2481241 GCA_027123425.1 Erythroxylum panamense
ATTCTCACAAGACTATTCACCACTAATTTCTCTTTTCGTGTCAAATTTTTAACTCACAAATCTAAAACAAGTTCGGGTTCCAACAAATAGTGACAAATTAATTGTGAAGAAACTAAATTGTCACAATTTCCATTGTATTAGTCGTACAAAAATAAATCATCACAGTTAATCCAAACAATTATGTCAATTAATTGTTTTGTCACAGCAAACCTAATATTTGCAACGAAATAATACTTAATCACAAAAATTTTCACTAAATTACAAATGGTAGTGACTATAGTTATACTTTGGTGATTGTGACAATATTAAGTAGACATTAATTAATTGAATATTTATTTACAAGAGTTTTCGTCATAACAAGTAAAATATTATGTGACGGTAAACCGTTTCTTCACAACAAGAAAAAATATTTGTAACCAAACTATATTTTATTAAAAACAAATAGAAAATATTAGTTACCAATATATGTTTTGTCACAATTACAATTAATTTCCGCCAAAATTATTTTAATGCCAAATTTCATAGGCTTTTAGTGACAAAACTTAGTGTTAAAATAAATTTTAACACTGTTAATATAATAATAGAGACAATTTAACTGTGAAAGATATTAAATTGTCACAATTACCATTGTGTTAGTGACAAACATATAAATCATCACAGATAATCCAAACAATAGTATCAATCAGTTGTCTTGGCACAAAAAATCTCGTATTTGTAATGACAAAAATAGTTAGTCACAAAAATTGTCACTAAATTATGAATAATTATGACCATAGTTATAGTTTAGTTATTGTGACAATATGAAGTAGATACTAATTAATTGAATATTTATTGACAATTTTTGTCACAACAAGTAAAATATTGTGTGACGATTAATTATTTAGTAACAAAAAGAAAAAATATTGGTGACCAAACTATATTTTGTCACAACAAATAGAAAATATTGGTTACTAACATATGTTCTATCCCAATTACAATTTATTCCTACCAAAATTATTTTGGCTCCAAATTGCATAAACTTTAATGATAAAACTTAGTGATAAAAGAAATTTTGACACTATTAATATATTAATAGTGACAACTTAATTGTGAAAGATACAAAATTGTCACAATTACTATTGTATTACTAACAAAAAAATCATCACAGTTAATCCAAACAATAGTGTCAATCAATTGTCTTGACACAAAAAGCTTCGTATTTGTGACGAAACAATAGTTAGTTACAAAAAATTGTTACAAACTGTCTTAACTCTCGTAGTGCTAACACGATCTCCATCATCGTTCCTATCCCTCTTGGCAAGACGGTTAAGGGCATTGAGGTGCTCCAAGATCTCCCCAAAATGTGCCTCTAAATGATCCTTTAATCGGTAGATAATTTGATGCTTCATCTCGTTTAGTGCCTCCCATAGTCATCTAACCTAGGGTTATCTGTAGTGTGATTTTTGTTTCTGTTACCATCACCAACATGGAGGGGGTGATTCAACCTGCTTTGATACCAACTAATGTAGCGAGAGATAAAGAACAACTAAGTAACATGCTTAATTTGAAGAAACACAAGAATTTACTTGTAGAGAAAGCTTAAAGCTAATTGAATATGAAAGTATTATTGATAGAATAACTAATGCAACACTTAAGAGGCCTATTTATATGCTTTATAAAGTAATCCTAATATTAAAGGAAATAGGAAATTAAAAACAAGTAAGAAATTTATAAAAATTATGAAACTTATGGAAATTGTAAATTTTATGGAAATGGGATACTTATGAAAATAGAAAATTTGTGAAAATAAAAAATTTATCAAAATAGATGTTCCATGTTAAGGAGGCATTATAACCTCTCTCGTTGCTACAATACCTAACGATTAGAATACAATATTGTTGATTTCATGATGAGATTAAACCAAAAAGAACTTCAAACAAACATATTCCAATTTCTATTGGATTAAGGTAATTAGAAATTTAATTTAAGGCAACTAAGGTTTGTAAAATTGGGGATCTTCTTCAATTTTGACGAGTAACAAAGGGGTAATAGACGAGTTCTAAAGAAAAAGTAGGGCTATCTTTTGTTGCTTATTTTTATTAACCTAAAAATTAAATTCTATGTTGTAATTTAATTAAGTTCAAATTTTAACATAAATATCAGATAAAATGTCAAGTAAATTCTAATCTTCCACGTTGACACCTTTTAGTGAGGCATGATGAGAGAAATTTAACAAAGTAATGATAATGTGTTTTGTTTTAGAATGTTAGGGGTCCAATGCGATTAGACCTTTTGCAAAATCTCGCAGTAAATCGGACTTTGACGTTCTCCTTTCAAGTACTGGAATTGTCCTCTTGTGGGGTCCACATATCATTGATGGGCTTACCCTTGAATGATTCTATGAGAGCTTCTTGAGCCAAGCACCGGAGAAGCTCGGTTCAATAACCATTTAGTTGTTGTCCGTATCTCCCTCCCTCTAGAAATTGAAGGCCTTCTTCTCTTCTCTCTCTAGATCTACATCCAAAGCATCCTCTAAATACAGGTAAGTAACTGTAAATAGTCTTTCTTCAATAGCAAGTGAAGCAACATCGACCATCTTGGTTTTGGTTGTTTTATCCTACCGTGAACTTGTCGGGTCGATAATGGTTGGCCAGTTGTTCAGTTAGATTTTGTGTTAGGGGATGATCTACGTGGGATCGGGGATGTACAAATTCAATTTCTCTACGGGTTAACTGCTTTTAGCACGGACGAGATTTGATTTGGTGATTTCCTATGTTGTCTTAGGTTTTATCAGTCTACGATGGACCAAAGCGGGTACACAGTGGAAGTTACTGGCCTCTCTCCCCAGACCACAGAGCAGGTTGTTTACGATTTTTTCGCTTTCTCTGGCCCGATTCAGCATGTCGAAATCGTCAGGTATTTGCTTGTCTTCTATTTTTTTCCTACTCCTTAATTAATGGCTTATTGCTTCCTGATAATGGATAAACCGTTCTTTTCTGTTTGTCTTTTAATTGTTACAGATCAGGTGAATACGCTTGTACTGCTTATGTGACATTCAAAGATGCATATGCCCAAGAAACTGCTGTATTACTGAGTGTGAGTATTGCCCTGCGCTTTTCTTCTCTTGATTTAATCTCCTATCTGGTTGGTTTTTTATTAGGCTTGCGAATTTTTCACAATTGAGGGAAACAGTTGTGGTTAAGAAACACTGATGTTAATTTTACGATGAAAATTGAAGTCAACCGAACAAGTGCCCTTGGCTTGTATTAATGTGCTGAACAGCTCTTGGATCAGATTGTTCATTGCATTGATAATAAAGATGTAGTGGGTGTGTAATGATGTCCATAAGAACATTGAAAATCTTGTCATGAATGCCTGAATGGTTAAAGCACTTGGTCGTCCTCTGTTATTGTTTCCACTACATGTTCTGCAAGGTGCATACTTTCTCTCTTTGCTATTCAAATTTTAGATGTAACCTGTTGCAAGTTATTGTTGTATTTGTCTCTCTTCACTAGGACCATAAGAATTATGATGTGTTTCATAATCCGTTAGTCCTATCACTAATCTCATTATCTTTTCATATTTTTCATTATAATAATTACATGAAAAAAGACCATCATCTTCATTGTAGTTGGGGATGATTCAGTGGCTAAAAAAATTTTTTTTGCTGGAATTTTCTTCCTATTCTTATGGTCTTAGGGTGCTACAATCCTGGATGAACGTGTATGCATAACACGGTGGGGGCAGTATCAAGATGAATTTGATATGTGGAACAGGTCTACATCAAGTCCTGGAAATGAAACAGACTCATCTGTAAGCTTTTCTTTCATTCCTCATCTGTCCTCTAGCATATGGTGTGGGAAATTGTTTTTGTAACTTAAAATCAGTCTTTGCTATTCATCCTGCTATGTTATGCCAGAATCCTCAACGAAGCCAATTTGTTCAAAATGCTGGAGAAGCAGTAACCATGGCTCAAGAAGTGGTCAAAACCATGCTGGCCAAAGGATATGTGCTAGGAAAGGATGCACTAAACAAGGCAAAAGCTTTTGATGAGTCCCATCAAGTTTCTGCTTCTGCAACAGCAAAGGTTGCTGAGCTGAGCGAAAGATTTGGTCTTGCTGACAAGATTTTTGCAGGCATGGAAGCCGTTAAAGCGGTGGATGAGAAGTACCATGTATCTGAGACAACCAAATCTGCGGTATCTGCAACAGGAAGATCAGCTGCTGCCGCAGCAAACACCGTTATGAACAGTAGCTACTTCTCTAAGGGAGCTCTTTGGGTTTCAGGTGCTTTAAACAGTGCAGCTAAAGTTGCAGCTGATTTGGGCAGTCGGGGCATTCAGCAGTGAGATGCTTTACAACAAATATATAGCTTTTGGTACCTGTATATTACTTTCCAGGAAGTATAGCTAATTGTTTGTATAGTTGAACTGATAGGAGTTGTGTGAATGATATACTTTGTCACTGTCGATGCATGGTTTGTTCTTCCCATTACCAAATGGGTTGAGTTCTTTATTTCTGTTTTTTGATGTTTCGTTCGCTGATTTTTCAAGTACCCTAAAGTCCGAACGCCTCATATCATCATATGGATCGTTCGGCTTTGGTGGAGTGCCTGGAAATTGGCATCTTTAGGTTCTAAGAATTTAGGTTTCAAGTAGTCACTTAGACCAGTCCTCGATAGGTCATTCGAGCCAAGACAGGAGTATATCTTTTACACAAAAATTTAAGTATGTTTATAAGATCATGGCATTTATAAATTCACCTTTAACATTAATGGTTGATTATAGAACAAATTTTTAAAAGATATTAATAATATGAGTTAATATAAATAAGAAAATTTAAAGTATTTATTATTTTCGTTAATTAAATATTATTCTGATATTAATGATAAGGATTGGAAAATCGGTAGTTATTTGTTTTTTTATAAAAATTTTATGTGATAAAATAATTGATATATTTTACTTAAGGTACCATATCTTAAACACGAATTTTATATATTAAGTGGGCTTGAAGTTTAAAACAAAACAATTAATTAACTTTGATAGCGAACGAAGCTTTTAGTTGAAACTTGACACGTGCGACATTGCATAAAAGGGCATACATGTACATGCTTGCGTCAAAAATAACCATACGTCAGCGTTTTGAATGTAATCATCCAACCGAAGGCTCGCATGTTTTGCCACCAATTCCGCGTCTGTGGGGGTATCACATCAGCATCCTGAGGTGTGGAAAAGTAGAAGGGAAGCAAAGTGGTCAAAAATCCCAAATCAACTTGCTGATGAACGGCTCTGATTGAATTGACCACAGGC
Source organism: Erythroxylum panamense (assembly GCA_027123425.1). Lineage (NCBI taxonomy): Eukaryota > Viridiplantae > Streptophyta > Magnoliopsida > Malpighiales > Erythroxylaceae > Erythroxylum > Erythroxylum panamense. Next base: position 2,474,982 of record JAOTIZ010000001.1, read on the forward strand.
TCATTTGACGTTATACCTGGTGATTCCATTCTATTGCCGGAGACCTTATCAGTTATCGCACTCATATTTTTGTGTGCCCGCCCAATTTGACCCGTTTTAACTTCTGTTTTTTTTTCCACTAATATCTCAATCCCTCTTTATCGCTCTTGGGTGTTTCAGATCTGTAGAGTACCACGTTTCACTTCTTCATCTCTTAGATGTTAATACAATCTTTCAGATCCTAATCGCCGGATTATGGACTCCTTTTCGGGTCGGGTTCCTTACAAGAACCTGAAGAAGGAGGTGGAGATGGAATCTATGTCGGTGGCGGTGGATCATCGGATTGGGTTCGATCGCTCTTCTTCTCCTAATTCTTCTCCGCCGGGAACCGGAGCCTCGGGTCTCACGGTCAGACCGCCGACACACCACAGCTTGATCATTCTAGTTCTTAGTTGTACGGTCGCTGCTGGCGTTCAATTCGGCTGGGCATTGCAGCTCTCTCTCCTCACTCCTTATATACAGGCAAGTCGATGCTTATCTAAAACACTGTTTAGATTTAATCCAGTAGATGCTGGTTGAGTTTTAGAGGATATCGTGGTAAAGTTACTTATACTTGGTGCATTTCAAAGGATTCCATTTAAAGAATGTGTAGTCTTTTGTCTTTGATGGAATCACATATGGTATTTGACGTTCAGCCTTTTAATTTTTCTTAGAAATTTGATTCTGCTGAGTTCTTTGATTGGATTACCGTGAAATACTTGAGGAATATGAATTATGTGGAGAAAAACTGTGCGCAGAATGCGCATTAGGCACTCAATTGCGACGTCCAAAGTGAAATAACATTTATCTATTCTGATTAATGTTAAAGTCTGGTGTTTATTTATTTTCTCTACAATTTTAGTAACCTATCAAGACATGAATCTTTTACTGTTACATTCTAAATGTCATCGAAAATTAATCCAAGTTTTTTGCTGATATTTTGAATCTTCAATGGTATCGTGCATGGTTGAATGTGAATAAGGGTGGGATGATATTGTATTTTAAGGTAACAATGGAGTGTGAAGTACAATATGTGATGTGCATTGTGATTTATTCTAAAATTTGTTTTTATATGTTTGTCTTTTGGTTCAATTAACGTGATTAAGCCATTATTCATTACTTTTACTTTTGTTTGGCAGAAGCTGATTCACATTTGTAGTGGCATTTAGCTCTTATTTTGAGCATTTACATATTTTCTCTTGGTTATTAATTCTTAGTATGGCTGATCGTTGCAGACTCTCGGTATTGGACATGCCTTTTCATCTTTTATTTGGCTCTGTGGTCCTATTACAGGCCTTGTGGTAGGTGATATGAATCTCTTATATAAAGTTTTTGCTGTTTGAACACTATCTTCACAACATTTACTGATGCCTTAATCTGCTGATTCAGAAAATTGTACTGTCATTTAATTTCTTCTCATGTGATAAACAAACTGCTTGCCTTGTCTATCCTGCAACAATGACATCAAAAGTTTCTGGAGTTTCCATATTGGCAAGTGCAGTAATCAAATGTTGTCCTAACTGGAAGATTTTGTATAGTCTCAAGTTCGAACTCTATTTGATATTTGGTCTGCAATAGAGATGCATATACATTGAAATTCTATATTAAAATAAAATAAACTAGTCATAGTTTCTATTTGAAACAAGCAAAATGTGTTAGCATGCTACTCTTAACCTTTTTTACGTTATGAGATGAAACATTTACTCCCGTGTAGTCAGACAGTTTGTTATTATCATGCTCCATTCCTAGCTGAAACCTTTTTTCTTGTTTTCTGATGAAGTACTTACTAATGATGCGGATGGATTGACTAGAAGAATTAAAATAGTTGTTGGACTTCCCCTCTATTATGCATATACTCTCTTAGGAATTGTCGTAGTTATTAGCTTTTTGGCTTTTAGGTTCAACCTTGTGTTGGGATTTGGAGTGATAAGTGTTATTCAAAATACGGAAGAAGGCGGCCGTTTATTCTTGCTGGATCTCTGTTGATCTCACTTTCTGTAAGTATTGTCTGTTGACTTTTGCTTTAATTGTTTATTGTTACAAACTATGCTTTATATTGGCTGAACTAAGTGTTGTAAATTTAGGTGATAATAATCGGGTTTTCTGCAGACATTGGATATATATTAGGAGATACACGGGAGCATTGCAGGTTTCCATTGCCCCTCTGGATTTCTGGCATTTCATTCTGCACGTTTGTCAAAACTTACCAACTCATCTGTGAAAATGCAGCATATACAAGGGGACACGAACAAGAGCAGCCTTTGTCTTCATTATTGGCTTCTGGTTGTTGGATCTGGCAAACAATACAGTCCAGGTAATTTTTAATCTATATGCTATTGTTGCATCCTTTTCTGACGCCATATACAGTGCATTTTAACTGTATATTATTCCATAAAGTAGATAATGGCTCCTTGCATATGTAGGGACCAGCTCGTGCTCTTCTTGCTGATTTGTCAGGTAAAGTTTCGTTTGCTCTTTTATATGTTCTTGATCTTCTAAAGTTTATGATGATATGAGTCTGGATCATAATAAGCTTAGTATCTGTTGTGATATAGGTCCTGATCAACGAAATTCTGCAAATGCTGTATTTTGTTCCTGGATGGCTGTTGGAAACATTTTAGGGTTTTCCGCGGGTGCAAGTGGGAGGTGGAATAGGTGAAACTCTATGAAGAGAGTTTTGTTGTATTGAGAAATATTCTATATGATCTATATGATTTTAAGCTCAATCATATGCGTTCCAGTTGTGATTTGTTTACCTGAAAATTCTATTTTGGGCAGGTGGTTTCCTTTCTTGATGAGTAGAGCTTGTTGTGAGGCTTGTGGAAATCTTAAAGCAGCATTTATTGTAGCTGTGGTAAGTCGCTGATTTAGATTACATGGTAAAGCAATTAATTCAAATTCATTTAGTTTGCAGCCACTATGCTTTAGTTTCCTTGGTTGAATATGATTGAATTTTTCTGTGTGAGAGATGAAGGTGGTTGAATTTGGTTGAGTCGGATGTATTTCTGGTGAGTAGGAGGTTTTTACCTGTAATTTGCAGCTATGTTGCTTGGTAGACGCTCTTGTTCCAATTAATCATCCGAGTTAAGGTTTTGAGTCATGTCTTGTGTGTTTTGTTGCTTATGTTGCATTTTCAATCACATATGTTCTGGTGTTATTTTCATGGCTAGCTAGAGATTCACGTCGCATGTTCGTCTTGCTACTTGCTCATACATTCCTGCATTTTATGTGAACCCAATACTTAGTTTTTCATATGTGCAGGTCTTTCTGACATTTTGCACACTTGTAACACTATATTTTGCGGATGAGGTACCGCTAAATGCAAATAAACCCTCTCAAACATCCAACCGTCTATCAGATTCAGCTCCATTGTTGGATAGTCCCCAACAGAATGGCATTGAGCTTTCAAAACATGATTCTGATGCACTATCAGTCAGCAATTCTGGTGGAGACACTGCCAATGCTGACTATAAGCAGAATCTGGACCAAAAGCATTCTGTCGACGATCAAATTGTAACATTTAATGATGGTCCTGGAGCTGTGTTAGTCAATTTCTTGACCAGTTTGAGGCACTTACCACCTGGAATGCATTCGGTGCTTGTTGTTATGGCACTTACTTGGGTAAGCACTAGTCATTGCGTATCGTAGGATTGACTGTTCCAAACAAGTATATGCATTATCCAAAAACTTTTTCAGTAATTATAGAAGCGATCCATCTTTCTAATTATTATTATGATGAATACCATTCCCTTATGTATTGACGCAATTCTGGGTTTCATTGAAAATTTGAAGCTGTCCTGGTTCCCTTTCTTTCTTTTTGACACTGATTGGATGGGGAGAGAAGTGTATCATGGAGATCCAACAGGGAGTTCGAGTGAAGTGAAGTTGTATGGTCGTGGTGTCAGAGAAGGTGCTTTTGGTTTGCTATTGAATTCTGTAAGAACTCAAAATTGAACATCAGTAATTTAGATGCTTGGCATGCTTAGTCTATCTTAAGCCAAAGGTCCAATTTACTGAGGAATTATCTAACTTTGTTTGCATCAAAAATGTGCTCTTGCAATTGGTTATATGCAAAAGGCATCACCCGGTAGAACTTTAACTGTGACATTTTCAATTGAAGATCTAAGTAGGTATCTTGTGCAAATAAGTAGTTTACAGAAGGTGGGATAAAAAGAAAGATTATTGAAAAAATTACAAGCAGATCTGATAGCATAAATTTTAACAAACCATTTGGGAAGGCAAAATGATGTAGAAAAGAAGATAAGAATCTGGATTCAATTTACAAACTTAGGAACATGTCAAAAAGATCGTTGAACAAAAAATTAAAACATATTGTTTTGCTATTTGATTTGGATCTCGTTAAATGAACCTTATGCAATGTTTACTTTTGGCCAGGTTGTTCTTGGCATTAGTTCATTCTTCATTGAACCCATGTGTCAGAAGGTGGGGGCAAGACTTGTGTGGGCCATGAGTAATTTTATTGTATTTGCTTGCATGGCAGCAACTGCTGTCATTAGTTCCATATCAGTTGGTGAATACTCTAAAGGAATTGAGCATGTAATTGGAGGAGATATGTCGATCAGAATAGCATCCTTGATTGTATTTGCTCTTCTTGGCTTTCCACTTGCAGTATGTATCTCGTTTATCTGGACTAACTGCTTTAATTCTGCATCTTTTCTCAAAGCATCCATTAATCAGTTGTCTGCTGCAGATTACATATAGTGTGCCATTTTCTGTCACAGCTGAGTTGACTGCTGATTCAGGGGGCGGCCAAGGTTTGTAAAGCTGTTAATTCATCTAAAATTTCCTGTTATTAAGGTTAAGGAATCAAGAAAGCTGATCCAGATGATGTTTGATTGGTGTGCAGGATTGGCTATAGGAGTTCTTAATCTTGCAATAGTTGTTCCCCAGGTAGATGCACGCATGAGGATTGTTTCAAATTTACTTGCTCTGATTTTGGAAAATGTTCAATATGAAGTTGGATATTCCAACCGTGAAAATAGTTGGAATCTTTGCGTGGTTTAAAAACAATGGAGTAGTTCTTTTGGATAAGTTAGCTGGTGGTCAATGCTGCTGTGCTTATCGTTAGGATGCTCAATTTGTTCTTTTAGTGGACCATGGAAATGGATTTCTTTTACTGTTGCTCTTTAGTTGTGGTAGACAATTGCTATAATTCCTTCCCTTCTTCCATCGCACTTCTTTTCTATTTTGCTTCCTCTGATTTCATTTTTATTTTTGGTCTGGCAGATGATTGTATCCCTTGGGGCGGGGCCATGGGATGAACTGTTTGGTGGAGGCAATATACCTGCTTTTGTACTGGCCTCTGTATGCGCCCTTGCAGGTGGTATCATTGCAACTCTCAAGCTACCAAATCTTTCAAGCAGTTCCTTCAAGTCGTCTGGTTTTCATGGTGGCTGAAAACTGAAACATCACGTTGAATTAATCCTGAGCCTTTCGACGATCCTTATAGACAGATGTCAGATCTTTGAGCTGCTTACAAAGATGGTGTTCTATGCATGCTTATGATTTATATATATAGCAAAGGAGTTATCCATATATACCCCCCAATTCATTCATTTTTTTGTCCCGATCGTGGGCTGCTGTATTGTACCTAGACTGTAAATCTTTTGAACTCGGTAGCTTTTACACATGAAAAGAGCAAGCAAGCCCTTCAGCTTTTATAATTCATTTTTAGCTATCTTCGTTCTGTTCAATCTGTTTCTCAAGCGATAAGTCTGAAACTTAGTTATGCTGAAGTGATAAGACCCCTCTGGTTAAGAAACATTATTTATATATTACTAAGAGAAGTCTTCATGTCACTTGTTACCGGCGTATTATGTAAGAAGATATTAAAAAAGTTTTGAGGAAGATGAAGTGTAGAATAGCGGTAGGAATTAATGAGTTATTTATAAAGATGTGGAAGAACTTAAGGGATAAGAGTGTTACTTGGTTGGTTAAACTTTTTAATTTGATCTTCAAATTCGTCAATTTGTGAGATGAATAGAGATTTAGCACTAATCTTAATTTGCCAAGGACATTTAAAGTTGTAATAATTATAGAGGTAACAAATTATTCAGTCCCATTATAAAGTTATGAGTGATTGCAAAAGGGTAAGAAATTGTGAAATTATTTTGGAGAATCAATTGTCTTTTATGTTAAGGAGATTTATGACAGAAGCTATATACATATATATATATATATATATATATATATATACATATATATACATATATACATACACA
>JAOTIZ010000001.1:2481341-2494350 GCA_027123425.1 Erythroxylum panamense
ACATATATACATACACATATATATATACATATATACATACACATATATATATACATATACATATATATATATATATACATACACATATATATATATATATACATATACATATATATATGTGTATATATACATATATATACATATATATATATATGTATATATCCTTAGATGATTAATTTAATATTAACATCGTTTAGAAGTTCAGAGAGTTCTTATCGCCTATATTAACATCATTTAGAAGTTAAGAGAGTTCTTATCGCTGATCTAAGGATTATTAGAGATATATATGAAGGCATTACTATCAATGTAAAGACAATAAGTGGGGGATACAGAGCATTCTTTATAAGTATCAGGCTACACCAATGATTTTCGTTGAGTCTTTTCCTGTTTGCAATAGTTATGAATGAGCTTATCAAGAATATTCAAAGAGATGTGCATTGTAATATATTGTTTGATGATGATATTGTTTTAGTCGATTAAATAAAAGAGGATGCTAATATTAAGGTAAAACTTTGGAGGGATATGTTAAAATTATAGGACTTTAAATTGAGCAGGATCAAGAATGAGTACTTAGAGTGTAACTTTTCAGGTTGTAAGGTTGCATTCAATTTGGTAATCAAAATTGGAACGAAAGCTACAACAATAACTTAGTGAAAGTTTCGCTGATATGCGGGGTCCAAAGAGGTCTAATAGTACGCAACTTTACTCTTAATTGGTAAAGAGATTATTTCTAAATAATAAATCATATACATATTAAAATAAAAAAAAAATAAAAGTAGACATAAAAGATAATAATAATAATAATAAAACAAAAATAAATAGAAATGTATAAATAAAAATATAAAATAAGTATTATAATAAATATAAAACAAGGTAAAGAATAAAATAAATGATAAAATAACTTGATAAATACATAAACAAGAAAAAGTAGGGATGACAATGGGCCCCAAAGCCCAGCTCGACTCATCTTAGGTCAAATTTTTTAAAATTAAAAATCTAAAACGATGTCATTTTTAACAAAACGACGTTATTTTACTAATAAAGGTTGGGCCTCAAATTAGATTAGGCTTGGACAGCTCGAGCCTGAACTTGACCCGAGCCTTAGTCAATTCAGGTCTAGCTTGAGCCCAATTATCATCCTTATCAAAAAAATAAGTAAATAAATAAATCAAATAAGTCATTATAATAAAATATTTAGGCTAAGTAAGGAAATATTTAGATTATATAACTAATAGGAAAGTGCTACATATTAAAATTTTAAGCTAAATACAGAATATAAGACTCGAAATAAATGTTTAAAAGATCTATAAGTATAGAAAAAAAAAAAGATCTATCTATGTGAGATCTTTTATCCATATCCTATTACGTAAAGTTTTATATTAAGGGTCATGTCCTTGGTTCCTTGGATCTATCATCTAAATAAGTAGTGATATAGAAGACAACATAATGCTCCGTATTAAATCAATGTAACTTAAATAGAGGGGTGACTCAAGAATTTATATGACAAGAAGATACAATTCAGGCTAAAAGGTAAATTATACTATTTAACAATTAAGTCCACCATGTTTTATGGAGTAAAGTATTGGCTTATCAAATAGGAACATAATTAAAAGTTAATGATTATGAGGATGAGGATATTTCGTTGAATACGCAACTTTATAAGTAGAGGTAAGATTAAGATTATAGTAATAAGAGATAAGTTGAGGGTAACTAATATTGATAGCAAATTAAGGGAGATAAGACTTAAGTAACTCAAGTATATTATGAGGAGATATCTTAATGCTCTAGTGAGAAGATATAAGAAGATCGCACCTAGAGAATATAAGAGAAGCAGAGGAAGATCTAAGAAGAATTAGAAAGAGGTGATCATAAACATTAAGGCCTTACTAGGGTTTACTGAAGACTTAGTCCTCAATAGAAAATTTTAGTGAATTAGAATACGTTTAAAAGACCTTACTTAGAGAAGTCATTCTTTTAGGTATTTCAAACTTTTGTCTTTCAATTCTTATGGTTTTTATTAACATTAATACTTTTTTTTGTTGCATTAGCCTTTTTTTTTTCTTTTAGTTGCTTGTTTTATTTATTTTCTTTCTCATCAATGTACTTATCTTTATATTTTTCTTTATATATTTATTTTATCATTTAATTTAATTTAATTTAAATTTTAAATTGTTTTTAAAAAAATTTTGAGTGCGTCTAACAAAAATAATATTTTTATTAATTAGAATTAAGACTGCGTATTTTTAAATTTTTTAAACTCTTGAAATTCTTTCTAAGTTATGCTTATGTTGTTATTGTTATACTAAAGAGAAGTGTTTTTAACCTTTTCTATCAACAGCCATATACTCATTGGCAGCCTTTTGTAAAGTTGTATGTTGGGTTTTGGCTATTTCTTTTGGAGGACTGGAGAAAGTAACAGAGCTTGCTGTACATCACCTTCATGACTACAATTTTGTGGTCGCTTTTGTTATCTCATTCTCTGTATCAGCCTTACTGGTTACCACTTTATTAAATTCTCAATTATGTTATGTGTTGATAGGGATGCTGGTCCTGCCATATTTATGATTCCATGCAGGTAGCTAAGAAATCAAAAGCAACGGAAACCTGCCATATTTGGAGCTTTTGCCTGTTTAAGAATATTCAGAACGATCAACCATTGTCTTTTAGTATTAGCCCCACTCCGATTCATTCCACTTAGCTTGTAATCCTCGTGATCATACTAATAAAATTCCAATTAGTGGTGATGCTTTATGATATATATTAGAAGGCTAGAAACGCTTTAGTCTTATTAAAGTTGAGGAAGTGTTTGTGATTCTCTACCCAGTGAGCAGTCTAATGAGTTGTTGGTAGATATCATTAGTAGGAGGAGCACAAGGATTGCGGAAGAAATAACTCAAACCTCCTCAATGGTCAAATAGTCCAATCTAAAGAATCAAAGCATTATCCATCTCTGTATGTTGAAAGCAACGATTCTCATTAATGAGCATTCATTTCCTAGAAAACGTGAGCACAGGCACGAGTAGAACTCCACTGAAAATTATAATCGTAATTGTATTATATTTTCAAAAAAGAAACATAACAGGTGCAGTGGTTGACAAATCACTGTCAATGCATATTTGGTAGGCCCTGATCTTGGAAAAAGAAGATTAAAAAGAAAGAGAATCCAAAGTATGTAATAGTAAGAGACGGCACATGGGATAAACTGTAAGCTGAACAGCCTAGAAGCAGGAGGAGGCATGTGGAGTAGAAGATGCAACAACTGTTCTTTTTGTAGGGTAATGGCAATAGCAAACTCACTGGATAAGACTCCTCATTTCGTAAGGGTTCAGAGAGAGTCATCAGCTTTACGCAATCTTCTTATAAAAGCAAATCTCATTTCAAATTTTGTTTTAAAAAATAACACATCATAGTTTACAAGAAAAAGAGAAAAAATGAAAATTGATAACCAAATAAAAACCTAGTCATACTCATACTTAGCTTAATGGTGAGGACGAGGAGAAGAAGAAGAAGAAGAAGATGCTCGCACGAGTAGCTCAACTGGTTATTAGAAAGGAAGTTGAATGCAAGATCTCAGGTTCAAGTCTCGGTAGCGGTAGTGTGGGAGTTCATCCAATGTAGTGACTCCTTGTGTGCACCGAATAATAGGCCACCTTTCTGATAATCTAAATGAGATTAAACCGTGATTTATCCCTTCATAATTCTGTCGGGTCAAGGTGTGAGGGCGCCTAAAGTGCGCGATTCCACATTTTGAGTGCAAGGATGAGGAGAAGAAAACCTGTTCTCTTCAATTCTGTGTGTTGATATATATGTATATAAACCTTCCATCTTTAGCTCCTTTTCAAGTTAGTCTGACAAGACGGAACTTCTAGGATATAAAGAGCAGGGAAAATTCAGAACATGGGTGTGAGGGCTTGAGGTGTGACTAATTCGGTGATGTGAACTGTGAAATTGTGTGGGAGGGCTTAAGTGTAGCCATTTTCCCAGTGATTACCCAATTACACATTTTCACCTTATATTCATTTGCAAACAACATATAAAATTAATCCTTTCCGTGCATGAAGTTATCTTTCTTTTGTTATTTATATAGACATACATATACATATAGATATGATTAAAATGAATAATTTGCCTTTATTTACACAATCCTCGAGCCGAATGAATCTGCTGCAAGACAATCCAATGCTAACGTCATTCTACATATTCAGCCAAAAGCGAGTGCGTTTGTACATTGTACAATTAGTAGTACTTTACAAGTATGTTTCACATGGTAAAAACTGTGCTTTTGGCTGGTGCAGGCACTATTTTGTCCCAAGAAAAATGAGAGTACCACCGTGGCTCTCGTGATTGTCTCTTGCAGTCAACCTTTAACAGAAGAGTGTGCTGATCAGACAAGCAAAATACCAAGTCGCAGATTACAGACTTGGGACAAGGGTTCTCCTTCCAAGTCTAGTTTACATGACAACTGAACGTTATATTTCACCATCTGCTACTTAATGAACAGAACTTTCTTTATCTTTTTTAAAATAGCAATTGAACCCAATAAAATAACTTCACAAACTCTCATCAGAAAAGATACACTCGGTGAAAAAATACACTCAAATTTGTTGATAGAAGCAAGACTTTTTTGTTGAGTTAAATAAAATATAACATCCGGTACTTTTATAGGCACTTGCACCTTTTAAGTAGGAGACACATACATAAAAACCAGATCTTATCTTAACAATTTGACCAATAAATTTAAAAGCCATAACTAATGAAATCACTAAGGAGTGTTTGGTTCACTTGGGGTAATGGTAATAAGATTTATAACAAATATAGTGAAAAGTAGAAATAGATATGACTTTTATTCTTCACTATATTGGGAGGTATGGAATATTACCTCAAAATAAAATATAAAAATACTGTTCATCTAATTTTAATACATTACCAACCATCTTTTTCATTCTTTATCTATTCCTTTCTTTTCATACCAACTAATCAATCATCCCCTAAATAAAAGGAATAAAGTAGATCGTGGAAACATGATAAAACAAGTGAACGGGCAATTTTTAGCTCGAATTAGTCAATCTCTAACATTTCCCACTTTAATTCAAGTGAGGGGCAAAGCACCTATCATATTCCGAAGCTTCAGCAAATTCTTCTTTATTAAAGCCTTTGTCAGAACATCTGCGGGTTGTTCTTCAATATTGCAATGCAGCAACTCAACTTCTCCTTTTGAAACCAATTCTCTGATGAAGTGGTACCAAATTTCGATATGTTTGGTTCTCCCTTGATGAACTAGAGTTCTTGTAACATCAATGGTGGATTTATTGTCACAGAAAATTATTATTGGCTACACATGCATATGCTTCAAATCTTGCAAAATTCTTCTTAACCACATTGCACGACAAGCTGCCATGTATTCAACTTCTGTGCTAGATAAGGTAGTAACTTATTACTTCTTTGACATCCAAGAAATGGCTCTACCACTAAAAAAAAAATCATGTTGTGCTATTCCTGTGCCCCCAGCCCAATCACTATCAATAAAACCTAAAAGATCAATGTTATCATCTTCACATACCTGATCTTATAATTGATTATTCCTTGGACGTATCTCAAAATTCCTTTTGCTACACCAAGGTGATGTTTGCTTAGGCTATGCATAAATCGTGAAATCAAACTCACTACAAAGATAAGATCTAGTCGATTGTGGGTTAAATACATCAAGCCTCCCACCATGCTTCTAAATGCTTCTCATTTACCTTTCCAACTCCATCTTCCAAGGATAACTTGTCGTTTGCATTCAAAGGTATCTTGACAGCTTTGCAATTAAACATACCAAACCTCTTCAAAAAATATGTAGCATATTTCCTTTGATTGACGGATATTCCACCTATATCTTGAACAACTTCCAAACCCAAAAGATAATACAATAATCACAAATCGGACATATCAAAAGCTTCCATCATTGACACCTTGAAAGCTTCCATCGATCCAATTGAATTCCCAGTATATATTATATCATCATAAAACAAACATACCACCAAAAAATCATTTTCATAGCTCTTAACATACAAAGTAGGTTCACTAGCACTCTTTTAAAAATTATTTTTAAGAGTCGATTTTCCTATATCAGGCTTAAGGTACCTAATTGAGCCTATAAAGTTCCTTGTGAAGTTTGTAAACTTTATGCTCAAAGCTTTTGACTTCAAAGTCTTCTAGTTGTTTAACATACACATCTTCAACTAACTCACCATTAAGAAATGTTGATTTAATGTTTAATTAAAAACATATTAGCAATTATAGGCAGCCACACTTAGAATTAACCTCACAGTATCTACGCGTGCAACAGGGGCAAAAGTTTCTAAAAAATTAGTACGTAGAATTTGAGCATAACCCATTACCACCAGCCTTGCTTTGTTTCTCTTCAAGGTACCATCTGGATTAAATATGAACTTGAAAATCCATTTGAGACCAATTGCATCATTCCCGTTAGGTAAATCCACCAAGGTGCAGGTTTGGCTCTTTTAAATGGCTTCTAATTCTTTTCTCATTACTCTAACCCATTCTTCTCTAACAATTGCATCTTCAATGCAAGTAGGTTCCATCACCAAGCAAGCAAATTCAGTTGAGGCATAAATATCTGACAAACTCTTAACTCTTTTTAGAGGAGAATATGTATTATCATCAATCATGGGAGGAGCAAGAGAATTAAGTTCTACAAGTTCTGCAATCTCTCTAGTGGCATGTATGGCACCTACTTCAACCCAATCCCAAATTTCATCTTTATTAAAAATAACATTTTGACTGACGATTAACTTATTAGTGATGGAATTAAATAGTCAATAGGCTTATGTATCTTCATTATAGACGAAGAAGATGCACTTGACACTTTTCTCATCAAGCTTCCTCCTTAATTTTGATGGAACAAATGAATAAGCAATGGATCCAAAAATTCGTAAATGACTCACATTTGGCCTCTTCCAAACCAAGCTTCATATGGCATTTGTCCGCCAATTGCCTGTGTGGGTGATCAATTCATAACATATACTATTGTAGCCACCACTTCTACCCAGAATTTGTTTAGAAGACTTTTTTCATTTAACATGATATTAGCTGCCTTTATGATCATTATATTCTTCCTCTCCTCTACACGATTTTGTTATAGTATATAACTTGTTGTCAATTGGCTCCTTATACCTGATTGATCACAAAACGGTTGAAATCCTTGGGATGTAAATTCACCCCCACCATCAATCCTTAATTTTATAATTAAGTTTCCATATTCTTTCTCCGTTTTAGTTTTGAATTTTTCAAAAAATTCACAAGCCTTACATTTCTTTGAAATATAACCATGTCATATGTAAGAAATAATCAATAAAGATCAGAATACTTACTCTCATTCAATGATAATGTTTGCATTGGACCACAGATATTTGTATGAATAAGCATCAAAGGTTTGGGGGCATTCCATAATTTACCTACTGGAAACTTATCTTGATGATGCTTCCTAAAAATGTAAGGCTCACATTTTGTTTTCATATGACTGTATTGCTGGTAATCTTATCACCATATTTTTCTTACGCAACAATTGTAACCCAACAAAATTTAGATGAGCCAATCTTCTATGCCACAAAAATGAATCATCACTTAAGGCTTTCAACGCGTTAAGATTTAGTTGTAAAAACTTTTAAGACATTTTTACTAAATACACCAAATTCATGCTCCTTTATGATAAATTAGTCATTTACCATTATCAAACATAGCAAAAATAACTTTTCTTTATTAATTGACCAAAATGTAATAGATTATGAGCATATCAGGCATATACATGACATTCTGAATAATTTTCCTACTAGTTTTGCAACCCACAGCAACCGTTCCTATTCTATGCACTCAAACTTGATTTTTGCTACCCAAAGTCACTTGTGAATCCATAGAGTCATCAATATCCACAAAAAAATCCTTATTTCTAGTTATGTGATTACTGCTTCCACTGTTTAAGTACCAAACTTTAGAAGATATATCAACATTAGTAGGTAAACAAGCAACAAATAAATTATTTACATAATCTTCTTTCTCTTCATGGAAATTAGTTTGCCTTTTCTCTTCATAATTTCTTACTATATGGCCATATTTCTAGCATTTGCAACACTGAACATCATTTTTGTCATGATTATTTTTATTTCTACTCCAACATTTTTTTTTCTCAATGTGATTAGTTTTACCACAGTGAGAACATAAAGGTAGAGAGTTAACATTACCATGTTTCTCTCTTGGTCATATGATCTACTCCGACTACTTCCTCGACATAAGTACCCTCATCTAAAACCACACTTGCTACTAGTTCCACCATTTGTTGAACCTTTATATTTCCTTTTCATATCAATCTTCGATTAAAAGGCCTAATCTAAAGACGTCCCTACTGATCTATTCATACGAGCTTCATGTGACTCAAGAGAACCCATTAACTCAATCAATGAGTAATCAGATGAATCCTTGGATTCTTCAATTGCAAAAACAACATGATCAGATTTAGGGAGAAGGCTCCTTAAAACCTTCTCAACAATCTTTTGGTCAGACAACTTTTCACCAAAAGATCTAACTTGATTTACAAAGGCAACAATTCTTACAAAGAAATCTTAAATTGAATCAAATCGCTTCATCAACAAATTCTCAAAAACTTGACGAAAGTTTGTAGCTTCACTGTTACTACCTTGGTTAACCCTTGATGATGTTCTTGAAGAAAATCCCATGTTTCTTTCGTAGTCTCCGCTCCCATCACTTGTGGGAACATAACATCATTCACACCTTATTGAATGAAGAATAGGGCCTTCACATCTTTCTTTTGCTTGTCCCTTAACTCATTTCTTTGGGTTGCTGTCAATCTTGACTTTTGCTCAGGGTCGACAATTTCTTCAAAACCAGTTCCATTAAATCTCACAAATCTTAAGACCTAAGCACTAATCTCATTTTCACGACCAAAATTGGTAATTAGTGGCATCAAAAATGGGAATTATTTGAGTATTGGAGGTATTACTAGTTGTCATTTTATCTTTGACCAGTTGGACACTCTTATTTTTTTGGTGATCTCACTCTCTCAGTAAAGACCACTTATAAATCACTTCTCTTGAACCTTACTTTGATATTAAATGTTAAAAGAGCAAATGAACGAACCTAATAAAATAACCTCACAAACTCTGATAAAAATACACAAACAAGGATAAAAAACACACTTAAATTTATGGACAGAAGCAAATCTTTTTTTAACTAAATAAAACATAACACATGGTCCTTTTATAAGCACTTATACCTTTTAAGTAGGATACATGTACATAAAAATAAGATCCTATCTTAACAACTTGACCATTAAATCTGAAAACCATAACTAATGAAATCACTAAATAAGAGGAACAAAACATAATATGGAAACATGGTAAAACACGAGGATGGGTAGCTGTCAAGAGCTTGAATTAGTTGATCTCCAACAATCTTCAAGAACTTTGTTTATAGACTTCATTATAGGGTCTGAATATATACTCGTAACAATTCTTGGAGTGGACCGATGGGTTAATTTGTGCTTCTTTGTATATAACTAGTCCAAGAAAGATAAATTAGATGAGATATACAACATGATTAGAGCAACAATAAAGAGTTCATGGAATCTTACTTTTCAACACGTTAGATAGCAAACTTTCCTAAGTCCTAACATATTAGATGGAAAACTTGTTTGATATATTGATATGTAGATGCTCTTTGATATACATGAAGGTACGTTTTAAGCCCTTAAGGTCAAAGCTCAATAAAAGTTCAATAGGTCTAGTATTTTTGACATTGTATAAAATAGAAATAAGTGTCAAATCTGAAATAATTCCAAATAATTATAGAAGTATTTATTTATTTTAGAAATGAGATCATTTTAACCTATTCATTTTATTTCATCAAAATAATATATTTCTTCTCTCTAATTTTTGTGACTTGATTATTAAAGATCAAATGTTGAAAAATACTAACATTTGATTTTGTAAGTTTTTAAAAGGGAATTTTTAGGGACAATATACAATAGCCTTATCATTGGCTTTTTAAGAATAATTAAGCCTAAAAAATGTAACTACTTAAAAATTCAATTATATTATTTAAAAGAGAACAAAAGCATGCAGCATACATGACTCGATTATGCATATATAAATTCTAAACATTATTTCATGTAATAAAAGTCATCTTTTGCACTCCAAGTGAAAAGTTATTCAAAATGTAGTTTCAGAAAATAAAATGTTTTCCTTTGCATTGAAAACAATATTATTTATGAAAATATGTAATAAAAACATCAGTTTCAAAACAATGTCATTTATTAAATACGCAAATATAGTAGCATCTATTTGAGATTCAATTCTACTATGCATTACATAAGTTCAAAATTCAAATACAAGTCATCATGCATGTCTTATGATGTTCTAATCTCATTTGAGAGATATGGTTTCCCCAACTCACCTCAAAGAAGGTGTACACTCCCTTAACTTCAACAATCCTCGGTACAAGCTCCTCGATTCACAATTTTCGAGCCTTTATACATAAAAAAGAACATACAATGTATTTACTACTTAAACATGAATTTCATATTTATACACCATCACATAAGTATATAAAACATGATATCGCTCCCTTTAAACTATAGGATTCTACCATTAAACTTCTCACATAGCTACTTCCTTACTATTCACATTAGCTTTTCTTTTACATTTTCTAAGGCATTTAATGCCTTTAATCCAATATTTACTCATTTCAAAACAAAATTAAACACATCTTTATCCAAACATATTAGGCTATTACTCATCAATCTAAGCAACAATTCAAGTTCACTCTATTCACTCCAAGTAAACATGAAAGCATTTTCTAATTCATACCATTACAAAGCCTTAAATCCTAAGCCAAATTCACTTAGGCATTTTAACATACACTTGATATACATGACTTTCAAGTCATATTTTCAAGACTTTATCATGGTAATTCATGCTCCTATCTTGTTATATAACAAATACTTCTATTCAACAACACATTTCTCCTCTCCATTCAATCCAATTCCCTTTATTTAAGCCATATTCATCATAATTATACAACTCATCACATTCATCCATTCCTTCTTCCATCATTTCGTCCAAGCCTATCCAACATACTTCTTCTTCATTTTTTTTATCATCAATTCACATTATACATGTACAATTAACAACACAGAATTTATTTAAATCATCAATTCTAAAAGTTATTCAAAAATTTACAATCTTTCACCAAAGAGAGAGCATTTTAGTTTTGGCTTAAAGAACCACCTCTATGACACATTTCATTCCTCTAAACCATGTTTCATGCATATTCAAGCATGGAGAACAAGATATCTTAACGCCAAACTCAAAATCCTAATGTAGAGTGAGATGAGACAAAATTTACCTAAACCTTCCTTGGTGGTATCTTCAAATCTTTTGAGAATTTCTCAAAGCTAATAATAGATTTGGGTTCATTGACCATAAATTAGCTTAGAACACCTTTAGTTCAGTTAAAGAATAAAAAAGAAGGGTAAATTTTGGTGATGGCCGAAACTTCTTCTCCTTTCTCTCTTCTCCTTTCTTCTCCTCTCTTTTAGTTAAAACAAGATGTTTTAAGTATCTAACAATGGAGTGCACGGTCATACATAAGAAGTGTAACATCCCGTCACTGATGGGAAGGTTATTTAGGAAATTGGGACAGGTTAGGATTTTGTCTTGCACATCATTGAATGAGTCATTTGGCACGTGCACATGTAGGTACATGCATTCATGACATTTTCCCGGCAATTATTTGTGATTATGATGTGTTCTGTGAATTCTGAGATATTTGGGTTTGGATGGCTGAGTTTGGAAATGTTTTAGAGTGACCGTCGATTGTTAGTGACTCTTAGAAAATTTTCTGGAATAATTAGGAGAGAATGTCCGGACCGAAAATTTTCCGAGTGACGGACTGAATGATTGTATAGTGCTGGAATAGCTGTCCAATGGCCATGGAAAATTAGATTTTTCGATTTTAGAAATTTATATGTCGAGCCATTGGAAATTAGAGATTAGTTAGACTGGAAAGGATTATGAATAGAACAAGGAGCTTTATGTGTATTTGAGGAAAAAGGTTAGTGGCTTTAGATCAACCCCCCCTTTTTATGCCTTAGGTTTTAAACCCTTGGCAGTAAACTTGTTTTCTCCCCCTTAGGGCTTGATTTCTTCTCCTTCGATCGATTCTTCTTCTTCCTCCTTGTGTGATCTTTTGGTGTCCGATTCTTGCTTGCTTCTTCTCCTCTTGCAAAGCAAAGCTTAAATCCTAAGGAAGATGAAGATTTGTGTGGCTTCGGGAGAGAATCGTGGGTGTTAGGGCTTGGAGAAGATTTTCGGGGATTTGAAGATTGAAAGCTTGTTTTGGTAAGTAAAATGGTTTAATGTTGTTTATTTGTTGGGTTGATGCATTTATTGTGTTTAATAGGAAAGATTGGGGTAGTTGGATGAGTTATGACTGGTTTTAGAGAGAGAAATGAAAAAGAGAATCGGAGAAGACGACCGCACGTCGCGACGAGAGAATAATTAGACGTCGCGACGAGCGTTCGCCGCGACGAGCATAGTTGGACGTCGCGGCGAGGGTGAAAAATAGTCCGCGTCGTGGCGAGTCTTCTCGTGCGCCGCGGCATGCGACTCCAGGACGTCGCGGCGAGAGGTCTGAGGTCGCGGCGAGGGATAATTTTCTGATTTGATTTAGTTTGGTTTTTGGGGCATAACTATTGGTGTAGACCTCCAATTGAGGCGATTCTTGATTCGTTATAAACTAGAGAAAGAGGTCTACAATTGATGTGAAGAAAGAAAGTTGAATATGGGTTCCTAATTGCAACCTAAGGATTGTTTCATGACTCTTGGAGTTTATTTTGAGACTTTGAAAATAAATTCAATGCTATTGAGAGTTTTAGAAACTGAGCATAAAGAGTGAATTTTGATCTAGAGAATAGTCACACTGGTTTTGAGGT
>JAOTIZ010000001.1:2494450-2508678 GCA_027123425.1 Erythroxylum panamense
AAAAATTTCTAGAATTCTCCAAAAATGTAAAACGCACAAAAATCGACTCCAATTCACTTTTCAAGCACAAAATCATATTTTTCACAATAAACACATATGTTGGGAAATGTCATGAATGCATGTACAGTCATGTGCATGTGCAAAAATTGCCATTCATATATATATAGAGGCCATATTGTGCATGATCATGCCGAGATACGTATACACACTCATACCCTATCCCAAATAACTATTTTACCCTTCCTATCGGTGATGAGATGTTACACTCAGGCACGAGCATATCCTGAACTCTGTCCACTAACACGAAAGTTTTTTTAAAAGAATACAAACATGCCTTATGCTATATCTATAGAAATCCTAATTTTTGTATAGTATTTAAGGAATGATTCTGTTTAATTTTAGGATTTTTTTATTTTTTATTTAGAGTTATAAGTACTTCTTTTTCCTATACTTCTTTTCCCTATTCTTCATTATACTTCGAAATTATAAAGTATCTTTGTCATATTCAAATATTCAATGAATTTAATTCTTCCTTTCTAATAATCAATTAGTTATTTCTCTTTATATATCTAATTTAACTTTTTTGATATGGTTCAAAACTTGTTCGTGAGTTCTTTTAAATGCATCTTTATTAGAAAAGTTGTGTATCCAATCTTGCCAAGATGGTGGTGGTCTAAGAATAAATGACATATTTGTATGGATTTTACATATCTAGATAAAGTTTTTTTTTCTTTAAAGGATAGTTACCATTACCAAAGATACTTAGGCCTTATACACATCAGAATAGGTCACAAGTGAGTTTCATAGATATGTATTCTAGTTATACTCACACCATTACTAGATCCATAATTGTGAACATGATAAAAGATGACATTCATTAGATATAACAAAACATATTATGGGGGAAACCTACTAAAGGGTTGGTTAAGTCTATGTTTCATAGATAGGTCAGGCAAAATATGGAGGTTTATATGAATGATATGATCATCGCAATAAAAGTTAAGGGAGATCACTTATTGGACCTACAAGAATGCTTCATCACTAAAAAATCATGAAACCAAACGAACTCCTAATACACGTGTGATCAAAACTTCTAACAAAAGGTTATTATCAGTTATGGTGAGTCAAGAGGGCTAAGCTAACCCTCAAAAGATCAAAGAAATCATCAACTTGAAATCGCTACAGACTTTAAAGGGAGCACAAAACATCATAAGTAAAATAAAATCATCAACTTGAAATCGCTACAAACTTTAAAGGGAGCACAAGACATCATAAGTAAAATAACAAACTTATCTCCTTTTCTTTCTAGTTTAACTTCTAGGTACCTTTCATTATTCAAAATGCTAAGGCAAAATTGAAGGTTCTAGTGGAGCATTTAATGTCAACATTAGTCAAAATATCTAAAAGAATATTTTGAAAATCCACTTCTCCTCTCCACAGTCAACATTAATGAAAAATTGTACTTATACATATTTGTAGTGATAGTGGCACTTACTTTAGTGCTAGTTTGGGACAAAGAACATAAACAACTTATTTATTATATAAAGAAGATATTTCAAAATCCAAAAACTAGACATAACCAAATAGAGAAATAAGTGTTAATTGTTTTCATGTAGATAAGAAAATTGAAGTTGTATTTTTGTGCTTATCTTGTATTTTTTATGACACATCTGCAACTAGGAACAATATTATACAATAATAACAACAACAACAATTCAATGAAAGTATTGTTGATACATGAGTCTAAAGAAGTCCAATAGTACACAGCCTTACTCTTAACTGGTAAAAAGAATTTTTTAATAGATCCGCATAAAAAAGAAAAATATATCTAACATATATATAGATATTAAAATAATAAAATAATACTAATTAAAATATAATATAATAATATAATAAATACATTATAAATAAAAATATAAAAATAAATAATACGATAAAAATAGAACAAGGTAAATAGTAAAAATAAAAGATAAAATAAGTAGAATAAGTAAATAAATACACACATAAGAAAGAAGACAGACAAATAAATAAATCAAATAAGTCATTACAAGATAAATACACACATAAGAAAGAAAACAGACAAATAAATAAATCAAATAAGTCATTACAAGAAAATAGGCTAAGGAAATACTTAGGCTAAATCACTAAGAGGGAAGTGCTAGTTATTTAAAGTTTAGGCTAAATACAAGAGGAAAGTGTTTAAAAGATATATGAGAATGACAAGGATCTCTCTATGTGAGATCTTTTATCTATATCCTAGTATGTTAAAATTTTTTATTGAGGATCATATCCTCGATAAGAGAGCTATATCATTCTTGATCACCTCCCCTTAATTCTTCTCAGACCTTTCTTTTTGTTTTTTCTCTTACAATCTCTAAGTACAATATTCTTGCATCTTCTCACTGGAGCATTTAGGATCTCCCTTTTAACGTTCCCGAACCACCTAAATCTTGTCTCTCATAATCTTTTATTAATATTAGTTAGCTTAAATTTATCTCTTACCATTACGTCAACTAGGACTAATATTATACAATCTAAAAAACATCAAGAAGAATGGTGAAATTATCGATAGTGCTTTGTAAGTTTAGGATTAGGTTCGCCCGACGAACATTGATGAAATCTCAAATATTAGTAGACTTATGGTCAAATATACCATCCCAGCAATATTCTAGATTCAAAATAACTTCCCTTAAAACCTTATCCCTATTAGATAATGAATGTTGATAGTGAATCAACCAAAGATGGAAGTGTAAGTGATATAGTAATCTAAGGTCAACATGAAATCAAAACTAAATGTTTTCAAAAGACAAGTTTCAGACCTCTAAAAATGAAGCAAAGTATAAATCGTAATATGAAGAATTAAAAAGATGTTATACCTACAAATTTGGACATTAAAATTTCAGTCAAATTTTTAACTCATTGTTAATAAGTTGAATGGACTCTTTCTACTAAATAAGAAACCATGTGCAAGTATTTTGCCTTTTACAAGATCCTGATACAAGATATGTAGATCTAGGTGGAACATATCCCTTGTGAACAAAATAATTTAGCAGGCCAATTATCAAATTGAGGAGAAAAAAGGATGAATCCTAAAGACATATATGAAGCCTAAAGATGTCTATTTAGAAGTTAAACATAAGCTTACATATAAAGCAAAATGTGCAAGGACTAGTGGATAAAGCACTTGTGGATTGGAAAACCTTTATTAAAAATTACATAAATAAAAGAGAATTACTTTTAAACCAATTTAGGTAAGAAAGCTCAAATATATAGATTCGGGAAATCATCCATATTTAAAATGTGTCACATTTTCCTAAATAGGATAAATCTTAAAGGATTTCCATGACAATTCATGTTAATCACATTAAGATTGTTCATCTTTGTTTGACAATATAATATGAAAAAGATATTTTGGTCATCACCTAAGCAAGATGGAATAGATGTAAGAGAAACTCATATTTTCACTACCAATCTATTGCAAAAGATTGGCTTAGTTTATCTCCAATAATATTTACAAAGTGGATCGTAGATATTTTAGGTCCATTCTTGCCAATAATCAAACAACACATGTTCATTTTTATAATCAATTGCTTCACATGATGGGCATAAGCAAAGCTTTATTTGACCATATTAGGGAAAATAGTTAAATGATTTTTTACAAGCCATATTATGTATATATATAGCATCCCCCTACCATAGTAATTAACAATGGCCTGCGTCTTTTCTATTTGAACCCAACTAAGTTTGTGAATCTTAAAGAATCAAATAAAATTTTAGATATGTCACGTAGCAAAAGTCACCAATATAACCATTTAGCAAGGTTTGAAATCAAGGATAGATCAAAAAAAGGAAATTTGGGAATATGAATTATATATCATTCTTTATAGTTATCAGACAACTCTAAAGATAGTAATAGGGAAAACTATTCTCAATTCAGCAAACAATGTGAAAAATCTAACCTTAGTGGACCTGAAGATCCCTTTAACTTGTACTAAAATCTTCAGAATTGATGACAATGACTCCCAGCTAAAGATGGAATTTGATCTAATTGAAGATTATATAAATCTAAAGAATTATACATACCAATAACATATCAAGATATTCAATTAAAGGAGTCAGGCAACAAATTATAGAAAAAGGCTAACTCATCTTAAGAAGGACTAATAGATTATAATCCAAAGGAAAGTTTGTTCCAAATTAGACATGCTCATACTATGAAAAGGATGTTATCAAACCTAGCATATATAGGCTTGAAAGATTAGATAGATCAAAGAGTCCTATTATTGAAAATGGTCGATACCTCAGGCCTTACTTTTCATGAAATTAAAGCATTATAATTTATACATCAGTTTAATTTTAGGTTTAAAATTAAAGGCTTAAAGCCTCCTAAAATGTTAAAGTTATAAGTCTCACAAAGTGTTAGTGTCATAAGTTTTACGAAATATCACTCTCGTAAGTGTCATAAAATTTCACCCACAAGCCTCGTAAAATTTCAAACTCATAATTCTTGTAAAACGTTGGACTCATAAATCTCACAAAATATCATACTCATAAATGTCACAAAACATAATACTCAAAATTATCATAAAACCTTATAGTCATAAGTTTCATAAAATATCAAACTTAAAATTTTGTAAATTTATAGATTTAAAATTTTGCAAAAATTTCAGACTTAAAATTTCATAAAACAACAAGCTCTAAAGGCCTCCTAAAATGCACAAAACCTCTTAGAACATCATAAAAAAATAATCCAACTATAAACTAAAGTGTGTAAAAATAAAGTTCCACCTAATAAGACTTATAGTAAATTTGCCAGAAGTTGTGTGTTTTAAAAGTATATCTTGAAACCAAAAAGTCAAAGGCTCAACATCTTTTGTGAAATCTATCAAAAAATAAACATGTTGGGACCATAGAGCTATTTAAAAAAGAAGAATAAACATAATATCAAAACCAATTGTAACTAATATGAAGTTATAGTTTTGTTTTATACAAACTTGAATTAAAAACGTAAAACAATGCTACCATACGACTATAACCCTAAATAATCAATAAAATCCATATCAATAATAAATCATTTGGCCATCACTGCCTGAAGCTAATTTGTTATCCTCAAATAGATGTGCAAAATCATCTTACTAGGATTTAGGCTCATACTCTTGGTTAAAAGTTTTAGAATATCCTTTACAAACAATAAGTTAATTAGAAAGTTTGAAATTTTGCTTTTAATTAAATATTTACAAGCATAGAACCCCTAAAGGAAGGAATGCAATAACATTATCATAGTTCCAAGCTTTAAACAACTTGCTTTCGAGGAAGGCAATGTGGACCCCTTCCCTATAAAGTAGGCATCTTCTAGTCAATCAGTCTCCTATTATTCCTTGATATGAGCATGACAACGGTCAAGTACACCTGTAGAACTTTAATCTCATTAGATTATGTATGAATATCTTTCCAATCAATAATCTTATAAACCTTTTTGAGGCTGATCTAGGGAGTGATTCCATTATTGGAACTTCAAGTCTGCATGCTTATTGTGGATAACCATGGAGCCTATGGCCTACAAAAGAAAATGTCAAATCTAAATGATAAGAATGATTTGTATCATTCAAAATTTTATGTGAGACAAGAGCCATATAACAGTTCATGGTGCGACAAATTGCATCTCACTCAACATTTTTAAGGTGTTTTTTTTATCATTAGGTATATAATCGTACCTAATACTGGAGGCCCCATATTTTGGGACTTTAAATAATAATTTGATAAACCAAGGATAGTAAACCTTATCCATCAAAAGGCCTTTACTTTTGTTTTTTTTTTAGAGTACAATGGAAAAATAAATCTAGCTAGCGGATAGCCCTACGATATTGGGTGTCCTGACTGTCCCGAAGGAGGAACAGCAAAAGGGACACTGAAAGTTCCGGTAGATAACGTAGCCCGGTGCCAGCACGAAAGACGAGGGTTGCTAAGTAGGCCGCACATTGATTCCTTTCCCACGACACGTGCTAAAAAAGGAGGGTCCAATCTCGATGTAACAAATCCCGGATACCTGTCATCATAGAAAAATTCCATGGCGTTAGGCTCATCATAGACGATTGTAAAAACTTCGCAATGTCAGAATCACCATGGACTATATCTAGCACAATGATAAAGTGAGACTCCGGAAGATCTATTATTTTCTAAGGCACTTTTGGATGATTTAGGTCGCGATTACTCTCGTACGTGTTTATCATGTTTCCACTTCTTGCTTGTCTCATTAGACCTATCATCAGACAATTTATTTCCTTTCTTAAGTATATAGGCAAGATCTATATTTACAATAAGGAAAAATATAAACAGCACATAAACACTTGCATACTTATAATTGGAAAAGAGTTTTAAAAATCTATAAAATTGCTCATTAGAAACTCCAACCTCTAACCACTCTTTGGTGATGTTTTCTTGAGAGAGAGACTTACTTACTCAATTAAGGATTGTGCTCAAGTAGATTATAGACCATTAGACATATCTTTCTCATTGAATCTAAGTTTAGGTCCTCTCTATACTATCTTTTTAAGAAATTGATAGAAACCCCCTATTCCAATCTTGAGTTTCCTAAAGAGGCTTCCCTACTTTGACTCTCATATCTGATGTGACATTTAAACTATGCCATTAATAAAAACCTTCCAGCAAGCCTTAATTGGTGAATATATCGAAATAATTCAACAGTCAATTTTATTTTCCTAATTGATAAAGTCTAAGAAAGCTCGATATCAAATACCATGATTGAGGATGTAGTTGACTAAGCTTATACCTATCTACATAACAATTTGACATAGAATTCATCAAAGTGGCAACCTCAGGTCTACCTTAAACCTGAACTTGTATTTTTTAGCTTCATACTCTTAAATGAAGTTAATGACATAATCGAAACAAAGTGACCATTCACCATTAATGGCTTGTCATTCATAACTACATGTTTGTATACCTTTAATCTTGACTTGACACTAGACCTACTTCTAGCCCTGACACTAAAACTCTTCTCACTCGATGAGTTGTTTTATTCAAATATTAAAAGAAAGAAACTAAAACCTTACCATAAAGAAGGTGATAAGCCTAAACTGATTACAACTAATTAGGCTAGATGGCTTAAAATCTTACATATATTGTAAAGTAAAAGGTAAGATAAATACACAAACGTAAGAGATGAGATTATTTATAAAGAAAGTAAGCCCATAGTAGGACATCCCCAACTATATGAGACAAATCAATTCAAATCCTTAACACATCTCTTCCTACTAAAAGGCTCATAAATGAAGACCAAATTTTACATTAAAACTTGTTCTCCTTAAAGTTTATTTTCTCATAACAACGCTATTATTTCCATAATTTACTGCCTATCAAAATGGTTAAATACGCTTAGGATGAATAATTTAATCCCTTGATACATCTACCAATTCTCTCATCAAATAGGTGAAGCCTACCCTAACTTACTCATAAATTACATTAAACCAATGCAAGGTTAACAAGCTAAGACAAATCTATGTCAAACTGTTTTAGAAGCTTTAAATGTCTCCAAAATTTGCACAATAAAGATGGACATATGTTGTTATATCATAGGGACAATAAATCTTTCTATGTGTTTCAGAAGTCTTTAGTCTGTCTGAAATTCACACCAGGAAGATAGACGTGTGTGGTCATGTCACATGGACGACGTATCTTTAAAGTATTTAAAAGCTTTAGCCTTCACGATTTATATTATGAAGATAGACCTGTGTGTTCATATAAAAAAACCGGGGAGCAATACTATAGACCTATGACCAAAGCTTAAATGGAAAATAATATACATGAAAACATCCCCTAAGAACTAAGTTGATAGACAATCCAATAAGCCAAGTATCTTAACATTACATAAAATGGAGACAAGTATTGCAATTTCTCACACTTATAAATTACTATAAAAATGGTCATTATTCTAAGGAATGGGGTCTTTTACCTACTCACTTTACCTTACTAAAATATATTTTCTCTCTCTAATTTGTGTTAATGTGATTGCCAAAAACCAAACTTTGAAAATTACTCACACATAGTTTTAGAGGTTAAAGAAATACTTGAAATAAATCAAGAAAAGTCCTTGGAGACCACATATGATAATCTTATCCTTAAATCTTTGAACTCAGACCTAGATCTAAAGAATTTAAATACCAAAAAATTCAACTATATCGTTCTATATTTATATATACACACACACACCTGAAGTAATTATAGGCTTTTTATTATCCTTGGCCTATTTGTTTCCTTCTTACATTAATTCTAAGTTGATATAATCTTTTTATTCTTTACACATATATGAAATATTATCAATTAGTTTATAAAGAGCTTATACGGTATCATCAAGACTTTATAATTGATTGTATATAAATATCAATAGAACAAATTTTATATGGTATTTTTTCTTAGATAGTAATAAATTATTAATAGAGATATACCATCAGAATAGTTAATAATGATTATATTATTTATTGTATTTTATTTTAAAAAATATATAATCACTATCTTGCTTTTAATGAGTCTTAAATAAATACATTTGAATTATGAAAAAATTGTAAAAAAATTTATTTTAACGACTCTTATTATCAACTAAATTAAATTATTTTTACATATCAAGATATATAATGTTGGGAGATAATAACACAACTTTCTAAAAGATCAGCCAACATATCAATGATAAGAAAGAACTTGTCAACTTGCACTAGCAAAACAATATGAGAATAAAAACTTAACGATCAAACTAACAATAAGATTTACATGGAAAACTCTTAAGTATAGAGGGAAAAACTACGAGATAAATAGACAAACAAGTCCATTAAACTCAATAAGGATTTATAGAAAAGTTATCTTTCTCTTCAGAACAACAAGTTGTTTCACAAAGTTTCAAGATTGAAACCAAAGTTGACATTACATTCAATAAACACCCAAACCAATCCTAAAAATAATCAAACAAGGATGAGAGTACAACAGTATTTGCCCTCTCTCTATCTTTTCTCACTTTTGCACGTTATGATCGTACTCTCTATAAAAATTATGTATTTTTCTCTTTTATATCACAAAATAAGTTTTTCTACCCCATACACTGTCATATACACAAGCAATATAAATGACCATGTAACTTTAGCACTACCTCACTCGCAGTTGTATGTGGCACAGAGAGTTACATGGTCTCTATACACGGTTGTGTATGTTCACATAGGCATTCACACAATCGTGTATATCTTCACTCTTCACACATTTATAGACACTTATATAATTAATGCACACGATTGTGTAAGTTAAGACACGAGCATGTAGTGCTCTACATAGTCGTGTATCTCCTTAAAAGAGTTTCATCCATCATGTGTTCACTTTTTTGTCATTCCCACAAACCATAAAAGCATCTACAATTACCAAAAGTCTCAAAAATAGGGCTAGACACTCAACAATATCCTCTCTAGCCTAAATATAGGGAAGACATTATTCTCTATCATTTACTTAAGATACATCCTGAAAAACTTACTATAAAGC
Organism: Erythroxylum panamense; assembly: GCA_027123425.1. Classification (NCBI taxonomy): domain Eukaryota; kingdom Viridiplantae; phylum Streptophyta; class Magnoliopsida; order Malpighiales; family Erythroxylaceae; genus Erythroxylum; species Erythroxylum panamense. The sequence continues at coordinate 2,503,988 of JAOTIZ010000001.1, forward strand.
TCATGCTTATATTCGAGAACCACTTTAGTTAACATATCAGCACCATTCAAATTCATTTGAACCTTCTTCAACATTACTTGTTTCTCTTTTATTACGAACATCAACTAATGATATCTGACATCTAAGTGCTTTGTACAGGAGTAATACATAGTGTTTTTGCTCAAGTCAATGGCACTTTGACTATCACAAAATACTTCATAGTCTTCTTGCTTTACATCCAACTCTTAAACGAACCTTTTTAACTAGAGCATCTTCTCACAGCAACTACATATTCTACTTCAGTCGAAGATAAAGTCACACACTTTTGTAGCTTAGATTGGAATGAGATGGCTCCCCCTATAAACTTGAACAAAAAAACCTAAAGTGAATTTTCTTCCATTAAACTCTAACCATATCTGCATCCATAAAACCTTTTATAGTTAGCTCACCATTACCAAAGCATAAAACTCCACTTTGATGTTCCTTTCAAGTATCTCAGAAGTCATTTCACTGCTTCCTAGTGAACCTTCCTTAGATTTGAGAAGAATTTGCTCACCATCCCAACAACTTGTGCAATATCTAGCCTTGTATACAATATTGCATACATCAATGACCCTACTATAGATAAGAATAAAATAGAGGACATGCCATATTTCTCTTTTTGTATTAAGGGACATGCACACTTACACAGTTTGAAGTGAGACGCTAGTGGTGTGCTAACTTGCTTAATATACTTCATAATGGACATTTCTAGCACTCGTTCAATATATCTCTCCTAGGACAACCATAATCTCCTATTCTTCATAGCTCGAGTTATCTCCATACCTAAAATAGGCTTTATAGGTCCCAAATATTAGGCTTCTTGAAATACATAAAAACATTAACATAAGTTTGTTTAAAACCATGATCCATCAAAGGAATTGAACTTCTAATATCACTGCCTTGGATATTGTTTTAAGCTATGTAAACTTTCCTTTAACTTACAAACTAAATTTCTGGCTGCCCCATGCATATCTCGTCTTCCAAATCTCTATGCAAGAAGGTTGTTTTAATATCTAGCTATTCAAGTTTAAGATTCAAACAGACAATTAGACCCAAAACTGTTCAAATTGAGGTCATGTTGACTACTAGTGAAAAGATTTCATCAAAGTTTATACCCTTATTTTAACTAAACCCTTTTCCTACTAGCCTTTCCTTATGCTTTACCAGCTTGTTAGCATCTCTCTTTGTCTTGAACACCCATTGTAGGTAACAAGTATTTAGAATTTGGATGACTTATAGATGGTCTTTTCTCCCTTTTCAACTTTTGAAGCTTTGTTTCATCAGCTATTAGATCCAATTTCTCCCTTTGCTCCTTATCCTCAATGGATTCATTTTTATTATTGTCTAGATGTGATTTAGGTAGCTTATACTTATCATATTGTATCTCACCATTAATGTGTGCTTTGGTCACACACTTCATTTTCTTTACATATAAATTGCTCAATAGTTGAAGGAATTTGCGAATAGTTAACAATGCCATATGATGAGCTACACTCTGATAACTTATCTCTTTCAGACAATCAACAGCTCTCTCTTATTCCTAAAACACCACATCCTTACTCACCTTTTACTTTTCTAGGCTATAAAGTTTGAAGCTACACTGATCACCACCATATCCAACAAATATGTAAGATATCAACATAATCAAACTTCTTTCTCTGATCCTTGGTTACATGTTTGAATACCTGACAACCAAAAACTCTCAAATCATGACCAATCCACACTCTCTCGAAAATCTTAAAATTCAACAAAACTGAGAGAGCTCCATTAATCAGGTAGATCATAGTTCGGACTATTTCTTCCCAAAATGTCTTTGACAACATAGACATTCTGAGTGTGCAATGAACCTTCTCCCGAATAGTTCTATTCATCCTTTTAGTAACCTAATTATGTTGTGGAGTCCCTAGTTCAATTTTCTCATGTCTAATGTCATATGATGTATAGTATTCTTCAAACATCTTGGAAGTATACTCCCCTCGATTATCTGTTCATATACACTTCAGCTTTCTCTCAACTTCCATTTCTACCATAATATAAAACTTCTGGAAAATTTCAAATACTTAACTTTTAAAGTTCAATATAGATACATAAGTTTTCCTCAAAGCATCATCAATCAATGTAATAAAATATCTGTTACTTTCTAGTGACTCCTCCTCAATAAGGCCACAAACATTTAAAGCACCAACTTTAATATCTCCAAATTCATTATAAAGACTTTATACTACTTTCTAGCTAAGTAATGATCACAAGGATCAAGTGTTAGAGAGTTCTTAATAAGGATAAGGGATTTACTAGTAATCAACTTTAATCTCTTCTCACTCATATGTCTCAATCATTAATGTCATAGATTTGGTGAAGTTTTCTCTTTGGCTGTCTATACTTCTTCACCACCATACACCTTTAAATGTGTCATATATAGTGAGTGACATAACTCTCCTCGGGCAATCGTCATTGTGCCTTTGGACAGTTTCCATTTCCTATCCTTGAAAGTGTAATGAAACACTTCTTGATCTAATATAATAGCTGATAATAGATTTAGCCTTAGATTGGGAATGTGTCGTGTATCTCTTAAGTTCAGTAAGCATATGAAATTTGTCTAAACTTGAAAATCACCCATATCGACTATCTTGGTGAGAATTTGGTTTCCCATCTTTACACTCCCAAATTCTTCGCTTTTTTAGTCAGAGAAGTACTCCACCATTGGAACACAATGATAAGACACTACAACAAGGCAGACATTTGGCTATGTTTCTTTAGCCACATTTTAAAAATTGTCATTAAAAGTAAGTTTTTTACGATGCTTTTGAAAATTGTTACCTAAAGATAGCCTCGTTGCAATGATTTTGAAAATCGTTGTCAAAAGTACACTATTCGTGACACTTCTATAAAATCAACGCAAAAGGGTAGGTTTTTGGCTACATTTCTGAAAAGCATAGCTAAAAGTGACACATTAGTGACGATTTTGAAAATCGTCACCAATTCTTTTAGTGACGATATTTTCAAAATCGTCCCCTAAAAATTAACCTTTTTGGCAACGATTGTCAAAATCATTACCAAATATGGAACCTTTGGTGACAATTTTTTGAGAATCGTTGCCAATAATCTTTGGCAACCATTTTGAAAATTATCGTCAAATAATATAGGAGGAAAATGAAAATGAAATCCCTTCTTGTTGTATTTTCATTTTATATTTTGTTTCTTTCTTACTTCGGATTGTCTCTATCCATCTTTCGACGAGTCTCTGTTCTACTTTTTCTTCTTGATAAACTTCTCCTTCTTCTTTTTTTAAGTATGTTCACTTTTTTCAAAAATATCATTAAGATGCTTCTCTAGTTGGCCCATTCGAACACCCAAATCCCTCTTTATGCACAAAGGCCTTATATTACTATAATCCATGTTACTATCTTATTCTTTCTTATTTTTTTCTATCGACACTACCTTTTTCTTCTTCCCCTATTTATCATCGTTTAGCTTGTTCTTATAGGTTATCGCTTTTTGCATAGCCCAAAGCACATCTAATCCACTCAATCCTCCACTTTCTTGCTTCAAAATTTCTTACTTGTTCGTGCCTTGCTCCTATTTCTTTTTCTAGGGTTTCTTTTGAGAGTTGTTGAAGGACGGTCGTGAGATGACTAAGAGCTAACTGAAACAACAGCGGGTGAGTTTAGTGGTGACATGATATACATTATCTTTGCAATACAGTAGCATGTTTGGATTACGTTATTCATTATGCCTACTATTTGTTTAAGAAAATGTTTATTAGATGTGGGTCCTTAATTTTCTTACTTTTTATGGATGCCAGACATTGTAAAGAAAATTATTTATTCATACAGGTTCATTTCCTAGCCATGCCAATGATACCTTCTCAGGTCATTACAATTTGTGTAACTCTACAGTTCACTACTTAAGTTTCTATCATTGCGTCACTAAGCTCACTAGCAGACTTATTCTCATAAAACGAACACAGAATAGGCGAGTATTAACACCTGATTAGAAAATGTTAGGAAATCAATAAATTGTTTATCATTTGGGTTTCATCATGTGATGTTTTGTTGCTTTATTAAATTTAGAACTAAAGAGGTGAGATGTGCGACGATTGAAGAAATCAAAGCAGAGAAGTCTTCCATTGAGAAAGATGTTGTTAGCATAAATTTACTCATCTTCAATTTTTTTTTGATGTTTTGAATTGATAATCATTTGAGAATATTTTTTGTTATCATAAGGAAAAAATGGAGAAAACTATTGAAGCAGTTTGAACGAATTTTAATTCTGTGAGGACAAGAAGAGCTAATCCATCCATGTTAGACAAAAGCAAGGTATGAATCTTTTTGCATGTAGTCTTGTGGGTTTTTTTTTCTATAAAAATGATGATATGCCACGATAGAGGGTATAACCCTGTTTAGCAAGCAGCGGATTATATTAGCTGTTAGCTGATAGTTGATTATATCAGCTGATTTGACCAACAGATAACATCAGTTATTTATTAAAGATGTTTGGTAAATTTAGCTTTTTAGTATTAGGTGTTGATATGTAAAATGACTTATGAGGACATGATTTGAAAAATTATAAGGGCTTTAATATTATATTTCTTAGTATTTCGTTGAATATTCTTATAAGAATTTAGATTTAGATATTTAATTTTACAAAAATTAAGTTTATAACTTTAATAA
>JAOTIZ010000001.1:2513786-2529448 GCA_027123425.1 Erythroxylum panamense
AATTTCAATTCAATTTCTAGTCCAATTTCTCTCCAAATTCCAATGGCTCAAAGTAATAAATCCTAAAATCATGTATCAAAATTTTTAGTGCCATTGGACAGTCATTTTCAGTACCGAAAACCAAATCAGCCTGTCACTTGTAAATTTTCCGGTCCAGAAAGGTATCCCAAAAAATTTCCAGAAAAATTCCTAAATTTCCACAAAAATGTAAAACACACAAAAATCCACTTCAATTCTATGTTCAAGCACCAATTCATATTTTTCCACAACAAACACATATGCCGGGAAATGTCAGGAATGCATATACAATCATGTGCATTTACAAAAATTACAATTTATGCATATATGGAGGCCATATTATGTATGAACATACCGAGACTAGTTTTCTCACTCATAACCCTGTCTCAAATTACTATTTTACCCTTCTCATCGGTGATGGGATGTTACATTGCTTTTTTCTTATCCCTCTTCCACTTATGACAGAACGTCTTAATGTGTCATAGCTTATTGTAATAGTGGCAGATCTTCATATCTTTGTTACCTCTAGACTTTAAACTGTTCTTAGACTTGTCACAAACTTTGGGCCCTTACTTTTGTTCCTTCCCTTGATTTCTTTCACGAAAGACTGCACATTGTCAACTCCAATCTTCTTACTTATGATTGCATCATTAAACATACTATTTTTATTACACCCAAAGAGAGCACACTTTTGGGAGCTTAGTTGCTAATCGTCACCATTAACGTCTCCCAGTTATCCAGTAATGAACTTAACAGGAATAAGGCTTGAAGCTGATCATCAAGAATGATCTTCATTGTAGTAAGCTTGTTGATTATGTCCTAGAAATTACTTAAATGCTCTGACACTGATTTTCTAGTTTTAACTTGAAGTTCACAAGCCTTTTAATAATAGAGACCATGTTATAAGTAGTCTTCCTTTCATACGAACCTTAGAGCTTCTTCCATAGCTCAAAACGATCAATTTCTTAAGACACATGGTAAAATATGCTAATATCAATCCATTGTCTAATAATGTCTGGAGTTTTTTGCTTCATTTTTTCCCATTCCTTTCTGATATATTTTTAGGTTTTGAAAAAATATCATCCTTCACATCTTTGTCACATCAATAGGATCAAAGAGATCCTTGCAATATGGAAGTTCCTCCATCATAGACCTCCAAATCAAGTAATTTAATGATGTCAACTTGACCACAGAGTTGTTTCCCCTTCCATTATGATGGCTTTGATGTCACTTGGTCAGAGACAATAACACAACTCTTGAAAAGATCAACCAAATATCAATGACAAAAAAGAACTCTTCAACTTGCATCAGTAAAACAATATTAGAATAAGAAACTTTGCAATACAACTAACACCAACATTTATGTAAAAAATCTCCAATGTAGAGAAAAAAACCATAGGACAAACCAACAAGCAAATTCACTAAACTTAATAAGGAATTATAGAAAAGTTGATCTCTCTCTCCACAATAATAAGTTGTCTCAAAAAATTTAGAATTAAAACCAAAGTTAATATAACAATTAACAAGCACTCAACACATAAGAATTATTTAGTTAGTATAAATTATATTAGCCATATAATTAGTTTCTTTCGATTATATATGTAAGAAAGTACTCTTAACAATTCCACAGCTGAATTTAATAGACCACACAGTAAAGGTTTAAGACGGTGACATATTCAATTTGTCCATATATTCATGAATTTTATTAAATTAATAGTTATATATACATAACACATAAGAACAGTATTGATTGGAGTGTGAGTGGTGATGGTAAGGATGATTTTGCTCTTTACAGTCGGGTTCATACATAGATGAGTCAGCATACCATACAAAATGCCCACGATGATGACTGACATAAATTAGATCTCCATTAGATTTGAAATAATGGATCGAAGGATAGATTTACCTTCTATATGAGAAAATATGAGCTAGATCAGAATGTAGAAGGTCTATATGGATCTTCATTGGGCTTTGCATAGATGGACTTCACCATTCCATCTTTTAATGTCTTCAGAATCAGAGAAGTTGTTGTATGAAAAGAGTGTTGATAAGGTGCATGGAACACCTTTTGGTAATTGGTGATCCATTCATAGGCATCAACTTTTCAAGCTACTATGCTAGTAGTTTCTTCGGGATTTGGATGATAGTAGTCTGATCAATGGAACGATCAATAACCATATAAAGGACATTCGAAGTAGAATTTGGAAAGTTAAGATCCAAAGCATGATTCTATAGATGATAGATCATCTGGTGATGTAAAGTAGCTATGATGGCTATAAGATTCTGATCTGCTCCAGTGATTTGGATCTGAACTTGCAGACGTTCAAACAAAGTAGGATCATCCAACCTGATGTTGAAATCAGGTGCTATTGTCAAAATGACACTTCTATTATTGAGCGTTGTCAGCAAGGTACCAATCAAAGCATTTTGGTACGTTGTATAAGCAGTGTCTATAAGAGATATCCTAGCTGTAGTAGTTATTCCCTTTCTTACATAAAGTGTAAGAACAAGGCGTATAGCTCTAACGTGAAGATGTGTATGATTATGCTCCCTCCAGATAGAGATCAACTCCTTAGGGATTTCAAGCTTTACATATTGTTCTACAGTTATAGATCTGAGGCCACATTATTCTAATCTAGAACTCTAGATGATTTCTTTTACTTTTGGTCTAAAGGTAGACAAAATAGTATGTATACTTCTCGTTCAAGAACGATCATGAGAATAAATACTGGACGGACTCAACAAAGGTAAAGAAGGCTCATAAACACGATTTTCTATAGGAACAAGTGTAATCTCTACTAAATTTTCCATACGATTAGATAAAACATGCTTTACACTAGAAGGTAAACTAGACATAGACAAAGTTGAAGACAAATGAATAGCATCATTGGGTAGTGTTTCCATTACTTATGGGCTCTCTCCCTACTCACTCTTATCATAGAGACAATATTACTATCGGTTAAGACACAAAAGATGGCTCTGGTATCAACACGGGACCCCGAAGGGCACACAGGGAAAGTATGATAACCAACGAGCTAAAACAACATCTTTAAAAAGACCATCAACTAACAAAAATTGGATTATAGGCTACTGAGGTGTCTGGTAGACTATTGTAGAAAAGCTTGGGAAGCTTTATGACTATTGGTAAGTTCTAGGTATGATTGTCGAGACAACAAAGCCCTTCTCTCCATGAGCACATAACTCTCAGCTTTCCTCTTAGAAACCTTACACCTTTCACAACTCTCTTTCCCCTTTTGAAATAATAGTCGCAACAATACCTACACTATTTTCCCCGTTAAACTCAATCTCACATAGGAATTGTTTTAATAGTAGTCACAGACTATCTTAGACTTTCTGATATACAAGATCCTCATAAGAGGCAAGTGTAGAGCATACTTATCTTTGTACTAAGACAGATAGTAACATTACTCAAGATTTAAGATTTTAGGAGAGGGAGAACTCAGAGAAAATAGAAAACACTCAAACCCAACTTCATTAAACAAATCTTCAACATAAGAAGAACCTGATTATAATTGAGGAGGAGCCTTGCTTTTATAGGTGAAACAAGGGTAACAACTTAAAATACCCACAAGACACACTTATTACATCTTTTTTTTAAAAAGTAACTTTAAAGTACAATCATCACACCTTTAACAAAGCTACTTTGAAAAAGAAAATAACTTTCTAAAAAGCAAACAAGATGATGATATGATAGAATCTTGTACAATGGTTTGTAGGCCACTAAGATTCTCTTTCATCAAAAGACTCAAAAGTAAACTCCTAAAAAAATGATCCCCACTTTAAAGTGTTAACGTGAGATCAGCACTAACATCAAGTTCATCTGTCAAGTCCATCTCTTTGTCAATCTGTTCAATAAGGTGGTTGATATTAATGGTAACCCAATTGGGAGGCCATGGGCTGGAAACAGAGTTGGACTTTTGTGTAGGACTAGATGGTCAGCTCGAATTCATGGATCTTCTATATATAGGATAAGGAATGTCACCAGCTCAAAAGTGGATAACATGAGCAGTTACTGATGTCCACTGATTGATGGATGGAGTTATAATAGGTGTTAGAAGAGCATTATCTCCATAATAAGGTCCAAGAGATGTACATATGGTGGAAGGGGCCAAGCTTCGAGATTGATTTAATTGGTATAAGAAAGAATGTAATTCTTTGTTAATGATGTGTTTTCTATAGGCCAATATGTAGTAGTGTGCCAAAACTATAGATGATTGAATGTACATAACTACATAGAGTCACTCATACAATAGGGACAGTGAATGATATAGATAGCATAAGCTTTGCGATCATCCAAAGAAGAATCTCATAATGATTATAAGTTAAATTTTGAGACATATCACTATGCTATTTGGACAATGGTTGAAACCATTTCAGAAAATTCCATAAGAGTGAACCCACATTGGTGGGATCAGATAGGTGTCTATAAATATGAAGGGGTGAAAAAGAAATGGAACAAACATAGAGGGCAGACAAAGCCCAGAGATGCCACAATGTAGACTCATAGAGAGTATCATAGAGATGATACATGAGTTTGTAAGGAGTAATAACATCAAAGTAACCAGGAACTAGTAGGATATCAAACTTAAGAAGGGTAAGATGCAGATAATAAAATAAACTTTGGTGAACAAGCGGAAAAAAAGGTTTATAACAGTGGTTGGAGGATTAGAAAATAAAGGAGGAAACTCTTTTTTTATTTTTCAAATTTAGGAAACTCCATTAGCCAATACAAAGGAATAGGAAGCTTCAAAAAGAATGAAATAAGCAAGAGAGGTATAGTTGTTCTAGAGAGATAGTCAATAAGTGTATTATGGTGACCTTTAATATGGCCGATGGAGAATTTATAACGAGAAAACCAATCATGCCATCAAAGCAATTGAATGTTGGGAATCTTTTTCTTGGGCTGAGCAAGAATTTTTGGAAAAGAGGTGTTATCTATTTTAATGACAAAAATGATAAAGAGTGAGGTGGAAAGCAAACTTTTCCATAACTCTTTTGACAACGAGAATCTTTTTATAACTGATATGGTAATGGCCCTCAAAATAACTAAACTAGCCACTTGCATGTCCATAATAATATCAATTGCCATTAATTTCTTCAATAAACACAGCACCCAGTGATTATCACTAGCATTAGTTTGTAAGATGCGTTGTCTCGTGCCAGGAATCTTTAAAGTTGGAGGATTCTGACAAAGATGCTTTAGATGCTTGACAGCCTTGGTTTATTCTAATATCCAAGGTGGTGAATTCTTTTTAGTAATTTGGATAAGGAAGAAGTGTAAGTTGTCACCTGTAGTATGAACTCTCGGATGTAATTAACAATCCTAAGGAATTGCTCTATCTATTTCACAGTGAGATGTTCATCAGAAAAATGAAATAGCTCTTGTGCAATATTTAGACTAGGCTGGTATAATCCATCTTTGAAATGCCTACCTAGAAATTCAATTTCTTTAGTACCAATGATGCTTTTCAGGGCTGAAAGCATAATACCATACTGTTTTGTAAGATCCAAGAATTGTTGTAGTAGGGCCTAATGTTCCTCGTGGGTCTTTGAGAATAGGAGAATGTCCGCGATGTAAATAATTACACTGTAGAGGATAGACTCATAGATCTTTCGTCATTATTCTTTGAAATAGTAATGGGGCGACTTTAAGACCAAATGGCATAATAGTCCATTGATAATATGCATTGGGAATACAGAATGCAATCTTGTATCTCTCAGTTGGGTGAATACCTAATTACCAAAATGCTGCTTTAAGATCAAACTTGGAAAAGCTAACAACTTCTTTTAGAAATATACCTGAGTACTGATCTTTAGAAGAGAAAACTTGTCATCTCGCAGGAATGCATTCAGAGACTTGTAGTCAATTAGTAATCTCTTTTTTTCACATTTTTGCTCTGAACGTTTGTTAACATAAAATGCTTAGCAAGCCCAGTCTAATTTTATGGGCTCAATCAATTCTTGCTTCAGAAGGCTAGCACATTCATCTTGTGCAAGATTTAGATCATCAAGGTTCATCCCTGATGTGTGGCTTTTATGGGATTGATATCTCTTTCTTTTTGAAAGGTAGATTTATGAAAAAGTCACTATTTTTCTACAGAGGATACAGGTGAGAAAACTGTGCATGAGATTCAGGTCAATATTTCAACAATTTATCTCGTAGTGTAGTATATAATGTAGGAACTTGGGTTAGTTCAAATACATTCTTTATTTTAGTGTAGGGTCTAAAAAATGATAGATACTTGAGCCTATGGGTAAGATCTGTAAAGATGAGGCTTTAATGTATACATCCATACCAATAAGAATATCTGGGCCTAGTAGATTTCTTCTAAAGACTTTAGTCCAAATCGTACACTATAGAAATAATCGAATCCCGACTCTTCTTTTAGTGATTAACCCAATCTTAAAAGAGTTACCATTAGTAGCAATAAAATATTCATCATGTGAGGTCCATGCTTCAAAGGATAAGAAGTTGGGCTTCATGATCGTACGATTAGATCCAGTATCCATAAACTCAATAGCTTTAATGGGCCTATCATATTTATTATGTTGAAAGAGTTGGATCTAGACGTATAGTCATTAAATTAGTATACGATCTATCTTCATGCATGTCTGCTGTAGCATGTATAGTAAATCATTTGTTAGAGAAACAGAGGAGTCAAAGGATTCTTCATCTTCAGAAGTCTTGACAGAAATAGAAAACTTTATGTCCTCATCTTCATGAGATTGTTCTTCAATCAGATCTTCAAAATTATTGGAAGAATGAATGGGCAAAATTGATTGCATTTGCTTCAATAACTTGAAATCCTTCTTTGTTTTGTGAGGAAAAGTATGTTCAAAGTGTCCTTGTTGTCCACAAAGAAAACAACGATCAGCTTTCTGGCGATGAGAGGATTTATTGAAGAATCGAACCATTCTTCTCTTCTTTCCATTCTTCTCTTCTTTCCATTCTTTCTCTTGTATGTTTTTCTGAGAGGCTTGTAGCCTTCCATTTGTCTGTGAAACTTTCTTCTATGATAGACTTGTCAAAGATGTTCTTTCTTCTTGCTGTGACAATCACAAGTCTTCATATCTTTGCACTTGATTTGAAAATGAGACTTCTTACAAGCTTGTTTGAGAACTGGACCACCCTTAATGATATTCTTAAATAAGGCAAGCTGGTAGATGTCTCTAAGAGATATATTATTCATATCTCGTTGTAAAGAAACAATGGTCCTTTGTAACTTTGATTGCAGTTGATTTAGAAGAGATGAGATAAAAGTATTTCGAAGATTAACATCATTCCATCCATTCAAAAGATAGTACCCTTTTTTCATTCATTGGTAATTCTTCTACATATCACGCTTGTCTGAGGAACAACATTTTATTGCAAAATATTCCTGATGGATCTGCTTGTCAATAAGCTGAAAGTCATCAATGAATTTCTTATGAATTATTCCAAGAAGAGCTCTGATTGTAGTGACTTAGATATGCTGAAGTCGTTGGTAATCGTTAATACTTTGCCACAATTCTCACAAAGTACCAGTGAAAAGAGAAATGAATTCAGACAAAATATTTGATAAAAGATTATTTTCATCTGTTGATCTATCTATGCACCAAATTCATGTAATTGATCCCTCCATTTCTTTGGGGGGTAGATTGTCAAAAGTGAACTAAAGTCCTGAATTAGGCTTAGTTTGAGCTTGTGTAGCTGGCTGAGTTGGTATTGCTCATAGTGCAGGTTCAGGTCTGAAAGGTTCAGTACTTGTAGATTCTGCTTCACTTATTTTTTGTTCAACTTCAGTATGTTCAGGCATAGTCATCAGAACTTGTGATAATCCTAATAGATCAGCTAGTTGTGATGAGGAATTAGAAGATGGTACAGAGATCTGTTCAAATAATGACTCAAAGATTGTTGCAGAAACTTCAGATGTTAGGATAGAGGGTTTAAAATAAGCTTCTGTATTATCTGATTGAGCAGATGAATCTTTTGCAACAAATGTAGATGTAAGAGTTGTTATGAACTATATCTAAGGCGCTTTATTATTCCCAATAAAAGTGGAAGATTAAGGAGTTACTATGAACTCTGTCTGAGGCACTTTGTCCTTCCCAATCGAAGTGGAAGGTTGATACTTCGGTGAAGAAGTAGAAGGTGTATAGATTTGCAACGGTTTACTCCACTGATTAACCAGTTCAGGTTTAGTGAAGGTGATGGCTCAGAAACCCTTGATGTCTCAGAAACTCGTTGCTCAGGAATTCACTCAGGTTTTGACTTTGGCTTTGGCTTTGACCTTTTAGGTTTTTCTTCAGTTGTATGAAGATGAATATATTGTCTAATCAAATGATAGTTGAACTTAAATATCTTTAAGTAGCCAGCTTCTTCTGGACATGTTTGATACATAGGAGACGGGTATGTTGGCTGAATATTTGGAAATAATGAAGAGGATTATACTGCCCTTGACTGTGCAGATTGCATATCAGCTTCCATTTGTTGCACAGTTCCTTGTATCTTCTTGATTTCTCTAACTTTGGCATTGAAGTCAAGTCCAATATAATGTGTAGCAATGTAATGTCGAAGATCAGTATCAAGTTTCTTGATCTGAGCTTTGTAGGACTAATACATATGTTGGATCTGCTTAGAGACGGCGTCGACTTTTTGTTGCATATCATGAGTCTGTTGACTGATTCCATCCAGCTTAGAATTAATTCTTCTAAGAACTTTATTCTGCGCTACTGCATTTGATGTTTGCCAATTAAGTACATCACCAGAAGGATTTGAGACAAGTCTTCCTTGTGAAGTGATTCCTGTGGCTCGAATGTAAGGGTTATAGACAACCCTCGTTGTTTCATCAGTGCTCTTGTGTAAAGAAGGAAAATCTTCCTCATATGGCTTAACCATCATGCAAGGTATAAGAGTAGAAGTCATAACAGGAACTGCTAGCTTATATTAGCAAGTAGAAGATTTCAACATCTCACAAAGAGATTTGGGTCTGAATCTTTCTATTTGTAAACCAATAGTTTTACTGGAATCATCTGGATCTGGATCATCTTTGTGTGGATGATAATGTTGAGAAGGCATGCAGCGAGGTTTTGACTTTTTCTTCTTTCTTCTCCTTTTAACGTATTGATCATTATCATCATCACTGTCTGACTCAACTCGGGATTGAGAGAGAGATGGAAACAAGTCACAAAACATATAGTTTTATACAAAAGAATTGAAAAAAAAAGTAAAAGAAAAGAGAGGGGCAGCCTTTTTTCTTTCTTATAATAACTTTTGAAGTAACAGCCTTTACTTATAACTTTTTTTCTCTGTACGCACAACTCCTTCATGACATGCATACAAACAAAGAGGCAGTGGACGAGAGAGTTCATTCATGAACAAAATAATATGATAGATAGAGAAAAAGGAGAGATACTATGGACGTGAAAGAGCTTGGCCCTAATGCATGATGCCTGTTGGTGGGTTAGGTAGCAACCCCTGTCCCTCTTCTTGGACCCATCTCTCCTTTTCTCTTTCTCTCAAGATGCAATGAAATCCCCTTTTAATCCCTCTAGATACAGCCAAACTCTCTTCTCTTTTTTCTTAAGCAACCTCTTTCTCCACGTAAACTATCCTGGTCATAAATTATATAGAAAACCTATTCGCTGTCTCTTGCCTTTCCAAGCATTCACAAATGATTTTTTCTCTACTAGGATCCGAAGGCTTTCTTTATATAAAAGCAAAACTAATATCAAAGCTTAACTTCTTCTGTTTAAGTACAATTCGCTTACCATTTTCTTCTTCTTAAGTACAATTTTAACGCATCACTACACCAAATCATCGTGGTTATATGACTTGCTATTTTCCACTCTTCGTGATTCAAGGTAAAAGACACCACCAATGCCCAACTGGCATGCATGGGTCCTATATATTTTTTAAGGGATTCATAGTTGAAGAGGAGTTGAACTCACCCACTTCACTTTAATTAGTGTTAAGACCAAAATCAAGCTATTCCAAAGTTAATTAAACTTAAAATTCTAACTTGGAGACAACTTACTGTTAATATTAACACTCTTATTGAACTATGAATAGATAGGAGACAACGAAAATGACCATAGCGTGCTGAATGATCCCACATCATAGAATATACATCGAGAGCAGCTGAGACAATTCTGGATTGATTTTAAATCATCACTCTCTTTTAACTTTTATACGTAGAGAAGAGATCTATAACAGGTCAATACTATACAACAACTTGTCACTACCACCATCTCTGTGATGTTCACGAAGATGAATGATAGCTCGTTTCTCTTTAGCAGTCAAATATGACATTAAAATATGAGAATTACATCGTAGTACAAAGAGAGACGGGACTATAGAATCATCTCGCACACCTCTCTTTTTCTCCCTCTCTTTCTCTCTTTCCATCGTCATCATCATTTTCTCTTCCTCTGGAAAAAGAATTAACTCTTTTTTGGAAACTGTAGGTACTTGACCCATAAACAGAACCAAATTTTGGGTATCGTTTGAATTGAAAAACAACTTCTTTCCTTTTTGAGTTTCAGCAGTAGGTCATTTTGTTGCTCTGGTATATCAAGTCTGCATCTTTCTTTCGAATTTGAACATGGCAGGCAGGTTATTATCTAAGTTCAAGTTTTCACAATCTGAGGCATAAGCTGGTAGATCATGTCTAGCAATGGAATGGCTTTTTTCCCAGCAAATTTCCTGCTTCAAACCCCACATGAAGATGACCGTCAACATCCCGCTGCTCTCAATCCACTCCTACCTCCCCAAGATTTTCATGGTATATACTTTCTGTTCGATTTTTTTGATCTCTCTCTCTCTTTCATGAGAATAAGCTCTTCTTTTTTTATTTCTTTGGGTGCAGGAGTAGCATCATTTCTCGGGAAAAGATCAACCTCGTATTCAGGAGTAGATGTGTGTCATGAAGAGGCCAATGGAGGAGATGATTTGTCTGATGATGGTTCACAGGCTGGAGAAAAAAAGAGGAGACTCAATATGGAACAAGTAAAGACGCTTGAGAAGAACTTTGAGTTGGGTAACAAGCTTGAACCTGAGAGAAAATTGCAATTAGCTAGGGCTCTTGGTCTGCAACCAAGACAGATTGCTATATGGTTTCAGAACAGGAGAGCTAGATGGAAGACCAAGCAACTTGAGAAAGATTACGATCTACTCAAGAGGCAATATGAAGCTGTTAAAGCTGATAATGATGCTCTCCAAGCTCAGAATCAGAAATTACATGCAGAGGTTAGTTTAATCCATTAAATTGTAGTCTTTCCCATAGGCTTTGGCTATAAGTCAGCTACTATT
Organism: Erythroxylum panamense; assembly: GCA_027123425.1. Lineage (NCBI taxonomy): Eukaryota > Viridiplantae > Streptophyta > Magnoliopsida > Malpighiales > Erythroxylaceae > Erythroxylum > Erythroxylum panamense. The sequence continues at coordinate 2,525,116 of JAOTIZ010000001.1, forward strand.
AACTGTTCTTGGTAGGTGTTCAGCTTTTTGGTTTTCTGGGGCATTCAAAATGATTCTGCCTGCCTTTAAGACCATATTAGTTTGCAGTAATTTAGAAGTTCTGATCATTTATTCATGATTTTAGCTTTTGACTTTGGGTCTTGAAATGATTTTTGAGAATCTTTTCTTTCCTGTTAACTTCAAGCATGGCCTTTTAGAAAGCTTCTTTTGCTATCAATATCAGTAGTGCAACTTTTTAGTTGACCCTACTGGAGAAAGACAAAGGAAAAGAAAACATGAAGAAGATGAAGAAGAAGAAGCAAACATGAAAAAGGGAACACCTTTTGATGGATTGATCTTTCTTGAATTTAGAGTAATTTATAGTTTGGAAGATAGATCTCTCCTATAATTCTGAAGTCCCTTTTATACAAAACGCCACCTCTTCGCTTCTCCACCTTCTCTTCTTTCATGGACATTTCTTACATTTTTCAATTTCATATATAAAAGTCCTTGGATTGACGGGAAGAGAATAATTAATCTAACTAGATAGTTCTGCAGAACGCGAGCTTGTTCTTGACTGAGTGAATTAATGGTTGCAGATACTGTCACTAAAAGGCAGAGAACCAACTGAATCAATTAACCTGAATAAAGAAACTGAAGGTTCATGCAGCAACAGAAGTGACAACAGCTCTGATATAAAATTGGATATCTCGAGAACACCTGCCACTGACAGTCCGATATCCAAACCTGCATCAAGTCGACCACTTTTTCCAACATCAACCATGAGGTCTACAAGTATGGCTCAGTTCTTCCAACACAACCCGTCAAGGTCTGAAATTCAATGCCAGAAGATTGATCAAATGATCAAAGAAGAAAACCTTAGCAATATGTTCTGTGCCATAGATGACCAATCAGGATTTTGGCCATGGCTTGAGCAGCAACATTTCAATTAAGCAAATGAATCCTACAAATGTCACCGAGTGGAAATTAGCATACCCATTTGTGCAGTTTGGCAATATCTTCTAAGATGATCATAAAGGGGAAACTTATTTACTCTATCTTAGTGAGTTAAACAATCCCATGTTGTGGATACTTAGGCTGGTCACTGGTGTATAAAATTGGATTGCAACAAGTTGAATTTGCAGGTGGACGAGGGGTGATGAAGATACTTTGTGAGGAATAAAGTTTTTGATTTTCTGGTGTCTCTTTTGTGTTTTATAAATACACCATGCGTGTTTTTCTTTGACTTGGAGATGTTTCCTATAGGTTAGATCATGTATCCAAGCGAAATTATCTTTGCTAGCTACTTGGTTGCATTTGGAGGACTATCACGAGCCAACCGGGAAAAAAAAAAAAAAACGAAGAAGAAGAAGAGATTTTCTTCCTTTCATAGTTTTAATTTCTCTTTTCTTATCGTGTCTTTGTACTATTAAAGGAAAAACGTTTTCCAGGTTCTTACCAAAGTCATGGTAATTATTTGTTTGCCCATTTCGTCGTCGAGCAGTACCATATAGTAACCCAACGGTGAACAAGATCTACTCCAAGTTAACAAGTGTAAAGCTAACTCAAAAATGGTGACGTCCGAGTCTGAGAGAGAGAGGGAAAGCATCAAGCACACATTTCAAGAGAGAAAAGGACAAACAGAAACAAACCAAGCAGGAAACAAGGAGAGCTGGAAATGGTCATTCTCGTTAAGGGATCGTTGGCAAACCTGTGCTGTCAAACAAGCAAATGCTATCAGGTAGACTTACAATGCAATTGCAACTAAGACATAGTGAACGGTATGTAAGATGAGTAATTTACCTCTTTAAATCAGTTAAATTTTTTTTAAAAAGGGATTTAATTCGAAGAATTACACAAATTAACTTAACTTCTCCTATAAAACTTAAGTTTATAAATCTTGATGTAGTGTATAGATTCAGTGATCTACCAGATCAAATCCTTATATTTAACATATACATACACTTGTAGACATTCTTTTCTTTAGTTATTTTAGTTTTGTTTCGTAAGGCATTCATGTGACCTACTGACCACTCCCACCCACTATCGAGCACCCTATTTCACGCATCTCTTTCTGTATTACAATGTCATTTTCTTTTCACAGTGCACTGCCTCTTCAATACTTTTGGCTGGGAGGCACACAGACAAAGTCCTTTGTTTTGTTTTCTGCATCGGGTTTTGGAAGATGTTAGATTTCCTACGATAGAAAATTTGCCTGCACACTTACCCATGTTACTAATTATTACGTCATTGTACTCGTGTTAACTTATTGGCTACCATAATTGGTAGAGCATTTTTCACCTTCAAATTATAAAATTTCAGTCTTCTTCACCATCTTTTTCACTGTTTTGGTCACTTAATTAGGGCAAGAGATTATGCTATAGTATATAACTACGCATTCTTCTTCTAAATTTCCCTATTCATGGTGACTTCACGGGCCATGGCATCTATTAGAATTGTTCCTCTAGACACAAGTGTATGAAGTTGTTTCCTTAAATTCAATAATAAACCAAGTAAACTAAAATGACATTCAGAAGGAGGGAGTTTCATTAGATTAACAAGCCATCTTAGTTCTACGTCGTGGTCATAATCTAAGAACATAGTTAAGGTTGTTGGCTAGTTAAGGTTGTTGGCTACAACTGTAATAACAGAATCAAACAGGCCTACTTTCCAACAGAACCAACCAAGTAATTAATCATGGAAGCATGTGGCCGAATCTGCCTATCTTTCTTGCTTGACACTAATAAACTTGAAACCCCAGATATCGAATCAAGTGGCGCAGTTTGCATGCATATGTTTTTGGTTCATGGAATCATATGATCTGGAGAATTTCCAGACAGTATCTGTGTCAACATGGCTGGAAACTTCGGTAAGTCATGTTACGAATATGATACTATTAACTGCTGACTGAACGTAGTTTTATAATATTGGTTGAAAAAGTACGTAGAGCTATAGTGCCCACATGCAAAGTGGATTCTATACGTTAAGCAAGCATTCAATAGAGCTTTTGGTTCCTACTGTTGTCACCAATAAAAAACTAAGATCACATGCGTCCAGCAATAACAACTTGGTACTAATTTAGGTAATGTAGCAACACTTCTATTTCGTTTGTGTAAAACCATTTTTTATTGAAGTTTCAGGAAGATAGATTATATTACATAATAGATTCGGAGTGATTGTCCGATCGGCTTGATCTGGAATACACTATGTATTCTCTCATCTTTTATCGAGGTTGATTTCGTATATAGCTCCCTTTGCAGATAATGGTAAACTTAATTATTGATAATTAGTTAATTCAGTTGTAGGTTTATTAAAATTGAACTATAATTTTCTCATGGTTAGGTGTTTAGAGCCTTGGCAACGTATTGGACTACTTAAATGCAGTCAGGTCTGGTCTAACCTGTTTTAACAGTTCAAACTTAATATGAGTATGTAACTTGACTACATTTTATAAACCATACTCTAAACTAAACCATAATCTTATCCTGTTTAGATGAGCATTTGAAAACTTTGAAGAGATGTAAGAACTCTAAAGCAAACTTGGGAATTAGTAAAGGTGTTTGCAGGCTAGGCAAAGGATCAGGCTAGTCAGAGGTGGCCCATGTCTGTTCTAACCCATTTTAGCAATCTAAGTCTGACTTAAGTTGGCTTAAATCATTGCAAAAATAGTATGCATTATTGTTAATTATACATACTATTTAATTATTTAATATTAATTACTAATAAAAACTATAACAAATATAATTATTTTATTATTATTTAATTTTATGGTCGATAAAAATTAGAATTTTTTAAAAATTTAACAATTATTTAATAAATATATTTAAATTTTAAAATTAAATAGATTTTTGAAGAAAATAAAAACTAAAAATTTTAAATCATAACATAAAAAGATAAAGAAAGCAGTTTTATTAATGTACTTGGTCAACTTTTGAAATTATGAAGTTATTCTTATACAACATTATATTTGAATACCATATATTTTATACAAACTATTGCTTTAGAATCATGTTCCATAAAATATAAATAAAAAATATTGGTTGAGAAAGTACGCAAATTGAGCAATAGGCGCCCACATGCAGAAGGCGACTCCATACGTTAAGCATGAATTTAATAGAGCTTCTGGTTCCCACTATTGTCACCAATTAAAAACTATGATCACATGCGTCCAGCAATAACCTAACTTAGTATTAATTTAGATAATGTAGTAACACTCCATGGTGAGAAATTCTATTTTGTTTGTGTGAAACCATTTTCGATTGAAGTTTTGGTAAGAACATGATCAACATGTTTAATAAACAAAGTATTATCTATCTTACCACGAACATATCCATGTTGAGTTAGAAAAGTACTT
>JAOTIZ010000001.1:2529548-2540340 GCA_027123425.1 Erythroxylum panamense
TATGCAGAGGCTAAGAATACACATACAAAATACGTATACAGAGTACGTATGAGGTGAACTGTACCCATCCCATTGGTAACGGGATGTTACATCAATGCATGTAAGCCATTTGTAAATCTTTAATCAATCCATATGTCACACTAGGATTGGTCCAAATTTAAATATTTTTCCAAAAATTCACCAAAAATTTCAAAATAATACTAATGTTCTCCAAAATAAATTTTCCACAATTTATTCGTATTTTATAAGTCCATTTTGCTCGAAATATGTAAACGAATGCATGCACAATAATTTGTATGTGTTGACAAATAGTGCACTGAAATTCATCAATTTTCCTAACCCCTAACTTGGGGCGTTACATATTGATAAAAGAAAATTAATTGATTTATTTTTATTTATAAAAACTTATTAATTAATAAATTGATGAGTTTTTAATAAGAAAAGTTATTAACTTAAATCAAATCGAAAAGTTTAAACCCAAATTGAAAAGTTGAACGGTTCAAGATTTTTATAGTTTGAACTGATCAAACCGGTTAAGTTTTCTATCATTGGTTATAATCCTTCATTTTTCTTTAGGAGAGACATTTTTTTAACTAAATACAATTACATATGTTGCTTTGTCATTAATCGTTTTTAAATCAATAGATTTCAAATAAATCAAATAGTCTTTTTAATATTTGGTTATCCTTTCTAATGTTGTAACCCTAATTTACCCTCGTCATACTAGAGTAATAGTTGTTTATTTCTGTCATGCAATGTTATTTTGAAAAAAGATAATATTTCCATCTTAACTATCTCAAGCTTACAATTTAAAACCTACAAGTAAATTTTTATTTGAATTTATCTACTATATACATACATATATATAAACAAATTGTATGAGAACATAAGAATAGTACCACCAATTAATGAATACATGTGAAGATGTTATAATTAACATATTGATATATTAAAAGTAAAGATTTGATTAAACATGTGAAAAAGGTTATGTTTGCTCGTGGTTAATTACCTAAGTTTTGGTTGTTGGGACTCAGTTTTAGTGTTCATTGAAACATTGAAAGTTTGAGTTCTTTTTTGTTTATATATATATTTAACTGTCTAATACTATGTTTTAACATTCAACAAAAACCCAGTTACTATTTATTTATACAAATTAGTCTCTATTATTGGTCATTGGTCAGTTGTTAAGAAAGGTGAGAAGCGACTATTATTGGTTCATATTTTGGACCATCTAAATTTTGATTTACTTGTTGTCCTTTGGATTTGTGATTTTCATATTTGTTTATTACGGTGCCCATTTTGGGATATAATATTCCTTGTTTTCTTTCTCGAGCAATCTTAAGGTCATTTAGGAACTTGTTAGGTTTGTCTTTTATAGCTTATGTTGGACATTAGGACAAGATTGGTGGCTTTGACTTCTAATGATAAGGTATGGGCTAGTCCTTCAATAAATTTTGGGTCTACGAAAAGAGAAGATGTTGATGGAATACCAATAGATTCTTAAAACATTGAGACCTTTATAGGGAAGTCATTGGAATTAATACAATGGAGATTTTAGATAAATATAAGACTTATATAGCATACATCAAAGAAACAAAGTGGATAAGGGCTAAAGCTAAAGAGATTAATGGGTTCAAACCTTAGTATTCAGGGTGTTTGAGGCAATGAAATAAGGAAGGTATCTTAGTTGTTAAGAAAATTATACATTATGTTGTGGGGTAAAAAGGACTAATGATAGGATTTTTCCCTTAAAGATTGTAGTGAAAGGTATTGTTTTCAATGTGGTGTGTGCTTATAAACCCCAAGTAAGGTTGGACGAACAACTTAAGCATCAATTCTGGGAAGAGCTAGAAGAGATAATATATGTGAGCTAGAAGTGGTATCAGAGCCGATTCCCAAACCGTTATGTCAGCTAGGCTGGGCCCTAAGGGGGTGGAGAATGTGAGATCCCATATCAGTTAGAGAGGGGAACGAAGTATGTCTTATAAGGATACGGATGTCTCTCCCTTACAGACACGTTTTTCATGCCCCATCGCACCGGATCCCATCAGAACTCTGAGGTTAAATGTGCTAGGGCAAAAGTAGTACTAGGATGGGTGACCTCCTGGGAAGCTCTCGGGCAAAGCAAAACCGTGATGGCTTGGCTGGACCAAGGCCCAAATCGGATAATATCTGTGAGCGGGTGATCTGGGCTATTACAACCAGTTTAGTTTTATGTCAGGAAGGTCCATAACAAAAGCTTTACATCTCCTTAGAAGATTAATGGAATATTATAAGAAAAGATAGCATAACATATACATAGGTTTTATTAACTTAGATAAAGCTTATGATATGGCACCAAAAGAAATCTTATAGAAGTGTTAAAAATTAAGATAGTTCTTATGACCTATATATGTGTTATTAAACATATATATGGAGGTGTAAAGACTAGAATAAAGACGAAAGGAGAAGAAACAGATAATTTTTTATCGATATTGAGCTATGTTAAGGATCCTCATTGAGCCATTTTTTGTTTCCAATAATGATGGATAGACTCACCAAAAATATCCAATGTAAGGTGCCTTGGTGTATGTTGTTTACTAATAAAATTGTTTAAGTGAATGAGACAACAGAGGATATCAATGTCAAGCTGGAACTTTGGAGGGATATGTTAGAGTTGAAAGGTTTTAAATTAAGCAGGACTAAGACTGAGTACTTAAGTGTAACTTTTCTAGCTATAGGGTGGCTTCTGATGTGGAGGTAAAGATTATTTCAGAAATTATACTACAGAAAGAGTATGTTAAGTATCTAGGATCTATTATCTAAAGTAATGGAGAGATCAATAAAGACATTGTTCACCGTATCAAATTAGGGTGACTAAAATGAAAAAGTGTATCAGGAGTTATATATGACAGGAAGAGATCACTCAAGCTTAAAGGTAAATTCTATCATTTAATGATTAGGTCGATCATGATTTATGGGGCAAAGTGTCAATAGGTGCATATTTATAAGTTAATGATGGCGGAGATAAGAATGCTCCGTTTGTTATGCAACATTACTAGAAGAGATGAAGTCATGAATGCAATGATAAAAGAAAAATTAAAAATAACTAATATTAATGAAAAATTAAGAGAGACGAGACTTAGGTGATTCAGATATGTTATGATGAGAGATCCTGATGTTTCAGTGAGAAAATCCAAAAAATTGTACTTAGAAATTGTAAAAAGAAAAAAGAAAGGGCTAAGAAAAATTAAGAGATGGTAATCAAAAATGATATGACTCTGTTAGAACTTATCAAGGACGTGACCCTTAATAAAAATTTTTGACATACTAGAATGCAGATAAAAGATCTTACATTGAGAGATTCTTATCTTTTTCATAAGTCTTTTAATTATTTTCTTTCAAATCTTATATCTTGTATTTAGCCTAAATATTTAATATGTAGTACTTCTCTCTTAGTTATTTATCTTAAGCACTCCTTTACTTAGTCTAAACATTTTCTCATAATGACTTGTTTGTTTTCTTTTTTGTTTGTGTATTTATATCGAAAATAATCTTTCTATTAGTTACAGGTAAGATTACGTATTTTTACACTTTTTCAGACCTTGTGTATCAATGAGGATTCTATTGCAATATTATTGGTGTTTAAATTAAAATATTTAAAAATTTAAAAATCTTTAAGAACTATAATGAAAATAAAAGCGAATTGAAACGCCATAAAATAAAAAAGAAAAATAAATGTATCCTATTATCACTTTCCTACATAATTTAATTTTAAAATACTCCAAATAAGTTTAGAATTTAAAATCTTAAAAGAATATATGATATAATTGAAGTTTGATAATTGACCACTAGAAAGAAATTAAATTAAATATTTTACTTATTGATATAAACATTTTGTATCTTTGATTAAATTTGTAACTAAAATTTTTAAATAAATTCGTACATTTTTGCGTGAGAATTGTTAGATTGAGCCACGTGGAGCGTCGATGACCATCTATCACGACATCTAATCCTCAACTCACAAAACCACCACTCTCTCTTCTAAGTTCTGGCGTCCAACCATCATTCATTTTCCTTCTGTAACGGATAATCTTCATGGCCTCCACTCCTCGCCCGTCGCAGGCCGCCGCCGCCGCCGCCGCTACCGCCACCTCCTCCCCTGGCCGGCAATCTTTTCATATTCATTCCAGCTCACCCTTCCTCACTTTCCATCACAGATATCATCGACCAATTACCAAACTTCACGTCAGCTCACCGGCAAACAAATCATTTGCCACGTCCAAAACACCCTCCAAAAACCCCACGGAAGAAGTCGTCTTTTTCGATGGCGGAGCACATTACGGAGACCTGGTAGCGAACCTGCTTCTGGGTTTCACTCTTCTTTGGCTACCATTGACTTTAGCAGCAGTTTCAAGGGCTTTTTACCTCAGGTACAGATTTACCAACCTACGAGTTACAGTGATTTCGGGGCTAACTGGTCAAGACAGGAGCGATTTTTCTTACAACGTGATTAAGGATGTCCAAGTTGTGCCACGTTTCATTGGTGAATGGGGCGATATTATAATCACTTTGAAAGATGGTACTAAGGTTGACCTCAGGAGTGTTCCTAGGTTTCGAGAGATTGCCAAGTATTGCCTCTCCATGGCTGAGAAACCTCAAGTTTTGAAGGAGAGTGGACCTAAAGGATTTTGAGTGAATTGATCATGTACATTTTAATTCTCGAGTTTGTGGTGGTACGCCAAGTTTTCACTCTCTTTTTCTTTTTGACCAATTCAGTCTAATTTTGCAAATTGTAAGTTAGAACATGCTGCATAAGTGTGTAGATAACTTGAAGGGTAAACTTGGTTAATGATGTTTATTTGCAAATTGTAAGTTAGAACATGCTGCATAACTGTGTAGATAACTTGAAGGGTAAGCTTGGTTAATGTTGTTTATACTTTTTCCTGCGTTGAATCGAATTTCTGTTTAGCTATAAATGGTGTCTCAATTTCCAAAGTCCTGAAGACTGGGCACAGGCATTCACGAATTTGCATATGTTCTTAATAAAATAGTCTAGCATCCGTCTGCCATTACTTAGAATGAAAAACCTTTTTGTGTTCGTAAAGATAGAACTAACTAAAACTCGCTCGGGAGACGATACATCTAAGAAATGCAAATGTGGGTAGTCTGGGTAGGCTTCTGTTGCACACTAATGTAACGTCCTTCACACTTTTGGGCTAGATGTATAAGAATTTGAAGAAAGCCCGAAGAGATATGACAATGTAGGCCATTAGAGGGAGGTGAGTTAATAAAGAAGTAAGTCCTTGTTTGTTTAAAGGTTATTCAAGGTGTTTAGTATTTATAAGTAACTTAAAGATAAAAAGTAAAATAGGAAAGTTTTCGACTATGATATTTTTATTAAATAGGTATATAAGTTTTTTAGCTTCATTTTTATTGTTAGCATATGGTAAGCTGATAAAGAATAATATTTTTGAGTTTTGAATGAAAAAAGTTCATGTTCTAAGAAAACATGAAGTATAATGATTAGTGGAACATGCATATTGAATCATTATATAAATATTCATGTTTTTAATTATAAAATCATTTTTTAATTTTTGACTAAATATAGCAAACTCTTTCTCTTTATTTTTTATTAATTTGATCATTAAAAATTAAATACCAAAAAATATTTCAACATTTAGTTTTAGAAGTCTATTAAGAGAAGACATAAATCAAACTCATGTTTTAATCTGATTTGATCTTAAATACTTGATCCTATGTATAATATTGAAACAAACAGCTTCAATCTCAATAATGATCATTTAACCAAAAGAGTCAAATTTTGAGATCAAGATGATGTTGAGATAGGAGAGTCAGAGAGGCCTACACTAACTTACTTCAAAGACAAACTTCTATCCCAATTTGCGGGAGGAATCGACATCAATTTGGATGAGGCTCCTGTTATTGATTTGATAGAGGAAGATGTCGAGATTATGGAGGAAGCCATTCTATCCATTAATTTATCAGACTAGATTAAGCATACATTAGTTGACTTTATACAACAGACTGTGTGTGCGGCTGTTGGGAGGATCCTTTGGGTTTCAAAAGCCTGCAAACACGAATCCAAGCCTTATGCAAACTAAAGGGGAGTTATAAGGTAATAGATCTGGGAAACCATTACTTTTCGGTGAAGTTTCAATTGTCCAACGACTACGGACATATCCTTTTGGATGGTCCTTGGATGTTTCGGAGTACCTATCTAACAGTCTAGCCATGGAATCTGACTTTGTCTACTGCGGATGTTATCCAGAAAGCCATTGTAGCATGAGTTAGATTTCTTGGCATGCCTCTTCAGTATTATCATAAGAATGTGATTCTGTCCATCGGTCAACTTATTGGTCTTGTGATTCATATTAAACAATACGTCCATGGGGGATCGAGGTAAATTTGCCCATCTTGCAATAGAAGTAGACATCACCAAGCCGTTGATCTCCAGAATTAAAGTTGATGGTCATACAAAAACTGTTGATTGTAAAGAGCTACTTAAAATTTGTTTTTCTTATAGCAAGTATGGCCACATTTCTATGGCATGTCCTACTAACACTCCCAAACTAGAACCAGCGATGGAAACTATCCAGATTAATAGGGAGGCCCTAGGAGGAGGAGATCTGAATTAGTCCGATGAGACTCTCTTTGGCCCATGGATGCATACGTCAAATCGCACAAAGCGAAATTAAAAGAATTATAGACCAAATTCTGTTATGAAAAATATTTCTTCAAGTAACGTACAAAGTGAAAAGTGGGAGTGATAAGGGGAAAGGAGGATTTGGTTAGCGTTCTAATTCTTTAGCTGACCTGGAAGAACCTACCTATAGGGAGGCATTAAATGCAGCACTGGGGAAGACTTTATTGCGGTAATAAATCATGATATAATTAATCAGAAAGCACAAGGTAAAGGGTTTGCTCTTAATATTAAGAAACAAGATGGGCCCTCCATCAGTTAAAGAATAAAGCAAGCTAATACAAGTGGGCCAAAGGACAATACATGGGCTAATACAAGTAGGCTGAAGCAAGCCATGGGAAAGGGAATAACAAACATGTTGGCACTAAAAACAATGATATACGATTGACTTTCAAGGAAAATTCCAAGACCTAATCTAAGTTTGATATGAGACAAACTTCCAAGCCACTAGCTATTCAAACACTATACCATGTGGAGATGCAATCTCTTGAGATTATTAATAATTCTACTAAACTAGAGCCCAACAAGAATACAGTTGTTGCAATAAGGGAACATTATGAGGGCGTTAAAAATGATGAAAACAATATGGAGATATCTACTAGTTGAAACTCTATACGAGATGAGGGTCAGAGGCAATAGGCAGACCTCCATATTTATGCAATAAGAGGGGCATTGGAGCATCAACCAAATTGAAGATGAAGAGGAGTTGTCGTGTGATGAAACCAACAAAAAAGATTTCAGAGGTCTTCGAGAATAATTTCTTTAATGATTTGGACTCCTTACAAGATGTGGAGGAAGGGGAGGAAAGTGATGAGGGTATGTAGGAGACACCTCCACAGGAATAGAGGTTGGTGCTCTCCTTTTCATTTTATAGTGATCATAATACAAAAAAATTTTTGTTTGGAACTGTTGTAGTATAGGGAATGACAAGTTCATGAAAATTTTTAAACAGTATGTTAAGATACATAATCCTAGTGTTGTGATTTTAGTGGAGTCTAAAATCCTAGTGTTGTGATTTTAGTGGAGTCTAAAATGGGTTTTCCTTTCTCTCATTGAGTGGAGGCCTATGAGTTTCACAGGGGTATTTAGATTCTCTAAAAGGAATGTATTGAAATCTCTGTCATTGCAAATCATCCTTAATTTATTCACGTGAAGGTATCATAGAGTGCCAGAGAATGGTGCTTTTTCATTGCTATTTATACTAGTCATGTGGCTTCCATTAGAGTAAACTTGTAGCCTATTATCACTAAACTAAGTTTTGTTGTTGACTCTTTCCTTTGGATTCTTGCTGAGGATTTTAATGCTCACTTATATGGTGTTGATAAGAAAGGTGGATTAGTCTTGTGCTCCCATCCTTGCCCTCTCTTTTATAAATAGGTTCAACATTGTAATATTGTGGGCATGGGATTTAATGGTCCTAGATATACGTGGTCGAGAGGTAGACTATTAGAAAGGATTGGTTTGGCTCTTAGTAATCAGAAGTGGTTTGAATATTTTTCAGTTCTCTTTTGTTCTACATCCCTTAAAATTTTATTCAAACCATCGTCCTCTTGTTATTCAACCCATCCTAAGAAGGAATGTTGATCAGAGATGTGCATTTAGATTTTTGGCTCCTTGGGTTACTTATGACACATTCCAAAAGCTTGTTAAAAGAAATTGGTGTGGTGAAAAACCTATTAATGAGACCATTAAGTGTTTCACTTCAATAACGAGTGAATGGAATAAGAATGTATTTGGTAGTATTGGTAAAAGGAAACTCATTTTAGAAGCAAGACTTTCTAGAATACAAATTGCCTTTGAGTATTATCGTTCCACTTTTTTGTAACAACTAGAAGCTTAATTGATAGTGGAATATGAACGAGTCCTTACTCAAGAAGAGTTACTCTAGAAAAAAAGATCTAGAAGTGATTGGATTCAAATAAATACTACTTATTATCATGCCAAAACTAGAGCCCGTTGAAGTAAAAACAAGATTGAGATGCTCAAATTGAATGGCCAGTGGTGTATGGATGAGGATAAACTAAAGTAAGGAGTAATATAATATTTCTCTCAACTCTACACGAAAGAGACAGATAATATTCCAGAGTATAGTGTACAAGGTAATTTCCCCACTAAGAAATTATGATATTTTGCATTTGACTAGACAGGTGAAAAAACAAGAGGTAAGACAAGCTCTTTTAGATATGGATCCTATAAAGGCAACAGGAAGCAATGATCTTTCTGTTTTTTTTCTTTCAAAATCAATGGGTAGTTATGGGAGATTCACTCACAAGAATGGTCCAACAAGCATTTTTGAGAGGTCATTTTCCTGCTGAGATTAATACTACGCTCCTTGTTTTTATTCCGACGATGGAGGGCCCTAAATCTTTCAATTATTTTCGTCCAATCAACCTTTGTAATGTAGTGTACAAACTTATTACAAAAGTGCTAGTCAATCATTTAAGGACCATCTTGCCATACCTTGTGCATCTTAATCAAACAATATTTGTGCATAGAAGAAACATCACTAATAAAATTATTATAACATAAGAGGTAATTCACATTATGCAAAGAAGTATTGGGGGTAGGTATAAGGCAATCAAAATTGATCTTCAAAAACCCTATGATAGGCTCTAATGGAAATTTTTAGAAGATACTCTCATGGATATTGGCATTCCTAGCATTATTATGCAGCTAATTGTTAGCTATATTATCTCATATTCTATGCAAGTCTTATGGAATGGAAATCTTACAAGAAATTTTGGCTGTCGAAAGGAATTAGATAAGGTGACCCAATTTCTCTGTATTTATTTGTTCTCTACATAGAACATCTTTCCTTGGCTACTGAAAGAAAAGTTCGAGAAAGAAACTAAGTCCCTTCCAAAACAAGTCGTCGTGGTCTGACAATATCACATCAATTTTTTACCAATGTCCTTATCTTATTTGTCAAAGCTTCTAGAGGCTAAGTTGAGGTGATTAAGCAAGTGTTTGACGAGTTTTGTTCCAACTCTGGCCAATCGGTTAACAGAGATAAAACTATTTTATTTTCGCCACATAGTGTCCCATCTAATGAAGTTCGAATGCATAGTAACAGTTTTGGATTCAAACTCAAGAAAGATTTGGTTAAGTATCTAGGGGTGTCACTCCTTCACAACCGAGTCAATAGGGGTACATATCAACCCACTGCTGATAGAGTCTTAAGAAGACTATCTGACTGGTCTGCAAAATGTCTCTCCTTTGCTGGTAGAACTACTCTAACATAATATTTTCTCTTAACTATTCCTTGTTATACAATGAAAGCAACTTACATCCCATAAGCAACACTTAATTAGATTGAAGAAAATTATAGTCAATTCATTTAGGGGGCAAATTAAGGTGAAAAAAGACTAAGTTTTGTGAAGTGGGACAACATATACGAACCTAAAGATAGAGGAGGTTTGGGGCTAAGAAAGTTGAAGGAGTGCAATGAAGCTTTTATCATGAAACTTGCTTAGCAAATTATATCTTCACCCTATGTTCTTTAGGTAAGAATTTTACATGGCAAGTATATGCATAAAGTTGAAGGAATTCCTCATATTTTTATGCCAAAAATTATTCTTTTTTATGAAGGGCCATTTGTAAGATTTGGCCTCAAATGATTTTTGGAATCTGATGGGCGATTGGTTATATGAAAATAGTGAAATTCTAGGATGACATTTGGATGGAAGACACCGCCCTTTCTGTTGTTTTTAAGGTACACTTAATAGATAAGTAAAGAATCTTAACTGTCTCTGAGATAACAAATTAGTTTGGAAATTGGCGGTAGGACTATATATCATCAAAGTTGCCTCCTTCTCTTTATGTAAAGATTGTAGATGTGAAGACACCTTCTCCAAATGATGGTAATGACCATTATTATTGGGGTTTATCTGATTCGGGGAGCTTTTTTTGTCAAATCAGCATATAAAGCTATTTGTAGAAATTCCTAGCATCCCTCTGATAAGGTTTGAAAGTTGGCTTGGCAATTCTAGGACGTCAATGAAGTGAATCACAAGTTAATATATTGGACAATAATACGATCAAGATACACAAGAAGGGGGGGTTGAATTGTGATAAACTTTTCGTTAATCC
>JAOTIZ010000001.1:2567913-2583894 GCA_027123425.1 Erythroxylum panamense
TCTCCTCTCTAGTCGGAGAGTCAGGTGCAACTGATCCTTGCAAAACTCCTCGTGTCCTTCTACGAGGTGGCATCGTATTCCTTCAAAGGGAAACACTAAGGATTAGCTATACGTCAATCTAAATCCCTACATGTATGCATGTTATGCATGTCACTTAATGCAATCAATCAAATGCAACAATTAATCATATAACACACAATTCATCCTACGATGCATTCTATGCCGAGGACACACTAACCTAAAGCTCTGATACCAAACATGTTGGGCCTGAGTCCCGGAACCCTAATCCCGAGGCGGCCCCTCGGACTGCGCCCACGACGGGCTACTCGAACCGTCGGTCCCGATCCCAACATTCGTACAAAAATCGATTCGCACATGCAATTCATACGCAACATCATACACACGAATTAAATACCCCAAAACCTGGGGCTACATGCCATAATAATCTCAAAATGAATTTCAACAAGTATACTCAGTCATGCATAATACAAAAAACTCAAAATCCAAAATACATGAAATATGTTCCATGCTGTCATGCTCAGCGGGCCAACTAAAAATGCATAATACAAACCTGAAAAATCTCAGATTTTCCAACTCCAATCCGTTCCAAACTCAAATGCAACACCCCTAAGGCATAGATCAAGTCTTCTACTACCATTCTAACCCATTCTAAGCTTCCAATCCATCCTAAAATCATCAACCCAACGATTTTCCCAACTATTCACCCAAAAATCCTAAATCATCGATTCCTCTCAATCCAAGTTATCTTAAGGTTTAATCCAAACGAAAACAAGTTAGAAAGGACGAAAACTTACCGATAGAAGCTCTAAATCCGTCCAAAGTCCACAAGAATCGCAAAGTCTAAACCCTCCGCTTCTTCCTCTACCGACGGCGACTTCCTCTTCTCCTCTCTTCTTTTTCTTTCTTTCTCTTTTCTTTTCTTATTTCTAATTCTAAGTCTTTTAAAACCCTAAGGGATGGTCAAAGACCAACTTACCCCTCCTAATAAGCCTAAATCCAATCCAACTTAAGTGAACTCCCCAAAATACCCTTACACCTTTTATCCTCTAATTCTTTAATTAAACCCTAATTATACTCCAATTAAATCAAACTAAGCCATAAACACAAAATTATCATAATTCATGCTTAATGAAATCATAAAAGAATTCGGGGTCTAACAAAACCCATTCATACCCATTTCCAACCTACATTATTATATAACCCTAGCTCAATATCCCTCCTATAACATATCTTTCCCTTATAATTCTTTTCCTATTTCTAATCAATGATCTCCAAAGTGTCAAATTTGAAAACAAAAGTCAAATAGCTGATACTTATTGCTTCAAGTATAAACAATCTAGAAATAATCAACTAGCCCCTCCTTATGATTCGACCTCACTTCAACTTGCTTCTTTTGCTTTGAATGTTCAACCCACTATAACTGCATCCATATACTTCTCCAATGAAATTACATAATGACCTATAGATAAAAATGTTTCCTCCCATATAACACTTAACTCCCATCTTATTAACTTAGTTCAACCATCTCAAGGTACCGACTATGTAGTTGTTGATAATGGTAATGTTCTTTCAATCTCCTTTATATGATACTTAACCTTACCTATATACTATAGACCTTTACATTTACGAAATATTCTCATTGTTCCTCGTTTTCCTAATAATTTACTTTCCGTTGCATAATTTGTTAAAGACAATTCCTATTTAATTGAATTTAATCCTTCTAGTTATATTATAAAGGACCTTTCAACTAAGACTCCGCTCATTGCAGGAAGCATCTACAATAACCTCTATCCCTTAGATATTCTTGTTCATTTCATAAATCTCATTGCATTCATTCTTTGTAAAGCTTCTCTAAACATTTGGCATCAATGTCTCGTTCATCTATGTAATAAAACTCTCTCCAAATTATTTCAGTCACTTAAGGTGTCTAGTGTCATTGTTGATTGTACCTCATGTCTTTAAGGAAAAAGTGATTGTCTTTCGTTTACTTCATCTACTATATTTTGTACAAAATGTCTTAAGCTTATTCACTATGAAATTTAGGGACTTTCTTCTTCTCTTTCTCTATCTAGTTCATGTTAATTTATAATTTTTGTTGATGATTTTAGTCATTATACTTAGATTTGTCTTCTTACTAATAAGCCTTAAGCCATACATAAATTTCAACTTTTCAAGGTCACTGTTGAAAAATTATTTTGCACCAGAATAAAAATATTTCAATATTTACATATGGAATTTTCCTCTCACTAATAAGTCTCAAGCCATACATAAATTCCAATTTTTCAAGGTCACTACTGAAAATTTATTTTCCACCAAAATAAAAATATTTCAATATGATGGAGCTTTTGAACTCATCAAAGGATTGCTTGCTCACTATTTTACAATTTATGGTATTATTTTTTGCATATCTTGTCCTCATACCTCGCAACAAAATAGCATTATCAAACATAAAATTTGTTACGTCACTAAAATTGGATCACACTTCTTGTTTATAGATCTTAGATCTCTTCCCAATTGTTTCTAGTTTGACGCCTTTTCCTTCAACTGATAATCAATATTTCTTGTCATGTTCAATTCCTTGAAACTCAGTTCCCTTATCTTGCGCTTGCCTCTTCTTGTTCTCATCCTCGCTTCTTTTGTTTACCATTACATTTCAATTTATACTTACTTTTCCCATAAATCCTATGACTTCCTCACCATTTATTTCCTTAATTCCAGAATCACTTATTGCTTCAACATCACCATTTCTATCACCACCATTAGAACATCAATCGTCGCCACCACGCTCTCACTCAATGGTTACTCGAACTCATGATTGCATTCGCAAACTAAAAACTTTTTTTGGACATATTACTTACCACACCACCACCCAATCATTTCTTAAACCTGGTCCCACGTTATTTACTCAAGAAAACAAATTTGTTCATTAATGCCAAGTGATGCCTGATAAGTTTAAGGCTCTTCATACACTTGGCCTCTTGTTCCTCCTTCACTAGGTGTAAATATTATTAGCTGTAAATGAATTTTTTAAACCAAACTTAACCCTAATGGTTCTCTTAGTTGCCATATAGCCCATCCTGTTACCAAAGGTTAACATCAATCTCTTAGTCTTGATTACATCAACATTTTTAGTTCATTCATCAAACCAACCATAATTCTAATCATTTTTACCTTTTTAACTAAAAATTGATTGATTCATTAACTGGATGTCAACAACGCATTTCTACAGGGGAATCTTCAAAACCTTGTTTTTAGGCATCAATCTCCTAGTTTTGTTGATCCACATCAACCTCTCTATGTCAATTGCTTGTACAAGGCTCTTTATATTCTCAAACAGGCCCCAAGGTTTAGTTTCATATATTAACTAAAATACTTTCTAACCTTAGTTTTGTCTTATACAAAACAAACTCCTCTCTTTTTATTCACTCTAAATCTATAATACCACCTGTCTTTCTGTTTATATGGACGACATCTCGGTAATAAGTTCTTTACAAGAATTTATCTAGACTATCCTTCATGATCTTTATACTACCTTTACCATTAAAGACCTGGCCTTCACTAATTTCTTGGAATTGAAGCTACATTTACATCCACTATTCATCTTCTCACTTAATCCAAATATGCTGATGATCTTCTTCATTAAACTCATCTTAATTCTTCAAAACTAGTCTTTATTCCTATTACTCCATCCCTAACTCTTTCTAAAAATTATGGCCTTTTTCATCTTTCTGATCCCACTAAATGCCGCAGTACAGTTAGAGCCCTTTAATATCTTTGTCTCATTGGACCAGACATAAAATTTACTACTAACAAATTTTCTCAATTCTTGTGCTACCCTAATGACGTTCACTAGTCAATTGTTAAACACATTCTATGATACCTTTGCTCCACTCCATCTTATAGCCTTCATTTAACTAAACCTACTTTTTTAACCTAACATGCTTACTCTAATATTGATTGGACTAGTTTTCTTGATGATCATCGATCTGCATTTGGTTATAGCATTTTTCTAAGTCCTTATCTAATTTCTTAGAGTTCCAAAAAGCAACCTCCTATCTCTTGGTCTAATACTAAAGTTGAATACATGAGTATTACCCTTACTGTTGCTGAACTATGCCAAATCCACTTTATTCTTGGTGAAACTGGTCTATCTGACATTAAGCCACTTTTGTGTTATGATAATCTAGGATTTATGGGCATGGTTAAAGTAGATAATTTGATATATATAATTTCATGCAGTTGATATGCCCAAAACTTATATTGTTATCCTAGGAGGGCCCTCTTTATGTTTTATTAAGGTTGTCTTTCACCTTGTCAATTATTAATGAATTTTCTAGTAGATCATGTGATAATAGAAATATATAAAAATATAAAGATGACTAAAAGAATATTACTTGACATCATTAAATGTTGATGAGAATGTTGGTGAGAATGAGATTGATTTGTGATAATCAAGAAAGAAGTAAAGAGAGGAGCCTATATGTAAGATGATAGGATGAATATAGGTGATTTACTGGTTGCAAAAGTTGTAAAGGTGGGGGACAATATTGGTTAAGTGCACATGGAAGCTTTGTTGGGAGCATAAGGAAATTTCATTTAATGCATTGAAGAAATGGAGGAAATTAACCAAGAGATGGTGGTTCATAAGATAAATGTCAATCCTAATTTCATACCTATTTGGTAGAATATACGAACTTTTACATTTAAGAGACAACTCATTATAGAAGAAGAATTGAAGAACTTGCTTCGAACTAATTTAT
Organism: Erythroxylum panamense; assembly: GCA_027123425.1. Lineage (NCBI taxonomy): Eukaryota > Viridiplantae > Streptophyta > Magnoliopsida > Malpighiales > Erythroxylaceae > Erythroxylum > Erythroxylum panamense. The sequence continues at coordinate 2,572,695 of JAOTIZ010000001.1, forward strand.
TGCATAAAGTATGATATCTCAAGAGGTTAGTAAAAATAGTAATGGTCAAGATGGTAAATAGGAAGTGGAGGATATTTATAGACTGCACTGACCTCAATAAGGCCAGCCTAAAATCTATTTATCCCCTACTTATGGTTCATCTGCTTGTAATGTGACAAGTCTTAAATAATTGAGCTTCATAGATGCACGTTCAGGATATAACCATATTCTTATATATGAAATAAATGAAGACCTTATTTGTGACTCATAATTGCCTCTATTACTATAAAGTAATGTCATTTTTATTATAGAACATAGAGGTCACCTATCAAAGCTTAATCGACCTAGTGTTTAAGCCTTAGTTGGACAGGAACATAAAGACCTATATCAAAGATATTTTAGTAAAGACCCAGAAGAAAGGAGATAATATTGCAAATCTATGAGAATGTTACCCACAGGTATGAGATGAAGCTCAAGCTACAAAAGTACATCTGTCAACTATTAGAAAATAATTTTTTTATTTTGTAGTAACTTAATGCAACGTAAAGGTCAATCTTGAGAAGATAAAAGCAATCTGGATGATAACCTATCCAAGATCCATTAAATAAACGCAAAAGGCTCATACGGAAAATAATGAGCTTGACTAGGTTTCTCTGTATATCTGTTGATCATTATCTATCTTTCTTTCATATGCTTAGATAGGTAAAGAGCTTTAATTAGGGACCATAATGTTAATAGGCTATTGATAAACTAAACATATACTTGTTAATGCAATTATTATTATTTATAATAAAGCTTCAGGAGTCTTTTTCCTTTATTTGGTCATCTTAAATTGGGTTATTAGTCCAATAATGATGAAGGATAAACAAAATTAACAAAACCAATTTATTGCATTGATAAAAGCCTTTATAAGACTAAAAAAAGGTACATAAATATAAAGAAGGCAAATTTGGCCCAAATTGTCTTCATGCAAAAGCTTAGAGCATACTTTTCAGCTTATATATTCAAGGTTGTCACAAATCTGCCTCTTCGCTAAACCCTGTACAAATATGATGCCCCAATGATGTGGATAATGTACAAAGATGAGTCATGCAACACCCAGGGAAGTGGGGTAGTATTGATAAAGGGGAATTTTGAGATAGAGATCAAGTATGCAAAAAGATATAGTTTTGAGCTTGTAATATTAAATGAAAATAAAACCATTGTTATGTGGAATTCAATTGACATGCCATTTACAATTACTATAAGGGTATGTTTTGACTCTTATCTTGAAATGAACCAAGTTCTCGAAAACTTTGAGGACAAAGAGAAGAACATGTGAAAGTATTAAACAAAATATCTTCTATACGTGTAGACCTTTAACTTATTCCTCAGGAAGATCACTTAATAATAGACCAATTATCTAAGTACGGAGCACAAGGAGCAAAGAGAAGGAATCTTATAGGATGAGCTTGGTTAACTAGAACTTCATATTAACTATGTTGACTTTTAAGATAAATGGATACGGGTAATTAGTAACTATACTTTAAATAGAGAATTAGTAAGAAATAAAGGAAGCAGAAAAAATACAAGAATAAAGTTGCAAGACACATATTAGCTACTGGAAGGATTTTTCAAAAATTTTACTTTGATAAATTTGCAACGTTGATGTCCTATATAGTATCTAAAGTATTGAGGGACTATAACCCATTAGGGGGCCTCTACTTTCAACCATAAATTGCTCAAGAAAAAAAAATACTATTGGCTTATGATAAGGAGGGATGCATAAAAACATGTAAAGAAATTTGATAAGTGATAATGTAATTTAGATCTTCAACTAAGACCTATCTTTAATTATACACCTATGTCTAACCTAATCTCAATTGCACAATGGAGAATAGAGTTCTTGGGGCCTTTTCCTGTAACCATCTAACATATAAAGTTCATACTAGTAGCACTAAATTATTTTACTAAGTGGGCGAAAGCTAAATTCTATTCCTTTTTAACAATTAAATAAATCGAACAGTTCTTGGAGGTTAATATAGTTAGTCGATATACAGTTTTTGTAATCATTTTTATGAATAATGTACCAAAGTTTAGTAGTAAAGGGCTATTAACAATTTTACAAATAAATAAGAATTACATAGTATTTTATGTATGTCATTCATCCTTAGACAAATAGCTTATTTGAGCTAACTAATATAACTATCTTGCAAGGCTTACAAATAAGGATTAAAAAAGTTGAAAGCATATGAGTATCTATTCTATGGGCATATCACTCCGTATCTAGAACTTTGATTATAAAAATGTGTTTAATCTTAGTCTTCCTTACAGTGTAACCATTGCTTTCAGTAGAGCTAGACATAGGGAGCTTAATGAATGTTAAATAAGAAGCAAATGTTGATATCCTCTTAAGTGAAATGGATCTCTTATAAAAGTGTGGGATAATGCTTATATGAATAACTTACCATATCAACAAAGTGTAAAGGAGTACAATGTCAACAGAACTTGAATTTAAGACATAAAAAGAAGGGTCTAAAAAGAATAAACATGTCCCATACAACTTAAGTAAAAGAAAAACTTGCCCTTAAATGGTATGATCCTTTCCTTATTAGAAAATCAATAAATAGAGATATTGCATGTTTTCATACCTCACGAAAGATAAATATTTATAATATGGAATGGACAACGTCTACATTGCTATTATAAATAAATAATTTTTTAATGAATATTTAGATTTTTTCGGTTATCACAATGCATCATCAATATAATAAGTTGTTTTATCAAGGAAAAATGCACTCATAAAAATGTAAACTTGTCTTTATATTAATCAAATAATAAGACATTTTATTAAGGCAAAACACATTTGAAAAGAAGCTTATGATGATCAAGTAATAAGACATTTCACTAAGATAAAATGCTTTCACAAAATACTAAGGAGAAAATAAATAAATCAATATACGACAAGCAATTGTATAAATATAGTGAGTAAGAAGTTTTCTGTTGATACAGGTCTAGAGGCTAACAAAGTGCAAATATTTCAAGAAAGTAAAAAATTTATAGAGCCTGAAAGTTAAGGGTCTTTAGCTTTCAAACTTCAAAACTACCACCTAAGTCCTTCAATATATAGGCATAATCATCTTTTATGGTCTTAAGCTTTGACATAAATTCTAAGCCAAGCAAATCACTTTCACTTAGGAGTTAGTTTGGATACTTTAACTTTATGAGCTATTTTCACTAAATGAATGGAATAACCATGTTCTCATTATTCTAAGTCTCAAAAGACTTGCTTTCAAGGAAGTCATGAAACATGTTATTTTTGCACTCCTTATTAATTGAGTACTAACTTCAGTTATGAGTAGTTAAGTCAATTTTTTTGTGATTTGCAATCAAACTACTCAGTTTTTTTAAAATTAAAAGATATATATTACCAAAGGTGGAAACAATAATATACAATCTTATTACAAGGATAATAACAAAATTACTACAACCGCTACGATACTACTATTAACATTCAACATATAACCACATTAAACCAACCAAATTAACCAAGTCACTCTAAGTTCCTGTCTAATGGTGTCTTGCTTCCCTTTGGCTATGATTAACTCTCTAATTAAGTTAACTATTGTAGCAGCGAGCTCATACTTGTGTTGCTCCACTTCCTTATATAAGTGTCTATTCCTCTCCCTCCATACGTGATATATCACCATCTGAAACGATGTCCAAATGATGAGATTATCTCGTAGCTGAGGTCTGGAATATTGTATAACATCATTCAACACCTTATTCCATTCATAGGAGAAATTTGGGATCCCTATCATATGCAAAATTCTGCTCCACACCATTTTGGTATATTCACATTCAAAAAATAAGTGACTTCTATTCTCATTGACTTGTTTACACAAAATAAGTGATTTCTACTCTCAAACTACTAATCTTGATAACGAGGACTTTTATTTTCTTATCCCTTCCTTAATTTTCATAGTCAGTTCCTTCATGGTCTTTTTATAAGCTATAAACATATCTTATTGTTCAAAGAGAACCTGTTTATCTCCGTAACAACCTTATTGTTACAAAATCAAAATATATATTAAGAGCAAGCAAAAAATAACTTGCATAAAAATCTTGGATATGGACTTATTAAAGGAGTTTGAAGAGTATACATCTTGACAAAGTTAACTTCAACTTAGTAATATACTGTTTATTTAAAATTTTTCACTAGCAACCCCTTGCATGAGGTAAGACAATGCCCTTATAGACTTGGAGTTTGACTTTATACTAATTGAAGATAGGGTCACTCACCTTGATATCCCACTTTGTAGTGAACAAACTTTTCTTCAGGTCTAACTTTATTTCTCATATTCTTGCAGGTAGAAGTTTGAGAGTAAATGGAGGCTTAAAGGCCTTTTTTACTTGATCTAAGTTTTTTCTATGTCTAATAAGCCTCTTGAGGCATAATCCTCCTCCACTTCTTATCAACTTCATCCTCGTTACGAGCTGAATAGATGAGTTTGCTTAAATCTATCCCTATAAAAACACATACAAACTATTAGATTTTAAAATATCTATACAAATTGCAGTAATCTATCATTATAAAACTTATAAAACTATCAATCTATAACCCCAACCTCTAACAATATATCTTCCTTAGCAACTAATCTTTAGAAGAAAGGGATTCTTAAAATCCATCAAGCTCCATGTATAGGGGTTCATAAGGGAATTAACCTTTTTCTTTTGTTGAAGTCTAGGTCTACTAAAAGTCTCAAGTTCTTTTGTCCATCAAGAACATGAATGGAAAACATCTTTTCCACTGTGGAGCCTTTTGATGGTTTATTCACACACATTCTAGGTTTGACATTTAGGCTATACTAATAAAAGTTTTCTGAAGATCTAATTTAGTGCATTAACTTAAAAAAAAAATTAGAGATAATTCAAAAAATTTTAAACGATAGGCCACTTTAAGAAAGAAATGTGACATTAGAATGGAGGTGGGGTAAACTAAACTTGTCTCTCAAGGATTTCACAACAATGATCATCTAAAAAAAGTTTCATCTCACATTTGAAACTATTATATTATACATTAACTTCATTAGATCTCGTGAAGCATACCCTCTCAAATGGGAAAGGGAGCATAATTTTTATGTAAGAAGGAACAAAGAAGTTTGTTCTCTTTCCCTAAAAATCGCTACGCCCAAACTTTTCTATATGACTGTTAGCTTCAAGTTATATTATTTCCCCAATATGAAGAACTACAACCTTACATTGTCTTTTTATAAATTTTCAACCTTAGAAGTTAGCTGAAAAGCAATACAACTATTATTATAAATTTTCAATTAATCTAAATAAATAACATTAAATGTTTGTAAAGTAAAATTTTAGGTTTGAATAATTATATTATCATGGTATGTTGATGAAATTGGAGTGGAGTCAACTAATATCCAAGGATTACTTGGGTCTTCTTAAAGTTAGACAGTCTATTTGTTAGTCATAAAACTATATCTTAAGTCTTTCCTAGTACACATTTTCAGCTCTCACCACATCTTTGTCATAAAATGCTTTTCGTACTTGTTCAGGCTATGAAAGTTACACATATATGATACTTATTTTGAATCCCTAATCAATATTCACTCTTTACTTATTTTTTGTTGAATAGTGATTCTTCATATTTTTCTCTCTCTAATTTTTTTATTAATTTTATAATTTACATGTTTATATAAATACTTCTTTAATTAGTTATGATTTTTTATAGTTTCTCTTTAAATTTTTAAAATTTTATTATTTACGTGTTTATATTGAAACTATTTTTTATGTTATTTGACAAGAACAATGAAAAGACTATATATTTCAAAGATTCTACTGATATATTGTCAAATTATAAATGAAAATTTTACTAAAAAGACTTAGCCATCTTAATGTATTCTTTTTTTCTCCTTTATGGTTGAATAGTGGGAAGTATCATGATCATCCAATAAGAAGGGTTTCCATTTTTCAAATGAACGATTTGAAGACATATTGGTTCTAACAGTTGATTGCAGAGTGGATTCGAGTGGCATTTCACCTCTAACCACAACTCTTCCGCTGATTCTTTAACAACAGTCGGTTCGGACCTTTACTTAGTTTCACCCAAGTTTTATTTTGGTCATGGAGTAGCCTTCGTCTTGAAAGTTATTTGGTGGTATTACAAGATAGCCGCGAACACTCGTTCGAACACAACTGGTACATTCCAAAATTACCCTTACTCGGTTCTCTTTACCCCCGGCCATGAACCTCCTTTGGATTTTTTATTCATTCAACTATTTTATTTTCCGAGTCGAATCCAAGAAAAAAAGGAAGGAAAAAAAATCAAAGTTGCTAACTCGAAAGCAAATTATGAAAGATTTCGTTGCAACCAATTGCAACCAATATGGTAAGCTTGGCATGAATTACTAAGGATCCAATAAGTCCAACATTGATTCCTTCAGACATGTCAATTGGGTAAATGCGTCCATAGTGACTGGGATGGATATCTCGTATCCGAAAATTAGCAGTTCGCCCTATCACTCCTCCAGGTCCCAAATAACTTGATTTTCTCCCATGAACGATTTGTGTCAATGGATTCGTGCGATCTAAAACTTGAGATTCTGCCTTTCTTCATTGTCTATCTCCAACTCTGGTAAGAGCGGGTTTATCGAAATAGAAGATTTAGTAAGAATTGAATTGGGTTGAAATCCATTTCCTATCATTTCCTGTTCATGGATTAACGAAAATGTGCAAAAGTTCTATTTGCCTCTGTCATTCTATGAGTTTCTTCCTTTTTGCGTATAGCATCGCCACTCCCCTTGGCGGCATCCACTAATTCGGAGCTGAGCCAGGGAAACTTTCTAGTTATGAATCGGGTATAGAACCAATGGGTGATGCTTGGTTACAATTTCAAATGTAGTTTCTGGTTAGGTTATCATTACCCCAAAACTCGTCAACAAGAACTAAAGTTTCACAGTCAGATTTAGCATATTTCAGTACCCATGAATCTTGTAGTTTCAAAAGCACTTAAAAGCAGAAATTAGAGGGAAAAACTTAACATATATGGTTTTAGAGCACAACTCACTGTCTTTAACTTTCTGAAGACTCGATCATTCATTTCTCAGGCATTAACAGTTTGTCAAAAGCAGAGAGCGTAAGGGGGGTAGACTTCTTAGCTATGTCAAAATTACATTTAAAGCCACAGCTATACGCCCGCACTGCTATAACATGAAGATGTAGGATTTCCAATACATTGGTAAGTTAATCTCTCCTATTTGTATTCAATTAACACTCACCTAGGTGTAGCTTTTAAGTATGAAGGCAACTAAAATGATACCATAAGAAGGCGAAAATTGTTAGTGTCTTCTTCAGTGTTGGCTTCCCTCTCTTGCAGTTTCTTCACATAGACTTTCTCTTCTTCTGCAATTTCTGCAACTTCCTCCATTTGAGATAGATCTGGTATGACAACCCAGAGAAGACCATGGCTACACATCCCCATTGTTTTGTTGAAAGGGGATTGCCACTAAGCAATGATGAAACCACAATGCTCACGAACTTTCTCGTGGTGGTGATTGTAGTATTAGTAAGAGATCCGAATCTGCTAATGGTTAAAAAAATGAAGTTCTGGCCTACTGCACCACACAGGCAGAAGAGAAAAATGTCCCAGGCTGCCTCTGGATGCTGCTTACAGAACTCAACTGCCTCATAGCCAAAACCTTGAGGCAAGCCAAACATGTAGATCATGTTGTAAATCGTACCCCATAAATTCATACCCAACATAATATCCCAAGCACTCGTCTTTGGATACCTGAGTAAAAAAAGAAAAGTACATTCATTTAGGGGATGAAAAAGTGCGTGCAGAGCAAGTATATTTAGTGAGCGAGAACATTGCAAGAAATTCAGGAAGAAAACCTTCAAGATATACACAGATATTTAAGTTGAAAAAAAAAACTGATCAGGTAGTTAAAAAGTGAAGCACACCTTGTAGTGAGTGAATCCTGTGTAGCATTTGTAAATCCATCAAATGCAAGATTTAAGAAACAAAGTCCGTATCCAAGAGGTGCATTTGGATGTGCAAGTTTGCTCATAGTTTTTGAGCTGGTCTGAAATCAGGAAGCATACATGAAACAGGACATGAATTAAAACCGAAATTTTGAGTCTATGACTATAATACAGGGTTCAAGATGAAGAAATCTTTCAGATATAATCTCTCACCTTCGAGAGCGCAAATGTTGATACCCCTCCAGCAACAAGGAAAGTGCATATATACTCATTAAGGGAGTATCTTATGCCATAAACTAGAGTGCCCATCAACATGACTGCATAAAAATTATGAAATAATTCATCAGTAAATGATACTAGAGATGGTGCCTTATTGGTCTGGATGCAAACTAGAGTCATCCCAAGCACTGAACGAGTACTTTGCAAGTATTTTCCTAAAAAGCTACGAACAAACAAAAAGCAAAACACACTGTGAAATGGAAAGAGACTCAAGAAGAAAAACATGCATTAGTTACAGAGGACGTTGGTCAAAACAACAGGCAATTTGCATAGCTAACTTGGACCTTTGGAAGAACAGCAATTGCATTTGTTCAGAGACCTCAATATATCCAATTTAATCTTCAAGAAGCATCTACAGTAAGAAATGGACCACCAACAGACAAAATGAAAACCATCAAGTTAATTTCCTTCTAAATGCTGTGCAGTCAGCCATACAAACTTAACTTAGAGCACCAAATTAACACTCAAGATCCAACGTGGTGATCACAGCTAGCGATATCAAGTTCGCTTTACATTTTTGATAATATGAAGCTGCACAATCAAAAGAGACACCACACCTGGAATCATTTTCGAAGATTTTGCTAGGACCTGCAGGCACCAAAATCGGTAAGGAAGGTTAATCAATGAAACTGATAACGACTAGAATCTATCATAAAACAACAAACTCCTGAAGAAAGAAAGATTTCATAAAAAGTTGAACAAACCTGAGCTGGGTAGCTGATATATTTCAAAGCTTCAATGCCCATCGCCGGACCAATGGTATTGGTAATTCCTGCACTCCAATACGTCCACCACGGAGCACCACTACCACTTGTACTGCTTCTCGACCAAATCTTTATCACTAGACATCAAAACGGAAACAACCACTTTAAGCTCCAAAACACTACAATATAATGTATATTATCAAATTACACTAGTGGATTGCGTACAACTTACTTATATAAGACCAAATCAGGCAAACCACATTTTGCGCCAGATTTAGGAACGCTAAATGTTCGAACCTCTTCCCATCCGCACCAAATCGCTTTGTAGATCTGAAGCAGAAAGGGAATCATCTCATAAACCCTATGTTACAACAATGATGTCGCATCCAATTAGAGAGAGACTTACAGAGTTTCTTGGAGAACTCCTTGATAGATGTACGCTGACCAGATTCCAGCAACACAAAAGGCTAACACCAACACTCGGCGTAGTCCGGCATCGTGTGATTCCATTTCGCCGCAAACCACCGACGACCACTGGATTTCCGCCGAGGTTCGTTTTATCAGTTGACGGAATAACTTAACGGGAAATGAAAACGGCGAGGAAGGAATTTTGTGAATTGACGGTGCGGAGATAACGGAAATAACCGCCGGAGGTTAACGGCGAAGTGTCCCTTTGATCAGATATATAAAAAGGAGGACAGAGGAGAGGAGCGCTGAAGTTACGTGGATTTTCCACGTGGGATCACTTGATTGGGTGCATGATTTCAACTCGCATTTCTCATTGGTTGGAGCAACGTGGATCACAAAACGACGAGAAGGGCCTTTAGCACTGTAATATGGGCCCACCAAATCAATTGGATCGCCCATATTGCTCTCCATTATCAAAATATTATAGTAGCTTTGGTCATTCCTCTCCCTTTTATAATTATGGGTTGAAGTTCTCAACGTGTAAATATATTTATTCAGATCTTACGTAAATGTTAAGTTGATAGTATCCTTGAGTTACGGGGATAGTATGGTTTCTAAGCTTACAAAACATAGTGTTAAAGGGTTTTTCACTAATAACACTTTGACGGCTAACTCAGACTTAGGCTTGTGTGAAAGTTTAGATTGAGAGAGAATTCCCTCACCTTTGTGACGTTCCTCGTCTTTCATAATAAGGATGGTAGGTGTTAGACTCCTAAGTCTTAATAGTGGAATTGTGCAGGCATTAACAAGTATCGACCAATGTTTGACACTTGAGAAGATGAAACAAGATAAAGACTTGCAGTAGGTAAGAAAATGGACATTATCAATGAGTTGACATACAGTGGCGCATATTGGCAGGAATCTTCGACGCGGTATAAGATTCGGATATGAGACCAAAATATAACTTGAAATGGAGCTTGTGTTGAAGGCTATTTAGATCACATGTACGAGGGAGACATGTGAGAGCATTGATTGGAAGGTTATCTTTAACAACTTATAAGTTCCAAAATTAGATACGTTGTTATCTAATAACCCCTTCTTTAAGTTATTACTTCAATTTTTAAAAAAATCCAAATCTTATTCAACCTTTAATGAACTAATTTTACATCAAATTAGATTCATTTTACACTTTAATTAAGCCCAATTAAATCATTATAAAGTACTTTAATCTTATATAGTCCAACAATTGCCCAAAGCCAAACTTTTCTCCTTCCCAAGTGCTTCCCATGACCGTGGGAATAAGCCTTATAAATCCCACAATCGTGGGATGAGTGAGCCGAAGGTTCACTCACCCACATCTCCAATTTATTTCTAAAACTTGACTTCTTCACTACCATTCGACACACCTTCTCCAAATACCATTAATTTTACTTGAATTCTACCTTATTCATGCTTCAATACCTCATCAAATTCATATCCAAAACAATTCAAAAATCATTCATTAAATAAATTACAAATTAATATCTTCGACACATCAAAACAAAACCAAAAGTTATCATACAAGGATCATTTTTCCAGCATTTCTTTATCATCATCTTAACATATTTCGTGTCAATTCAATTATCATAAAACTTATATTAATATATGCTATCAATTTTAGAATTCCCTTACCTAATTACCTTCAAATTCCTTCTTCAAAGAACTAAACCAGCCCTTCATGCAACCAAAACACTTCCAAAATTTAGGTAGGTGTAGGATGATCTTAACACCCAAATGTAAGTGGTAAGTCGACTTGTACCATGTGTAAGTCGACTTATGCTTGCTCGGTACTGATAAGTCGCCTTGTTCAC
>JAOTIZ010000001.1:2594079-2617656 GCA_027123425.1 Erythroxylum panamense
ATAATTTTTTAAGATTTTAGAGGGCCCAGTGGTGGCTCTGTCTCTAACCAACCCTGCATATTATGCTTCACTACAAGATTGAGTGTGGGAGTTACATTATAACAGGCAGATAACAAACTTTGAACAAGAACCATCCTACTTTAATTTTTGAAATTACCTACAGAATCCTAGAAAATCTCTTTATCGAGCCTCTTGAGTCAAAATCGATACAAATTCTTTCCAAACCAATGGTTCCTGAATTAGTTTACTACTCAAATCCCTACTTCCAACTTAGCATAAGCATGATTTAGAGAGGGAAGAAAAAAACTGCTTACATTTGTACACTTGCACCTTGACATTCTCCCTTAAAAACTAACTTATGAATCTAGAAGGCATCACATAACTGGCATTTTGAAATGGGATTTTCGTTGAAGTACTTGATTAATCAGCAACCACCAGCTACGATGTGTTTTTAGGTCACATGCTAAACATAGTAAGCTATTATACCAAATGTTGCTTGAAAAACTCAAAGAAAAAAGTATATTGTTTGAATTATTCAATTAAAGATTGAGAAGTAGAGCAAGGTATAGGAAGAAAAAATTAAGAGAAGTTGAAACAAAATTTTGTAATTTGCAGATGACCATTAGAACAGCACAACGGCTAATATAAAGAACCGCGTGTACAATATGTTATTAAGAACTACGTGTACCTTTGAGGAATACAGAGGTACAGAGGAAAATTCCAGTCCAGAAAAGAAGCTGAAACAAAATTTGGAGCACCACGGCCAATATAAATATCCACGTGTGCAATCCGTTAATAAAATATTGTGCGTGACCGAAAGGCATCGTTTTCCTATATTTTAGCGTTCCCGCTTCTGCCCAACTTATTACATTTTGCCAGAGGTAAATAAGGAGATGCCCGTAAACCAAACTCATTTTTTCCTAATCCACAAACCCTAACCCCCCAATTTTGGCTAAATTAGTTCAATTTGGTCCCAAATTAACCTTGCTGGCCCAAATTTATCAAATTTCCCCCTAGTTAATGCTAAACTCAAACTTTTTTTTGCTTCAAAGTTTCAAGCTCAAGTTTAGGTTGTCCCAAAATTATAAACTGAAATGATGTTTTCTTTGTAAAATGACATCATTTTTTATTTTAAAAAATAAAAATATATATTTAATTGGACCCGATTATGCTCGGAACCCTCGAGTTTTGATTGAGTTTTAGGCTAGACGAGCTCAAACACATTGGAGCCCGACCGACCCCGTTGCCATCTCTATGTATAAGCCAATCCTTGATGTGCGGTAAGAGTACTAATGCTAGGTTAACACCCAAGCAAGACGCCTAAAAATGCTATTATTTGCCTTTTGCATCATAAGCTAAATTCAGGAGGATGGTGGTAAGCCAAAAGTTCCTGGAGATTTAAACAATTCACCCGGCCTGAGTAACTTGACATCTTGTTAGTATTACAGGCATATGTACACAACGTATGGAAAATGAGGACAGCAGAAACTAGGAAAAAAAGCTGGCATCTGAGGTTAGGTACTGCAAAGATGATGGTGATTCTCCATAAGAAATACCAGGCAGAAGGATATGGTGCTGCATGTCAACAAAGCTATCGACTTCTCGTGATTCTGCATTTTCAAGTTCTAAAAATTATGAATAATAGGTTATAGATGCATGAATCCCAAAACAAGATAAAATAAGTATATTAATTCCTTCTACAGAGCAACAGAGAAAGAAGCAGGTAGAATTTTGCCTTCCAAGTCGAGACAGCTCTGGCTCTGCCAATAACATCTCTTGTAGAGATTTCATTTTTGTCTCCCTTTGCTCAAAACTGCAAAGAAAAAGTTTTACTGTAAACCGTCAGTTTATCTATAAAATGAATTTTATATAATTTTCTATTCATTTATCCCAGAAACATAAAGGGAGGTGCCTAATTGATAAATATACAAGTTTCCTTTTAACATCATTTATCCACCAATGAGGACTGGCATGTGTTTGTCTTAACGATTAAGTGCCTGATTTTGTATTGAGCAAAACATAGCACCTGAAATTCTGATAAACACTGTAACTCTCCTATAATTTTACATCTGAGAAGACAATCAACTAGGCGCCTCGCTTCATTAAATCCAAGTCATCTTCCATTTCAGTTACATGTGACAACAAAAATGTGTGATGTATGGTTTAATTCACCAGCTTATGGCTTTTTGCCCATTTTACACTATCATGTCAGCTGGAGAAACACATATTCTCGGTTTATCACACGTTTTTGTTCTGATTACATAAAAGTGTTCACTACTCAATTAAAATTTCTACATCTACAATGTCAACAAACTCCCACTGCCTGGAAGATACTTCCCATTTAATTTCATGGATAACATTACCAACATTGATAATTACAAGTGGGGTTCATTTCTATAAAAACCTCCAGTACTATTCTTTTCGCTCTTCCTTTCTCTTTGAATAATTCTTTTTCAGAAAACTCAGATGAATGGAATATTGTGATTCTAGACTCTAGGGAGTAGTATCTATATGACTACCGAGACTAAATTGCTGCCATAGTTCTTGAATCAATGAATCAACTCTTGTTCAGTCCATATACGACTAGAAAATGGAAAGAACGTAGAAATGACAAATAACTCAAAAGAGAATTGGAATAGCGATTGAAGAGAACCCTAGTTCTTATAAACCTTGTTCCTTTACACAATTTATCTACATCTTCAAGCCTCTGGACAAGTAAAGACCAGAGCATACGACTAAAGATTCTTTAACAGAAGAATTTCATAGCACCAACCCATAAAGTATGCTCTCAAGCAAAAGAACAGAAGTACGAAAATGTAAAGCAATGCACAGTTCAAACTCTAAAACAAACAACAGAAATCATTAAAATTTTACTCCACTATACCTAGATACAGTTAATTTCCTGTTCAATGCGTGTGCAACTGCACAACTATCTTATATGAATTTCTATATATAGGCCAGTAAGTTCACAAACATTTAGGCCTCACCAATATGGTCATACATACAACAAGTATCTCTATTTATAGCCCAGTAGGTATATACAAACACGTACTCTATAATTTCTGTGAGGTATAATCAGCCTAGTTTAAAAAGTTCAGTTGCTGTTTGTGAAATATCTCATTTACAAGTAACAAATGGAATGAACATTTAAATGTATGAAGATCTTGCTCTACATTCAAAGAAAAGCTACTTACATAACTCTAACAGAAAAGCTCTAGGACATAATGAAGTGACCATACGATTACACTACAGCTCAGCTTCTGCCATTACCTCTTTACCAGCAGCACAAAACTGATCCAAACTAAGTTAACCATAAATCTACATGAGAAAGTGAGTAGCAGTCTCACAATCTCCCGTGAAAAGATGAAGGATATGAGTCAAGAAACTGTACATTTCTATGGGAAATAAAAAATACTTCCAATGTTCCAAATTAAATGATTCAATCTTCATATTCCTTAATTCATACGTGTGATATAACCTCATTAATTATGGCTAGATATTAGGAACCTAATTTCGTAAGGGTTCTTATTGGTCAAGTTTTGCATGCTCTTCAGGCTATTTAAGTTGTCCCATAATAGTTGGATGTATCTTCATAATAAACTTGGCTAATAAAATTTGATATGAATAGATTTGTCCTTTGTACAATCAACATAATCCAAAGCCAAAAATTGCACCAAGAATTGATCAAACTTTGAGTGCCATTAGCCTTTCCCTCTTCCCTACTTAAATGCTAAGCTTTGCACTGAGATTCTTTTTCACAGCTAACCAAAGCCCAAAGATATAAATGTCTCATAGATAAAATGATTAAAGAAAAAGGATTTGAAGAATTCACCTGTTGATGTAATCAAGAGAAAGCAACCTGTGATGAAGACTGTAATCACAACCAATATAAGTCACAATCAAGCTACCAGCATCAGGGTGTGGCCAGCTTCTTGAAGTGGGAAACCGTAGTATAAAAGTGCCAGGTTCCTGAAGGCCTCTAGGACCTTGAAGTGATAATTCAGCTTCTTCCTTTGTAATAAATCCTTCAAACCACACTGGTGATGTAGAAATCCAGAGTACATTCATCTGTTCTCTTGATAATGTAAAAGCCACAGGATACAACCAACACCACATCTTTTCAAAGTTCTCTTGGGCCAAATACTCTTGACAGCCAGCAATTCTTTTCAGAAGATCAAAGTCCTGGAAAATTGTGATGTCAGTGTAATCAGTCACATTAAATATCTCGAACAGCAGTAATCTGATGACAAAATTACTCCTGAAGCTTAAACCTTGGATAATCAACAAGTTGAGGGAAACCAAAGAAGCAACATGAAAAAGTGATCATACTTTCACCTTATCATTTTTATGTCAGCACGTCACATAAAGCAGTTATATAACTTGATACACATTGTTAGGAAATATCTATATTAGAAAGAGTAACATCTACATTAGGGAGAGTATGACCTTCCTTTTTAGTGTATGATTTCCTATTTATTACTAAGTTTTTCTTTCCCTATGTAATGACTTCCATATAAATGATACAAGGGTCTTGAATATTCATCAAGCCCTCTGTTTTTTCCACTTTGTTATTCACATAGTATTAGAGCCACACTTCCAAATCTTAGAACTTGTTTACCGTAAACCCTAACACCTTCCATTCTATCCAAAACACTTACCTCCACTTACCAAAACCAAGCAACTACACAGAAGCAACCAGGGGGTCCTGGCAACCACCAGAGTACCAGCGATGTTGCCAGAAAACCACCAATGCGTAGGCTCATGGCCGTCATGGGCCGTCGTCCGATGACCACCGGCGACGGCAATTAGATGGGTCAGCTGGCCACTGTGTCTTGAATTGAGTTTTGGCCTTACTTTGTGTCAAAACTAACCAGAACATGAGTATTTTTTTATAACAGTAAAGTTTTATGTATTTTGGAACTTCGTCAGCAGTGTTTTAGTGTCCGTTTAGCCAGGAAATCCATCTAGCATAACTGGGAGATGTCAGGTTTCAGTAGCAAATCGTCCACAGGTGTTCCAACAATGGGTTCCTCAACTTTCCTCAACTTTGCAAATCACCAAGCAATGTTTGAACAGTAATAACTATCCTTTTTGGTTTAAGAATGTCAAATTGTTCTTTCGAGGTTAGAGAAAATTGTCCCATCTTACATCGGATCCCCCAATTAATCAGAAAATACTAGAAAATTGGCAAGGTGATGATGCACAATTACATCGGATCCCCCAATTAATCAGAAAATACTAGAAATTTCAGTCTTACTCTCTCATGTTAGCACTTGTAAGCAAGCTTGGGACTATGCTACGCTTCTTTACTCCAATAATATGCTTCGAATGTATGATATTTCTGTTGAGTTATTTCAGTCCAAACAGGAATAAAGTTTGATTGAATACTTTGGAAAAGTGAAACATGCTTTTGATGAGTTGAATTCCCAACTACTGATCACATCTGATATTAAGGAGATGCAGATTAGAAGAGAGCATTTGGTAACTATGATGCTTTTAGCTGGATTGAAACTTGAGTTTAAGCCTCTGCGAGCACAAATCTTAGGAGGAGCACACTTTCCATCCTTGGTTGAAGTATATTCTAGACTCTCTCACTCTATGACTAAGGCAAATTCACTAGAGCATAACTCTAAAAGGTCAACTCTTGCAACACAATCTAATTCACAAGTCAAAGGAAGCCATGAGGGAAGTTGAGGACGACGTGGTGGCTGTGATGGTCCTGACAGTTGAGGAGGACATG
This sequence comes from Erythroxylum panamense, assembly GCA_027123425.1. Lineage (NCBI taxonomy): Eukaryota > Viridiplantae > Streptophyta > Magnoliopsida > Malpighiales > Erythroxylaceae > Erythroxylum > Erythroxylum panamense. The sequence continues at coordinate 2,599,820 of JAOTIZ010000001.1, forward strand.
GCAAAGGCTCACGACTCCATTGTAAATATTGTGATAGAGGCGGACATGATAAATATCCCCATTTGCTTGCGTCTCTTGAAGAACATTCTTTGACTACAACTTCACAACTGTCTGTTACTTTATCTCAGGATGAGTATACTAAGCTTTTGCAGTATTAGTTAGCTCAGCAAACACCTTCTTCCTCTATGGCATTTGTGGCTCATTAAGGTAACTCAACCACTTGTTCTTCAGTTGTCCCTAGAAAATAGTCATGGATAATAGATTCTAGTGCCACTGACCATATTTCAGGTAAAGTAACCAACTTTAACCATACTGTTCCTTTACTTGCCTCTCATAATGATAAACTTACTATTGCTGATGGATCTGCTACCACCATTAAAGGTGTTAGACCCTCTCATCCTTGTTCTTTTCTCACATTACCCTCTACATTATTTGTTCCAATCTTATGTCTGTGAGCAAATTGACTAAACAACTAAATTGTTTTGCATGTTTCTACCCTGATAATGTCATTATCCAGGATTTGAAGACCAAGATAACACTTGGAGAAGGGCGTGAATCGAATGGAATGTACTATTTTGACAAGTTGCAATCATCCATCGCCTACTCATTGTGAGTGTCTCCTATTGATATCCATAGTCGATTGGGTCATCCATCTTTGGAAAATCTCAAAAAACTAATGCCAAGGTTAGATTCTGTTTCCAACTTAAATTGTGAATCGTGTCAGTTAGGAAAACATCATCGTAGTTTGTTTTTTCCTCAAGTCAATAAAAGAGTTGAAAAGCCCTTTATGTTAATCCATACAGACATTTGGGGTCCGAGTCATGTCAAGTCTAAGTTGGGATTTTAGTATTTTGTAACTTTTGTTGACGATTTTTCTTGAATAACTTGGTTATATCTAATGCGAGATCATTCTAAACTATTCTCTATTTTTTGTTCTTTCTATGATGAAATTCAAAATTAGTTTAATACCCAAATCAATATTCTTCGTAGTGATAATGCTAAAGAATATTTCTCTAACTCATTATCCAACTACTTGAAATAACAAGGTATTCAACATCAATCTTCCTGCCCACACACTCCTCAACAAAATGGGGTAGGTGAGAGAAAAATCCAACATATTGTTGAAATAGCTCATACCCTGTTAATCCACATGAATGTACCCAAAAGTTTCTGGGGGGATGTTGTACTTACTGCATGTTATCTTATCAATGGAATGCCATCTTCTATGTTAACGGGGTCTCCATTCTCAATTATCTTTCCCTATCAAGATCCTTTTTCCATTGCTCCTCGAGTATTCGAATGTGTTTGTTTTGCTCACCAGCTTTAGCCCAATATGGATAAGTTAGATCCAAAAGCTATAAAGTGCATCTTTCTCAGGTACTCTCATTTGCAAAAAGGGTATAAATGTTTTAGCCCCTCATTGAATTGTATTTTTGTGTCTGCTGATGTTACATTCTTTGAAGACACATCGTACTTCTCTGATGCTTAGTCTATCTCTACTAGTATTGATGAGTGTCTACCAATTCCTTTTGTTCCTTTCCAAGCAACTCCCAATTAAGTTGCTCCTAACACTAATCCTACTCCTTTGGAACATCTCTCCCATCTTGATTTGCAAGCTCATACTCGACGCACTCATCCTGAAGTACGGGCAGACGATTCACACTCGTCACCATTGTCTTCGTCTTCAATTCCATCATATGATGATCTTGATTGGCCCATTGCTCTCCGTAAAGGAATAAGGTCTTGTATATCTCACCCTATTTCAAACTTTGTTTCTTATAACTCATTATCACCTTCATATGTTGCTTTTGTATCCACTGTCTTCTATACCTATCCCCAAGTCTGTTTTAGAAGCTTTGGATCATCCTGGATGGAAACATGCCAGGGAAGAAGGGATCTTGGCATTGCAAGCTAATGCTACATGGGACTTAGGTCCTCTTCCACATGGTCAGACAATTGTGGGTTATCGTTGGGTGTTTAGTGTTAAGGTCAATTTTGATGGCACGATTAATCGTTTAAAAGCTCGTTTGATAGCTAAGGGTTATACACAGGGGTATGGAATGGATTATACTGAAACATTTTCTCCTATTGCCAAGTTGACATCCGTATGTGTTTTCATTGCATTGGCAGCCACCCATGACTGGCCTCTTCGTCAACTCAATGTAAAAAATGCCTTTCTTCGTGGTGATCTTCAGGAGACTATTTTTATGGAGCAACCACTAGGGTTTGTTGCTCAGGGGGAGATTAATCTAGGGTGTCGCCTAAACAAATATTTATATGGTCTAAAACAGTCACCAAGAGCTTGGTTTGGGCGCTTTAGTACAGTGGTTATGGAGTTTGGTCTACATCGATGTGGTGTGGATCACTTTGTGTTCTATGGTCACTCCGAGGCTAGTAAAATTCTTTTGATTGTGTATGTTGATGATATTGTTATTGTTGGAGATGATAAAGCAAGAATTCTATCTTTAAAGTCATTCCTCTAGACTAAATTTCAAACAAAGGATCTTGAATTACTAAAATATTTTCTGGGTATAGAGGTAGCAAGGTCGAAAATGGGGATTTGTCTATCTCAAAGGAAGTACATTCTTGATCTTCTAGAGGAAATAGGTCTTTTGGGAACAAAGCTAGTTGATAGCCCCATGGAACCAAATGTAAAACTTAATGCTAATAAAAGAGAGCAGTTGGAAGATCCAGGTAAGTATCAAAAACTTGTTGGTAAATTGAATTATTTGATTATTACTCGTCCAAATATTTCGTTTGCTACAATTGAAGTGAGTCAATTTATGGGATCTCCACGGACTAGTCATTAGGATGCAGTTATTAGAATTTTGAGATATTTGAAAGGTTCTCCAAGGCAAGGTCTTCTTTACCAGAATCATGGACACATTCAGATTCAAGGGTATATAGATGTAGATTGGGCAGGCTCTTATGACCGACAGTCTACTTCAGGCTACTGTGTATTTTTGGGTGAAAACATGGTATCATGGAAAAGTAAAAAGCAATCAGTTGTTGCACATTTTAGTGCTGAATCTGAGTACATGGCTATGGCATATACTACATGTGAGTTGATTTGGTTGAAGCATCTTCTCAGGGAACTTGGTTTTGAGCACTCCACTCCATTGAAACTAATGTGTGATAATCAAGCAGCTATTCATATTGCCTCGAATCCAGTCTTTCATAAAAGAACCAAACATATTGAAGTGGACTGTCACTTTATTCGTGAAAAGCTTCAAGAAGGATTGATTGAGACACCATATGTCAAGTCAAAAGATCAACTTGCTAACTTACTACAGCATTAGGGGAGTCTCAGTTGAAACCTATATGTAACAAGCTCGGAACTTATGATATGCATGTTCCAGCTTGAGAGGGAGTGTTAGGAAATATCTATATTAGGAAGAGTAATATCTACATTAGGGAGAGTATGATCTTCATCTTTAGTGTATGATTTCCTATTTATTACTAAGGTTTTCTTTCCCTATATAATGACTTCTATATAAATGATACACGGGTCTTGAATATTCATCAAGCCCTCTATTTTTTCCACTCTGTTCTTCACACACATTTAAATGGAGAGCAATTCAAATATATTTGGAACTAAAGGTTTATAGAAAGCACATTAGTACTAATAACATATGGAAAGCATATTAGTAGTAATAAGCACATATCACTAGGATCACTCTTATTTCAAGCAGATTCATTCTGCAACAATATAATATCTCCATAGTTAAAAAAACCCATGCTAGAAGTGGCAATAGTGGTAAGAAACTTTAAGCTTAACTATTGATGTACATCTGACAATGCAAGAAATGGATCATAACACATTTAAGATATAGTTCAGCAATGCAGTCAAGCTTCTGTGACATAAATGTAAGCAATAGGCCATCAAGATGGGATGGATCAATAGCACCTGCAATTTGTACTGAGAAGTGCAAAACCAAGATAAAAAAAGAATTGTAAAGAAGAAAATGGACAAATTTATCGCATGGGGTAACAGTTTAACAGCAACAGAAAACAATATGGCAATTGTTGCCCTTGAAATCAAGGTGTAGTGCAAAGGATTTAAGCTAGTTGGTGGGAAAATCATTAGGACAAACACAAGTTAAAACTTATACAACATCATGAAATCACTCAACAAATTCAACTAGGAAAAATTGATCTGCAAATTTGGTATATCCAGTTCACATAAAGCTTTAGATGCATGCAATGAATGAAACATTCATATACAAATCTCACCTAGCACGTAGAATGAAAACTCAATACAAATGGGACTATAAATTAAAAATATAGCTTCTTTGGCTAGTTTACCAAAAAGCTAAGCACATATAGGAAAGGCATGGATGTATTGCTTGATAAAAGTTGCGAAAGTAAGCTATATCACTAGTAGCCACACCTATGAAAGACTTCACAACTAAGTGATAAAGAATGCCAAGGCATCAGCTGGAAAGCAACTTTAGTAAATCATAATAGAGATGGAATGTTATAAGGTGATAATGCTGATGGTAGAAAAAGGAAAAAGAAACATGTTGCAAAAATCTTTGTTCTAGAACACAGGCATCAACAAAAAGGAGGAAATGATTAGCCCCCTATTTCTTGGCATATGCAGACTAACATGAATGATAAGTTACAAGAAGCTACCATACAAAATTCAGCAACGGGCTCATATATCAAAGAAAAGAGAACTAATTGACACCCAGTAATACCCTCATGTATGCACAAAATATTCCAGAAATCACTCATGTGAACAATTGTTTTTGATTGCTACAATAGGGGAAAAAACGCCTTAACCACAATGGTATAACACCACATCAAAGCCAAAAATGCTTATAAAGCTCAATGCACGTGAAGGAGTAAAGAAACCTGTTGACTAAGTGATCTGGTACCAGTAGAGCAAGCAATCCTCATGAACTGCTCTTCGATCTCAAGAGTGGCATCCTCCCAAAGAACAAGACGGTTGTTTTTAGCAATCAAGTTCCAAACTTTAGTTCCTTCCTCAATCAAACTCTTTGCAATCATTATTTGTCGCCTAAAATCGACGAAGACAAAAGTCAGGACTCGGTCAAGAGCGAATTTTCACGGTTTAACCAAAAAACGGTAACGCAACTGAACTTCAAATGGGTAATCCTGTTTTTCCATTCTCCCAACCACACAAGAAAGGAAAGAACATTAAATTATGAATAAATTAAAAACCAATAAAGGGTCAGAAGGGTTGCGGATGACCTGTGGTGGGAACATCCTGAATAAAGAGGAACCTGGTCCGCGAAACTCAGGAGCTGTTCTTCGGAAGCGAGAGTTGCAATCTCCTTGAGAAGGAGAGCTCTATCAGTCAAGCTTCCAAGGCAGTACTTGAAAATTGTTGAATCCGAAATTGTATAGCCTCTACCAGACATGGATTCTTATTCTTGTTTGAAATGGAATCACTAAAGTTGTCTTGCTCCTTGTTCTTCTGAAAATGATGAACTGAACTGAAAAAGGGTTTTGTTAGACGCTTGACGACCTTTACTCGAAGTGAATTCCCGCCGGTTAGCGTTGATTTTGTGGTTTTGTTTAGGGATGACACTTGGTTTTTAATTTGATTAATATCTATGCTATCTAATCCTAAAAAGTAGATACGGAGGTTAAAAAATAAATTTTAAATAAATATTAAAAAATGTGTAAATATAGATTTAAATATAAATTTAATAACAGCTTAATTTAATAACTTTTTTTTTTGTACATAACTTAATATCTCACTTTACTCTTATATAATTTATGAGCCTGCAAAATATGGATGTATTAATTGGTAACCGGAATGTATTAAATAAGGGTATTTTGAACCCAATCTTTGAGTAACCAATTCTCTTACCCCCTGTTTGGAAAGGGCTGAATTGAATTCAAGTATGTAATTGAATTCAATTCAGCCGTTTGGAACAATAAGAAGTGTAAGAATCCAATCCATGCGTGAGTTGAATTCCTCATTTCTTTGTTATTTCAATTCACGTTATAACTTGCGTGAATTGAAATCAAAGCAACTGGATTTTGCTTCAAGTCTTCAACAGCTACTGCTCTGCTCCTCTTTTTCAACCCCTTCATTTTCCTTAATAACAATTATTATTATTATTATTATTATTATTATTATTATTATTATTAAGGAAAAAATAATCAGACTAATAATATAAAAAATATTAATAATAATTAGGATCATAGTAATAATAATAATACTATTATTATTATATTTTTATTATAAATATAAAAAAATTATATTATTAATTCAATTGTTTTTATATTCAATTCAATAATATAATTTCTGTTAATATATTATTAAATTATCTTCAAAATATATAAACTTCAATTTATATTTGATTTAATAACTAAAATAATTTAAATAAATAATAAGTTTAGATAAAACGTTAATTTTTACAATGTTTCATTTTATTTAATTAATAATTTATTTATAAATATTATATAAGAGATAAAAATAAATTTAATTAATAAAAAAACTAAGCTTATTAATTAAATAAAATGAAACATTGTAAACATTAACTTTTTATCTAAAACTTAATATTTATTTAAATTATTTTTAATTATCTAAAACTTAATATTTATTTAAATTATTTTTAATTATTAAATCAAATATAAATTGATGTTTATATATTTTGAAGATAATTGAATTCAGTGTAATTGAATTCAATTATAATATTACTAGATTTGTTCCAAACAGTATAATTGAATTCAATTCTAATATTACTAGATTTGTTCCAAACTGTAATTGAATTCAATTATAATATTACTATAGTATAAATTGAATTCAATCACAACTTCATTAATATAATTACATTTAATTCGTTAATGAAATCAATTAGAATATTTCCAAATCAGTATTTTTCACTCCATATTGTTTTTACCCGAGTTATTCGTACGAACTTGCTTGGAAAATTGTGTAAAGTTACTTACCTCTGCAAAGGTGCGCATCCAAGCTACCCTCTGCACGTACTCGTTCACCAACATTTTACGCCTTCCTACACAGCAGTACCCTATGAGGTTGGCTATGTTTGGATGATTCTATCTGCTCAAGATTTTGATTTCATTCTGGATGGGGGAGGGGAGAGAGAGTAATGCGAGTTTGAGAATTGAGAGACCAGACCAGCCATTCATGGTGTCCTTGTTGTCTATCTTTCTTAAGTCTTGACAGCTATTACAGATGCTCCATTACTTGGTTTTGCAGTTCTCATGGTGGAAAAGTACCCTTTGTAAACTTCACCAAATCCTGCTTGGACAATAAAGTTCTTCTCACTGAAGTTTTGGGTGGCAGCTTTTAACACGCTGTAGGGAAAACAATAGCATTTCACCTTATATTCGTGCAGTACATCATCTTTCTCATTCACTTCCCAGATGAGCCAGCCCGTTGCAGTGGCTGGAAAACTATCTTTCACATTGCAGTGGCTGGAAAACTATCTTTCACATACTTACTGCCTCTGACTACATGAAGAAACACTTTAAAGAATCAAAATTAGATTCAGAAGGAAAGTATACAGCACATTTTACACCAAGGATTTACATAGTGAAGCGAGTGATATGATTGCATCAATTTCCAACCGTCATTGTTTCAATAACGTTCTAATAATGACTGAAAGCAATATTTTGACCAACACTACAGCTCGAAGGAGCTTGGACTCTGACAACCTCATTTTCATCACCTGGATCTAAAAGACGAAGGCAGGACTAGGACTAAGTGTACCTTTCAGAGAGTCGGAAGAAACAGTTAGAATCCTGGCAGGAAATGGCTTGGAACTTCTTCTGCAACCAGAAATTTGGATTCCATCTTCTGCTTGAAGAGAAACAAAAACACAAAAAAGCATCGTTTCACAATCAATGAGTGGAAATATCGACAACGTATTAAGTACGAAATCAAATATGAATAAATCAGGAGAAAACCAGTGTCAGGTTGAGGAAAGTCAGATAGTTTGTTGGTGGATTTATGAGTCATGTTTCCTCAGGCAAATCCCCATGACCACCACCCATTGTAAGGAAAAAAAAAAGACGGGGTCTTAGGCAGAAGCTGACGTAAGTTACATGTAGCAAGGTTGAGAGACCGTGGACTGTTGGATGCTAGGAATTGTATAAAACGTTAATGGAGAAGATTTTTAAGGGCCTGCCCTCGATAAAGCTGATGATGGAATGGCCAATGCTAGGAATTGTGAGGAGTTCCAAGCTAACTCAATTGGTGTGCCAATATTAATTTGTTTACTTTAAAGAACAACTTGGTTCATTACGGAAAAAAGAGGGCAAACTATAACAAAGTTAGTTGGGTTTGGGCTAAACTGCTAAAGGGTTGGTCTTGCTTTCTCCAAAATGGTGTTCGCTCTTCCACTTTCTATGCATAAGCCCGATGGGTTCAAATGTTGGAGTATGGCAAATCCAAAATGCAAATTGAAGTAGAAAAGAAAAACGAAAACGAAGGTCAATCAACAGAAAACATTGCTTAAATCCGATTTCAGCTTCGATTGTTCAACCTGGACCGGCGGTCTCGTTCGCGACTAGTGATTGAGTTTTCCTCCGAAACGACCACCCCTACACAGGTGTTTTTCAATCAAGTTTTATTCTTGAAGTTTTCTTTTCATAGGTTTCATCTGTTTGGCTACTAAATTTTATTGTGTAATTCTTGAGTTTGATTAATTTTTTAGTTTTGATCTGGGTTTTATTTTGTTTTCGGAGATTTGCAGGTTATGATGGTAATGTTGGGGACTGTGTAATTGTTAGGAGCGAGAGAAAAAGAGAGAGATTCTTGTGTGTTTTAATAGTTGGAAGAGAATGGTGTTGGTATTGGCTATAGGGGACCTCCACATACCTCACAGGGCAGCTGATCTGCCTCCAAAGTTCAAGTCTATGCTTGTGCCTGGCAAGATTCAGCACATTATTTGCACTGGCAATCTCTGTATTAAGGTAATCATACTCCTCTTTGTTCCTCATTTCAATTTCAGTTATCTTTTTACTTAATTTTTATTTAGAGTTGCATGTATTGCACATAATGAGTTGTTACAACTTACAGTGCTCTGGTTCCCCTTCTCCCAATGTTTGGTTGATTATTGTCCATTACTAATTCACGTCTACTAATTGAAGTGGACTTTTGGTTTGTCTAATTGTTTTATGAATCAGTATGTGGTTCTTGTTTAAGTTCTGGACTTTTCTTATTGTGGGTATTATAGAACTTTTGAGGAGACCATTCATATTTTGATTTGTTGGATTATGTCAAATATGTGAACCATTGTCCTCTTCTAACGGATTGTCATTCAATAACTACATATGGGCTGGGTTAGTAGATGTGCAGATGTGGTAACAGAGTATTGGAGAGAGCACATATGCTGTGTAATAGAGAGCTCCTGAGTATACCTATAGTCTTTTGTTTAGACTGCTGCAAACCCAAACAATTCGTTTAGTTTCCTTCACAAATTGAGTATGGATCCTTACTACCCTTTGATCACCTCGAGCAAGGTAAATCTTATTTTCATGACGATGAAATTCTCCCTGTAGTCCTTCTCATTAGTTCTTGCATGTTGTTTGAAGAAATTCTCTCTTATAATTATATAGCTTGTTTTCCTACAAAAACCTGTATCCTTCTTTTCTTCCTATCTTTAAATGTACATATCTGTAGTAAATATTGATGAACACCGGCATGTGTCTTGTGGAACACATTTTTATCTAGTAATTGAACTAAGTGGTTTGCCTCATCAGGAAGTGCATGATTATTTGAAGAGCCTCTGTCCTGATTTGCATATTACAAGAGGTGAATTTGATGAAGAATCGCATTATCCAGAGACTAAGACCCTTACTATTGGCCAATTTAAGCTCGGAATATGCCACGGTCATCAGGTTTGGATTTTCTTTGTATTAGTTTAACCTAATATTGATCAGGATTTTGCTTTTAATCCTCTTCACTTTATTGGTAAATAGAAGAAATTCACCTTTACAGATGACAGATTGTGATAAGACAGTCAGTTTCTTACAATTACCATACTTTGATTTTGACAATGGGTTATGCCATGGGGAAAAATGAAATCATGGTTTTGTGTCATGATACTGCTTTGTACAATTTTCTATTGGTAGTGTCTTCGAGATTATGAAGTTGTGTATCCATTGATACATAGAGTAGACTTCCTGTGCTGAAGTGTTAATAACTGTCCAACGGGAAACTCTGATAGAAGATCAGGTGTGTGAAGAAGTGAAGCTTTTTTTTTGCTATACCTTTTTTGTATACCTGTTCTGCAAATACAACTGTATTTTCTGAGAACATCTTCAAGTAATAAAGAAAACCAGTTCTTTGATTCTGGTTTTCATTTTTCAGTAATTAGATCAGGGAATTAACTTCATCTAATTGCAATGAAATACTCATGAAGCAAAAGGGTCTGATTTCACTTTCAGTTTGCATATTTTCCTTATTTTTTCTTATGCTAACATACAACCACCAATTTTTACGTAGGTCATTCCATGGGGAGACTTGGATTCTCTAGCAATGCTACAGAGGCAACTGGATGTGGACATCCTAGTCACTGGCCACACCCATCAGTTCAAAGCCTATAAGCATGAGGGTGGTGTGGTAATAAACCCCGGCTCGGCAACTGGTGCCTACAGCAGTTTCACGTATGACGTGAACCCGAGTTTTGTGTTAATGGACATTGACGGCTTGCGTGTTGTGGTGTACGTGTACGAACTAATTGATGGAGAAGTCAAGGTTGACAAAATTGATTTCAAGAAAACAGCTACCACACGCTGATAATGCTTTGACTCCTGCAGTTCCTTTATATTTTACCATGTTGGAAGGTGCTTACTTGGGATGACAGCTGATGTCAAAAGAACACTTTTTGGAATGTATAAGGGTTTCATGATTGTTGAGATTGAGATCGTTTCTTGTTTGCTTTCTGAAATAAGGCATACTAAGGGTTTTCCTTGCTTGATAGATAGGTATTGGAATATGGAGTCATCCCCTTTTTGTTGAGGTCAGAGATCAATTAACTTGTAATTAACTCTATGGTACTAATATACTTGTGTGTTATAAAAAAGCAAATCAATTATTTCAAAAGGAATATTTAGAATTAACTAGGTTTAATCGCGAATGAATCCGATTCCAGAACGAAGTATTATACCAGACTCCAAATCTCCTTTTCTCGTTCGGATTAGGATTCCTGAAACTCGTAAGTAACAAGTATCGGACTCCGTATTGATGTTATCAAGAAAATTGAATTGGTTTTTCTCCCAGAAATTTCAACATGATCGAGAAGGAAACTTTGGATTTTCAACTCTACGGATCACCAAAGTTAAAGCTTTACCAGATTAATGTTCCTCGGAGGCGGCGGTCGCCAATGCAAGTTGTCTTGACCATCGATTACAAAGCCAAACAAAGATTATTTCGTCGATCATTCAAAGGGAGAAAACTCCTTGTTCATGAATTCAGTGAAGAGCGGCGTACGTTCACGTTTACCGTAAATACGGCCATTAACTTTGAGAGCATCACTGCACAGTACATTGGTCGACTTCGAAATCCAAAGGGGTCATGCAGTAAGAGTGACGCGCATGTGATTAAGAATGCTTTGGAAACGATTCAGGGAGTTGTCTTCGGGGTCTCCGAGAAGGGCCGAGAATACCTGAGACTATTTTTAGAGCTTGAGACAACTCAAGAAGTAGTGTTCGAGGAAAGAGACCTCTTGAACAGGTCTATGTATCATGAGAAAGATCTAAGAGACCGCTGTGTAAGAGAGGCTTGTTTGCAACTGGAAAGAAAAAATTCTAGGATGGTACGAACTAAAGGAGAGGAACTGAAGTTAGAGTCAGTGCAAGTGGACAAGAAAACTTGCGACGAGTGCGCGATTTGCTTGGAGAAGATGAAGGGGTCGGCGACAAGAATGTGTTCCAATGATCACTTCTTCCATGGGAAGTGCATTGTCATGTGGCTAGCGAAAAACAGCTCTTGTCCCGTTTGTCGTTCTGAATTGTCCACATCCAAGGTCGACCAATGAAGATTTGCCTTTTGTTATTACCTTTACAATTTCTTTCTGTTTTTCTAGTATTTCCTTGCAATGTCCAACCAATTTTGTGTTCATCAGGCAATCAGGCTTGAGCTAATCAGGTCACCATTGATTTATGTGATTTTCTTTTCTTTGGATGATTTTTTCTACTATCATGTATCATGTATCATGTATCATGTAATAGTAACAAACAACTCACTTCAGTATAGTACTTTATGTCACCATTCAACAAACTTAACCCTGAAAAGAAAACAGATGTTGAATAAGAGCTGGAGACACCCCATTGCTAAAGCTTGACAAGAACACTGCTGCTGGGATGGGAGATAACTCCTTAGTGAAGAGCTACCTAAGTACAAGATTATGTCGTCTTGGACAAGAAGACGTCAATAGAGAATTCATACATAGGCGGCGTCATATTTACGGATTGGCTCCCACCAAGCGTGAGAACGTGCTTAAAGATGATGGAATAACTTTTGATTCATAAGGGAAGTAAACAAAAAATATAAAGGATTAAGATAATTAATGACTGAAGAATAGAAAATCTTAAAAGCAAAAACACTCTGGCAGGTAAATGGTGCCTTCTAAGTGGTGACCATCCATTTCCACGTATGATAAAAATAATTTAAAAAATATGTGAGATCGTAATTGTAAATGTTAGTGAGATCTGAAATGTAAATTTTATACGAATTTATAGTATTTTATTGGTAATTTGTAATTCAAAATTTTCTATTAAACTTAAGTTATAGCTTCGTTACAACAAAAATGACATTTGGCTACGAAAAAATCTTCATTAAATGTACCAAAATAAAAATGTTGTCAAATCTCTGTGGCTGAAAACTGTAGACGACGTTTTTCACAAATCATCGTTAATAGTTTTTGCTTACACTTTATTTTCGTAAAGAAAAAATTATTAATAACGTTTTAAGAAATCATTGCTAATATATTTTGGCTACGTTTAATTTTTGTAGCTAAAATATTTTAGCTAAGCTTTTAGAAACGTAGTCAAATGTTTTTATCTATGTTTTGTAAAACATAGTCAAATTTTTAGTATGCATTTTAACAAAATGTTATACCATGTTAATTATAATTATTTGTGACATTTTTAATCCATATTATTATATATAATATTTAGATTTTTTGTGTTAATTTATTATACAAAAATAATTGATAATTTGAAGTATTGTATATAAAATAAAATAAAATCATATCATATCAACAAAAAGAATATTCCTCGTATACAAGATTTTAATTACAACTTTAACAAATCATATAGATAAAATAATAAATACATACCAGTTTACAAATTATAAAAAATTAGAATGTAACTAGAATGACTTTAGGTTTGTTCATGTCGATGAGAGCAAGTTCATACGTTAGCCATCATATACGAAATATTAGTCATGAGAATCATGAAAGCAACTTCAAGATCGGTAGAATGCCTGAAATTATGTGTAATTAAGCTAGTTTGTTCTCAATTAGGAAAGAAAAAAGCAGGGTGATAGAATGAGAAAGTATAATACTTCATATTAATTGAAAGTGTCATGATTAATATCACTTTATGTCATTTGATTTTTTTTAATTATTGAGATTTAACTAATTTAACAAAACTCTTGATGGAAAACTAAAAATGAAAAGGAAACATTGGATCATGAATGGGGAATCTATATTGGTGGACTAATATGATAGACTGGCCAATTAATGATTAACCAATGTTACAACAAACTCTCAATACTTTAAATTTAACAATTTTAACCTATATTGGATGGCCATGAACTAATATAGGTATACCAATTAACTCAAAAACATAATTTTAACAACTTTAAATGCTCAGAACAATTTTTTTTAATCCAAATATGATTAAAACACTTCTTAAAATGTTCCCAAAGATTATTTGAAAGATTAAGAGGCTTTTATATAAAAATCAAAAGTTTCAATTCCTTTTTGACGAATATAAAGACTAATAAAATAAAGTAAGATGAAATGATTGTGCATGATAAACCTTTTGGATCATCAAATTAATAAAATGAGCATACAAATATTAATGCAAAATGTGAGACGACCTTGATGAATCTTGACATTTTTTTTGTTCTTATTTTGGTTATTCATTTCATCAGTTATAAACTTCAACTTCTGTCTATCAACTTCATACACTATCTTCTTGAGTTGGTGGTTTTATGTTGTTTTGATATTAATTTTCATCAAAATGATAAACATATTAATAGTAATTATGTTTTGTTATTATCAAAACATCAAACCTCCCTTGGTTCAACATTCTCCACAACTGTATATGAACTTGCAATTAGCCCCACAATAGGGCCAGTTACACTCTGTGCTACTGCTCTAAGAGCACTAACAACTCTAGTAGCTACACCAGCAAATGTTGTAGAACTGACTAATAAAGAAACTGCCGAAAGTTCTGCACTCTCTAGAACCTAAAGAAAAATTGTTGCCTAATTTATGACACCAAGGCACCTGTCTTTCCATTCCATACCAGTTGTTGATTTTTCATAGGAGCAACTATATTAGATTCTAGATAAAATCTTAACAGCATCAGCAGCATATGTGTCTGCCAAAATTTCAATGATTGCAAAAAACAATGTTGCGAAATTATAATTTCCAAATAAAAAATGTTGCAAAATGATGCTTAGCATTTGAAAATAAGTGTTAGAATTAAGGTTTGAACTTTCTTTCACCTGCTATGCTTCCACCATACCTGCACTTCATACGTTGCATAGAATTAAGTATTGTCATTGCCAGAGTAATGCAATAAGTACTTGTTGATAAAGTAAACACACGCAAGTGATACTTTTAATTCGAATAAAACGACAGTGGCCTGTCGTAGTTTAAAATAACAATAGGAGCCTATAAAGCACGAGGAGCCTGTTAAGTGATAGAAGCCTGTTAAACAATAGGAGCCTGCTAAAGGATAAATCCAATTAAGACAAATTAAAACAGAAGACACCTGTTAAAATAAAAGGAACTTTTAGCAAGTTGAAAATAGATGGAGTCTATTATAAAAGTAAATGAGCGTCTTAAAAACAACACACACACACACACAAGTTGAAAATAGATGGAGTCTATTATAAAAGTAAATGAGCGTCTTAAAAACAACACACACACACACACACAATATAATGCGGAAATATAAAAGTTAAGAGAAGAGAAAGAAGGATACAGTCGAATTATATTGGTTTGACTTATAACCCAAGCCTACGTCCAATCCCCAAGTATCCAACTTGGGTGTTTCACTATGAAAATTCAATTAATAATTTGACGAGCCTCTTCGAGCTCATGAGTACATATTTTTCAAAGTTCTCCAACCTTCCAACGAGTATATATTTTTCAAGATTCTCTAACCTTCCAAAATGGTAGTATTTTGCTAGTCTCTACAAGCTCTCAACGAATGAAGAAGTAATTTGCTCCATATGAGCTTCAATGATCTCTCTCAAAAAGAATTGTTACTTTCTAAGGCATAAGAGATTTGATAATGATATGATTTTTAAGAGTATTGATGTATCTCAATAATTTGGCTTTCTCTCTTCTTTCGTTCCACGCTTCTCTGTTTCACAACGTTAGTGGCTCTTGCTTAAATGGACATTTTCTTTAACTAGTTGTTGCTTTATTTCCGTTACGAATTTCACTTTGAATCTTTAATATTATCTCTGCTAGAATCTTGCTATAATCAACTGTTGAGAGAAATCTAGAGCTGATTGGCAAAATATGTGATTAGCAGAATCCTTTCGAATTTTATAGAATAAATAAGGTAAGTTTATAAAAAAAGGTTTCTACAAAAAGGAATCATTTATGATCGGTTTCCTAGGAAGCTTAGGACAACGATAAGGTCAAGACTCGATTGCCACATATGAAATTGGCACCAGAAAGTTCAATTCAGACGATTGTACTGAGTACTACCTAGGCATGTGAAAAATCACTTTAGGAATTAAAATGTGATGGATCTAACTGCTTAATTTCATTTGCCTAATTTGTGCATAATAGAGAGTATCTATAATAAAATCTTCTTATACATGGCAATTTTATATCAATTGCTAATCAAATAATCCTTGAAAGCAAGATGAGACAGAGTAGGATTATTCATTCATACAGAGTTTGGATTTAAGAACTAATAAATCTCTCATTTTAACTATAAAATACTGAAATAATAAAGATTCTCTATAAAGAGAAAGAGAACATACCTGAGAAAGTGATTCCCCATATTCAGTTTTTGGTAAAGTCTCTGTTGAATCGATTATTATGATCTTATATGTGTATGGCTTGCTGGAACCTGACGCTGACATTTGTACAGTGGAAGAGTTATAGGTAGACAGCAACTTGTATTGTTCAAAGGAACGAATACCATTTTGTACTGGCTAGAAAACGGAACAGTATTCGTTCCTTCAGTACTGGCCATAAATACCAATTGGTATCGTTGTTTTTCGTTTAATACTGACTGGTACGTACAATACCGGAACATACCAGTCGATACCATAAAATTTGAAAATATTAAGGACCTCTTTGCAATTTTTTAAAACTTTGCCTAAACCTAAACTGACCCCCCATGACCTGCGACTCCAACTCTCTTGATTTCTCAAACCTTCTACCTTTCTTCTATTTTTTTCTCTCTCTTTCTCTCTCACGGACTCTTGCTTCACCAACACCATCATCGATCGTCTTCTAGATGACCCCCCTCCCCCCGGTCTCTGTTTGTGAGACTCTTCATCTCCATTCTCCATTCGCCCAAACATTCTTGTACTTTCGTTCTCATTTCTCTCTCTCTCTCTCTCTCTCTCTCTCTCTCTGTCACTGACTCTCACTTCTTCACTCACCACTACTGTTGTTCTCTCTCTCTCATTCTCCTCTTCATCTCTGACGATACTAGTAACTAGTCCCTCTCTGGCGGTGCTGCTCTTTCCCTCATCGTCCCTGAACTATGCCAGCATTAGAGGACAGAGATCCTCCCTCGGCTCCTCCCTTCACTTCCCTCGAAGATGCCATCGTCTTCAATCTTCCTCTAAGGGAACCATCACTTCATGTCATTGCCACTGAATGTCTGAAGGAGGAGAGAAGGTCGCAACTCACCCAAATATACACCCGAAGCCTCTGACCTATCACCCAACCCGAAGACCCACCCAACCTAAAGACCCAAAGCTAGTGAATTATTTTTGGGTGTGTTTTTTGAGTTTTTGAATTTTTCCTACTTAATTGCATTTTTTATTGTGTTCGATTGGATCTTGGATTTGTGAATTAGTCAAAAGTTGGAATTTGGTTTTGTGATTTGCTATTTGCGTGTATCTAGGTTGGATATTGGAGTTGAAATGTTGAATGATCACGGTTTTGTCATTTGTAATTTGAATATTGGAGATGAATTAAATGAGTCACATATGGTGATGTCTTGGATTTTTGGTTTGCATGGGTTGGATTGGATATTAGAGTTGAATAATTGTTTGGTTGATTTCTAGTTTGGTTCTAAAGATTTGTTTAAGTTTATCAGAAATTTATGATAAGTTTTTAGATGAATGAAATGCATGGCCTTACTGATTCTGAAACTGGAAAGTTGAACTTGAAACAACTTAAATTTAAAATTTAAACCTATAATATTAAAGTTGTAAAATTGTAAAAACTTAAATCAATAATTGACACATTCTTAATATTTGTGAAATGGTATTTTATTTTTAATATTTGCGTATTGACTTTAGGTAAATAATTAGTTGAGTATAAAATTATGCAATTGGAAATTAATAATAATTTGGTTGTAGTTAAAGATAGTATTTACCTATTTGGGTATTAGTTTTGGGTAAATAATTAATTGAGTATAAAATATGTTGAACTTGAATTATTTGGTAA
>JAOTIZ010000001.1:2635945-2646368 GCA_027123425.1 Erythroxylum panamense
TGATTTGCAATTATTGGAGTTAGGAATAAAAAGTTATGAGGTTGGGAATGTTGACAGTTACTGTTCATTTAGGTAAAATTACTGTTCCATTGGAGAATTTATAGGCTGAAACTTTGAGTGTGTTTTTACCCTCTTTAATGATTGAATTAATTTTTGCACCCTTCATGAAACTTGTAGAGCATCTTTTTATCTTTCCAATGAGGTAAAATGTGTCATTTTTACACTTGTGTGCTAAAAGATATGAATTTTCAAATTTTAGCATTGTGTAGGGAAATTGAGTGTTAATAGCAGTACCTTTGAAGCCATTTATGACTCTCTTAATGGCTAAATTAGTTTTTAAATCCTTCTAGGGAGTTGTAGAACTCCCTTTTATCTTTCTAATGACACTAATTTTGCAAAATTTCGATTTCGGAGTAAAAAGTTATAAGTTTGCAAAGTTTAAGGGTTATTTCAGTTTTTTTTTATTATTTTATTATTTACTGATTTCCAGAAAATGAAAAATAAAGCCCTTTTCTTATTTCCTTCGTTCTTCCTCCGTTTGACCTCCGACTTTCACGATTCTCGAACCGTCAATTTTCTAAAAACATTTTCTACCCTTTTTGGTAAGATGAGTGTGTCGGGCGTTTGTCGGAAATTACGGATAAGATTAAAGCGAGTCAATTATGTGACGGTTTTGGATATAAATCCGTTTTTGGGCGATTTTGTGATCTATAGAGATCCGATTGAGGCGATTTCTGATTTCTATTTGACCTAGAGTCATGGAATTTTATTTTAGCTTAGGAATCGAATCTAATTATGAGCCCTAAGCAGATCAATTTTATTGGAGGATAATTAAGGTGAATTTATCAAGTTTTGTTCGGATGATGTTAAATTAAGTTCGATTTGAGTTTTCTTTCGTGGTGAGGAATCCCTCCCTCGTGAGATGCGCGCCCAGATGTCACGTAGGACGTCGGGCACGAGACTCACCTGGGAGGGGTTCCAACAAAAATATTATTTTCAACTCTTCGAATACATTCAAGATCCCATCTACAATCATAGTCACTAATTAATCCAAACAAAATTGGATCACTATATTCTTCAATACCATGACACTTTCGGGGGTATTTTTAACTTTAACAAATATTGCTAAAACTCTAAGTACCCATGATTAGTTCTCATAATTCCTTAAGTACTTAATTCCTCAATGAAGTAACATTATCTCATATTATTTTCAATTTCTCAATTGACTTAGTTCTCGAATGATTTTCTCCATTCGTACGATTTCTTTTGATTTCACATTGACTTATTGCAATATCAAACCATTCTTACTAGTTTCTCCACTCATTTCCATTTATTCACAAACTTAATGTCCTGTGTTGGCAACACATTCGTCAAATAAATTGGTATCCCCTGAACATATTTTCATATAATGTAATGTGGGCCTAAGTTCTCCTCACATTAACAAGAGTGTCGCCTTAAATTCAAGAATCCAATCACATAGTTGGATACTTTACATTAAACAAAATGCATACACTCTCTATAGCATATTCTACATCTTATGATTGAGTCTTCGTTAGCAATAGAACTCCAATACTCACTTTTAATTTATTCCATTTTAGTTCATTCTTAAAATTAAACCATCTGATCTACTTAACCTTATTCAGTGAAATTCTTCTTCCAAAGAAGATTCCTTGCTACTATCAGCTATATTGTTCATCTAATCCTTATCAATAAACTATTCCCATCATTGCTTATCAGACATTCTTAGTACCTCAAAAAGATCAATTTCAATTATTCATAATATCTCAATAAGATCAATTTATGTCATAACTTATATGCTCAGACTATCCTGTATAATAAAGCTCAGTGAAACATTAAGCAGATCCATTTATTCTTGTACCTTAGTATATACCATCAAAATCATTACATCTTATTTAGAGATGTATTTAAATCAATTCACTAATTAATAACTTATGCTCAGGATACCTTAATCTCATTTGATTTAGGAAAACACTTCTTTTTTTGTGCCTGACCTCGATCATGGGAACTATGCCACAATCGTGCCCTTCTTCTTTTTCCTCAAGTTCATGACACATAATAACATCTTAAACACTCTCAATCTATCCCTGATCGATCACTGTACGCACTTTCATTACTCTAATTCATCTTAAACTTTGAATTATGGGAATTATGACTAACAAATATTCATATATCATAGATTGCTTCCTATATCATTTCCACACATATAATTCTTATGTGCTCAATTCTCACACTTGTCATGGTGATCCCATTATTATATATATGCTCACAAAATAATAAATTAACTTAACCATCACAACTTTTACAGATCTCTCTTTCTTTTTCCCTTCTTCCAATTACCAGTATATCGTCATACTTACGTATGTTCACTATCAATTCATAATTATAAATACATAATCATCCTAAAATTTCGATCACAATTCCACTAACAGATTCTTATAGGAATCATAAGTCTTATCACCTTTATCCGAAAATCATTTCAAGTCCAAGTTTGACCCCTCAAAGTCATTAAAAAAAAATTCTTTCAACTTGGCTTGTACACTATAAATTTCGTCATTCATCTTTATATCATTACTTTCCTTAATCAGTCCATGATAACGTATTCATTTCTACATCACATTCAGGGATATATTACCACTGTACAATATTGATATCTTGTTCCATAATACATCCACCAATACAAATACATTACATCATTATTTGTAATATCTAACCATATATTATTTCCCATTTCTAAATATCCACAACTTTCATTTTCTCACATTCAGACAGATTATCATTCTTCCCACTACTTCCATCAATTACTTAACAAATGCTCATGTATGTAACTCATATAAATGCAACTCAGACTAGAGATCAGTTGCTACTACCTACTATGACATGACTGAAGTGTATGTAACTTGACACATATTTTGAACAATGCCTATGTAAGATACTAAATCTGGGCTCTGATACCAAAATGTAGCTCCCCACTCTCGTAGGGCACGTACCCGATATCCGGAATGATATTCGAGTATGTACCCCGCAAGGGTGGAACGCTAGAACAATCATTCAATCAAAATTCATTACAAAACTTTTATTTCTTTAAACAATGTACACGTATGGGGAAATCATTAATCAAATCGGGCCCACTTTACTTAAAAACATTTCCATTCACAAGAATTACAATAGTCATTTAGGCCCATTTCAGATGCAAAAGAAAACTTACAATCATAAAGTAATTTTGTTACCAATTCAATCACATACACTTAATACAATTTTTTTAAACATAATTCGGAAATAAAATTACTCAACACATATGCAAGTGCAAACTGACCCTGACCCCTAACTCATACTCATTTGCAGTGGTTGAACTCCAATTGGTCTAATTGGATAACTCCTTTGAACCTGAAAAGCTACGTTGTAATTTTTTATGAGTTTTGCGAACTCAATGAGCGAACCATCATTGATGATTTCACCGGATTCATAAACACAAATCACATATTTTGCAACTAATCATGCAGAACATGTATATTCCATAAACTCACACTATCATGGCACATCATTTAAATATTTCGAATCAGAACATATATAAACAAATACAAATGCATATGAGACTCCACATTCGTTATTATTATTGTGACCGAGTGCCTATCACATATCATTTGTACAAATACTGGCCCATTGGGATCAGCCAGAAACATATATCATGGAGCATAGCTCTACGTGCAGAATCATATACCACGGAGCAATGCTTTACGTGCAAGCGTTTGATACTAGCTACTTCAGTCACAACGCCTTTATCTGAACATGCATTTTATGAAATGCATTAATTCAGAATTTACATATGTCACAATCATTTATAAAGCACAGTCAGAATTTCATAATCATCGAACCTAAGTCCAGCATTCAACTTTTGTTAAGAATTTGCATAGCATAATACAATCAAAATTTCATAATCTTCGGACCTAAGTCCGGCATTCATCTTTCGTTGAGAATCCACATTTCATACAGAATTACCAAACAAATCAAAGCACTTCTAATACAGTCCCAAATATTTACTCCTCGAACTTTAAGTCCAGAATTCAGAAACAACTCGCAACAATTCAATAATTGGAAGCTTAATAATCCAAATCAAATCAATCCTAGGAAATTCATCTAGGTTGACTCACAGGACGCTCCAAGAAGCTATTGCCTGGATGGTCCAACAATGTCCGACTGGCGTCCGATGTGCTCCTCTAAAACATACGCAACACATTTACAATATATCACATTTTTACACTAATGTAAGTATTCCTTTATGCACATGTACTTATAATTTAGATCAATATAAAACAATGTGAAAACAATTTCATAACCTAATTGACCACTTCAGATTTTCTACCCACATGAGTTTAGGTCAATTATCCGAATATGCTCTATTTTTGGTGTTAGGGAGTAAACTTGAATTTTTATCTGATGTGAATGATTTGAACTGAATTAGGAGATAAATGAAGTGAAGTTTAGATATTGTCTTGGGTATAGAAGTGCATAATAGACGTTGTAGGAATGTGAAATCTAGGAAAAGAATGAAAGAAGAAGATGAGTTTAGACGCAGTAAAGTTTACAGCAGCCAACTATTTTAAGTTCACCACGACCAACTTGAAAGAATTGATTTCTGTAAAAGTTCACCGCGGCAAACTTTTAAGAAAATGCCGAAGAATTTTGCTATCTGGAAAGTTCGCCGCGGCGAAGTTTCCTGATAGCTTAAACATACTTTGGTGTTTTGGCCATATCTTTCTCTATAGTTATCCAAATGGGATGATTTTTAATTTGGAGTAAACTAAAGACATAGAACTACAAATTTTATGAAGAATCGAGTTTTACTTCTATCTCTAAGAATTTCAATTTTTGATTGGAAGTTGAGGTAAGAATTCTACTGAAGCTCTAAAACAGTCTAAATTATTTGGGTTATAACTTTTGGTATACTTAACCAAATTGAATGATTTTTGTATCAGTAGAAACTTGAGACACTGGAAAATAACTTTTTAGAAGAAAGTATAGCCTAATTTTTCCAGTTACTTTATCAAATTTAGTATGCAAAGTTGACCCGTATGTGTATTAGAAGAAAAATCTGAAGTGATCAATTAGGTTATGAAATGGATTTCACATTGTTTTATTTTGGTTCAAATTATAAGTACCAAATGATATTAATAAGGGATTTGATACCTGATTGATTTGATGATGAAAATTTCAATAAGATACCCGAAATTGTTATTGAACATGCATTGTACATATTTTATATAAGTACATGTGTATAAAGGAATACTTATACATTTGTGCAAAAATGTGATATTTGTGAATGTGTTGTGTATGTTCTAAAGGAGCCAAATGGACCCCAGACAGAAATTTCCGGACCATCCAAGCAATAGCATATTGGAGCGTTCTATGAGTTAACCTAGATGATTTCCTAGGATTGATTTAATTTGAATTTAATTTGATTTGATTTGTTAAACTTCCAATATTTTTGAACTGTTTGTGTATTGTTTCTGGATTCCAGACCTGAGGTCCAAGGAGTTTAATAGTTGGGCATGTATTGGGAGTGTTTTGTTTTGATATGAATTTGACATTTGATTCTCAACGAAAGTTGAATGCTGGACTTATGTCCGATGACTGTGAAATCTTGTCTGAGCATTTGTATAAGATTGTGACATATGAGATATTCAAAAATTGTTGCATTTTATAAAATGTATACTCAGATAAAGGCGTTATGACTTGAGTTGCTAGTATGAAGCGATTTCACTTAGAGCTTTGCTCCGTGATGTATGTTCTGCACGTAGAACTATGCTCCGTGATTCTGTTCTGACTGAGCCCTATGGGCCAATATTTGTATAAGTATGTGGTAGGCACTCAGTGACAACAATAAGAACGAACATGAGTCTCATGCATATAGCATTATAAGACTGAATTTCATTTAATGATCTGCAAAGCTGAAATGAACGATAAATATGAACTATTTATTATACTTGACTATGTGGATTGTGTGATTATATGATATACCATGTTGTGTGAATATCTGTAATATATATAAGATATGAATGAATATATGTGAAACATGTGATATGTGTGTATAATCCGGTGAATTCATCTATGATGGTTCACTCATTGAGTTTGCAAAACTCATCAAAAATTACAATGTGGGTTTTCAGGTACGAGACAGGAGACCTAGTTCCTTAATCAGGACTTAAGGAATCTTGTGGATAGAGAAATGACTCAGAGGTCTGTCAGCTGACACTAGAAGTGATATAGTTTTTGTTATTTTTGTAGTTTTGTTAGAGCCTGTATAAGGTTTTGTAAATATTTGCTTGATGGAAACAGTATCAGCTTTATGAATGAATGAAGTGAATGGTTGAAAAACTTAGTGACTTTCGAGTATGTTAGATGATGTCATGTGTAAGTTGAATTTGTAATTGCTCCAACATACCATTTTCCTAGGGTATGTACTTGAATATCCTTCAGGTATTCGGGTATTTACCTTGTGGTAGTGAGATGTTGCAATTACAATCTTCTTATTGGTAAGATAAACAACTTATTGCCCTAGAGCTAAAGCTATAGCCAATGAAGACATGCTTTTCAATTTTGTCATCTAGCTTCGATCTCATCTCTTTAGGAACATGAACATATACTATGCTTCCAAAAATTCGCAAATGAGAAACACTTAGCTTCTTACTACTCCAAGCTTCTTGAGGAGTCATCCCATGAACACTTCTAATAGGGGATAAGTTGGACAAGTATACAACGCAAGCGACAGCTTCGGCCCAAAACTCCTTAGGCATATTCTTACTCTTTAGCATGCTCCTTGCCATATTGAGAATAGATCTATTCTTACATTCCACAACTCCATTTTGTTGCGAAGAGTATAGAACCGTAAGAAAATGATAAATGCCTTTAGCTCCGCAAAATTTGTTGAACTCCAAGAAACTAAACTCTCCTCCTCTATCTGTCCTAAAATATTTGATTTCAAATCCACTCTCATTTTCAACTAGGTTTTGACCTTTTGGAAAACTCCAAAAGCTTCATCCTTCCTATTCAAAAAATAAACCTAAGTTTTACAAAAATCATAAATGAAGAGTAAGAAATAGTTTGCTTTACCGTAACAAGATGACTTGATTGGGCCACAAATATTAGCATGAACAAGTTAAAGTGGCTTGATGGTTCTCGTGGTGGACTCCTTTGGAAAAGGGTTTCTCACTTGCTTTCACATGGCCCTTCACATAATTGATTGGGTTAAGTAATGAGAGGCAAACCATTTATCATATTCTCCTTTGCTAATAAATTTATCCTCTAAAATTTAGATGACCAAATCTCATGTGCCAAAGCCAAGAGAAGTCTTTGACACATGTCTTCAAGCATCTTATGTGATTAGCATTGACATTGAGCTTGAAAATTTTATTCTTTGACATAGGTTCCTTTACTATTAAGTTGTGTGCTTCATCTCTTAAAATGCAAAAAGCATCTTTTAAATAGATATTATATCTATTTTTTAGAAATTGTCCCATACTTAAGATATTTGCTTTCAAAGAAGGAACATAATAAACTTGTGAAATAAGTCTATGACCACCATTTTTTGTAAAGACACGAATATCACCTTTGCCTTTAATTGAAACTTTTGAAGCATTGCCAAAAACAATTTCTCCTTTTTCTTTCACATCAAACTCCATGAATAGCTCCTTATTGCCACTCATATGGTAGTTAGCACTAGTGTTAAGATACCATAAAAATTTATTTTCTTCTCATTTGTTAGCCAATAATAAAAGTAGTTCTTCTTCTTCTTCTTCTTTAATCTCCACAAGATAAGCCACTCCTTGGTTGCTAGTAGCACTCCAACATTCATAGGAATAATGACCATATTTAGGACAATTATGATATTGAATATTAGATTTGTCATAAGTTCTTTGTCCTCTCTCTCTTATTGTAATAGCTTTCACGACCTTTTGAGTTTTGAGATTATTGACTTGACTCTTCACTATTAAAGTGATGTGTGCCTCTTTTACAACCACGACCATGACCAAGATGATTTCTACCTCTTTTATAGCCTTAACT
The DNA here is from genome assembly GCA_027123425.1 of Erythroxylum panamense. NCBI lineage: Eukaryota > Viridiplantae > Streptophyta > Magnoliopsida > Malpighiales > Erythroxylaceae > Erythroxylum > Erythroxylum panamense. The sequence goes on from JAOTIZ010000001.1 coordinate 2,644,025, forward strand.
ACGACCTCTTCCTCTTCTTCTCCCTTGTGAGCTACTGGATTCTTGCTTCTTGTCTTTCAAAGAGACCTTTGCTTAAAAGATTTGAACTAATGGCTCCTTCTTCTTCAATCTTTCTTTATAAGCTTACAAGGATCTTTATTTATAGTTCATCAATGGTCATGGTTTCCAAATCTTGAGATTGTTCAATTGTCATGGCAACAAGGTCAAAATTTAAATCAAGAGTACAAACAATTTCCTCCACAATAAGAACATCTTCCAAATTCTTATCGTATTTCCTCATTTGATTGGTAGTTGCCAAGACTCTTGTGAAATAGTCATGGATGGATTCGACCTCTTTCATGTACAAGGATGCATATTCTCCTCTCAATATTTAAAGACGCACCTTCTTCACCTTGTCAACTCCTCCATGGGCTTTTGAAGAATCACCCAAGTTTCCTTTGATTTTGTTGCATTTGACACTTTTTCATATATTTCATCATCCAATGCAGCATGAATGATGCTAAAGGTATGTTGATCCAATCTACGATTCTTTTGTAACGTGTTCCTTTATTGTTGATTCAAAGCTCCTTCATTTTTTGGTTCATCATATCCTTATTCTACTATCTCCCATGCATCTTGAGAGCCAAGAATCGCCTTCATACACGCACACATCCCACTTTTCATGATTTTCTTTTCTTAGTTTGGGGATTGAAACAACATAATTAGACATCTTTAAAATAATATAGCTTTGATACCACTTTGTAGTAAATAAGAGAGATAGAAAGATAAAGGAAAACACTAAAACAATCTAAATAACTACTTGATTTGGATTTCTTGTTTTTGGAAATAAACTAGTACATGGTATTTATAAATACATAAGACACTTCTTTGAAATAATACAACTCTTAGAAAACATAAGATAGCAAATGCAAGATAGCAAACAAATCAAACATCAAGTATTTTAATAAAGTCATATTAAAAAGCTATTATATGACCAAGTCTTTAATCATCATCTTCATCAATGAGGTGATTCCTTTGTTACTTTAAGATACGAGCTACTTCACCATCATTGAAACTCGAGGTCCCGGTAACAAAAATTGTTAAATCAATGTGATCATTGATCCTATTTGTGTCTTCTTAAACGATTCACTAATTTAATGAAATTCAGGTGTAAATTGAACATTATGCAAAATCAATCATAGGAAAAAAATTACCTTATGGAATGTTGGCGCAAGCTGGATCGTGCCTGGAACGGTGGCGGTGGTCTCGCCGACGTCTGGGCAGTGATGCCGGCCGGTGGATGGTGGCAGATTGGCAGCAGCGTTGGGTTGGAGGGCTGTACAAAGGTGAGAATTGAGTGAGAAGAGTTTGGGTCCTTTGGGTTCTGTACATCAGTTAGATTTATGGAGAAAAGATGGATTTTACTTTTGAAAAAAATCAAAAAACGCATCATCGTTTTAGAAAGAAAAAAAGCAAAAAAAAAATACATTGAACCAATGGTTAACCGAGTCGATTAGTCCCGATTTAACCGATCAATTGACTGGTTTTTACCGGTTCATACTGGTTTAATTGGAGACTGATTTTTAAGGATCACCTGGACCAAATAACTTACCGGTCACTGATCGAACCGGCCAGTTCAGTTCGGATTTCAAAACCATGCAAATAATAAATCAAATTTATTAAATGCTCCATTAATATAATTGCATTTTTTAACAGCTTTGAATGCGAGTTCAGGCCAAATCCTATGGTCTCCAGCGAACCCAGCAGCGATACTTCTAAAGGTCCTGTCTCGGTAGTAAATGTACTCTTTGCGGGCTCGGTGGCTTCTATTGGTCCTCTATATGCAATTGGTACTTGAACCGGGGAAATCCTCTGATCGTACGAGAACGAAGCCACCATATACGGTGGTGTTTCAGCGAGTTACGGTTGCATTTATCTCAGTAATGGTTGTACAGTTTGGCTTGCAAGCTTCCATCCAACATGGACCCTCGAACTTCACTCTATGCTTTCAGCATTAAATGACAATGAAACCGTTTCATGGCATGTAAGATCCATAAAAGCTTGTAAATGATTTTCATGCTAGGATTTCATTACATCTAAATAAAATTCAACTTTATGATTATTATAATTTTGCCTTAAAAATCCATAATCGTACATTTGAGTAGGAAACTCGTTAGTTCGAAAAGTACCATTTGAGAACTAAGCTCGCCACAAGTGAAGTTTGTAGAAATTTATTTTAATAAATAAGTTATGTTGCGGAATTAATTAAAATTTCGAAAATTCTTACCTGGTTCTGCCTGGTTCTGGCTGAACGGTGCGTTTCCACTGAAGTCCATCGTCTTCCTCCTTCTGCGGTGAATATGAC
>JAOTIZ010000001.1:2664269-2680943 GCA_027123425.1 Erythroxylum panamense
TACCTTTGTTCTGGGGAAATTATACCTTATATACGGTTCTGCAGCTAGGTTTAGGTTTTCACGTAGAGTTCTATCTCCGCATGGAAAGTTCTCATGCTGACGGGCCGTATGGAACGTGTATCGGATTTGGGCCTGGCGTGGAAGTAAGAATGGACCGATCGACCCATAGGTGATACCGATTGGATCCGAGCCCTGTGTACCGATTAGATCCGGGCCCTATGCGGTCGACCCGACCAAATTGTAATGTTTTTTTTTTGTTCTTTATCATGTAAAATATTTGTATATATTTGTAACAAATACTAGGTAAAATAAATATGTCAATTTGGCATTTCGGAGCGTCCCCAAAAGGTGTTTAAGCGCATAATGCGTGTCACACTTAGCAAGCAAAGCTTATGATTACGCAAAAGAGAGAAAGAACAGTAAAACCCAAAGGGTGATGGAACCAAAAGTAAAAAAGAGTAAAGAGAGGATTCAATTATTCCAGATGAATAACGTGTCGGTCAGACAATTTATTACAAAAGCAACATTAACAATCTGGACAGCTGTCTCCTTCAAAAGAAAAACAGAATAGTTGAGAGGTGATTAGTGAACGATCAACAACCACCACATGTGTTAACTCCAGATTTGCTTCTCTCCTGCCTTATCTTAAAATCTATTAAACTATAAACCCCCGAATGTCGTCTTATTTAAAAAATGCCATTTGCCGCTGCAGGCCGACCAAACGAACAAACGGTATGTTTTGGTTTTATTAGCATTAATCATCGCTTTTGTTATTTGTTTGTTGCTTTTAACTTTCACTTTATGTTCTTTCTTCCGTCTCTCGGTGGTCACTGAAAAAAAAACACTGTTGCTTAGCGATCTCTTGTTGGTGTTGATCAATAACAGGCCAGTTCTTGTTAGTTCAGGTAATGCTTAGGTTAGGTCCAAGCTACTTTTCCTGCTACATGTTAAGCTTTACTTTACTGCATCTTCGCTCCTGTATAAATGAGTTTACTTTTTTTTTTTTTTTACTCTGGGTATTTTTGCTTGAACACTCTTTCTTTCTTCTATAGGGGAGTGATTTCCAAAATGGATTTTGTTTCTTTGATATCAAAAGAGCCTGTTGCTTTTGTAAATGGGTAAAGTTTGTTTTTTACCGTCTTTTGCTAATGCATGCGGTGAAGAGTTTTACGATGGGAAGTTAATTTTGAGGTAATCGTTTTGTTGACCTTTTCTTGTTGTGTTGAGAATGGATTAATTATAGTTTGTCATTGTTGAGTGATAAAATGATAAGAGAGGTTTCATTGTGGAGTGTATTTTTTGCCAACTTGTGCTACGAACTTGAGCGGTAGTATTGAATATTGTGCTCTATTGTGCAGATCTTTGCATGTGTTGATTTTCGAGACATTGGGTTCGTAAATATGGGGAAGTCTCCAGCGAGGTGGTTCAAGTCCTTTATTCATGGGAAGAAATCATCAAAGTCTAATTTGTCGAAAGGAAATGATGTTTTGGTAAGATATTTTGTCCATTCATGTACGCGTGGTGCTTCTTAATTTTTATCAGTTGGTCCCGCTTGTTGTATAGTCACCGTGAGAGGCATAGCAACCACACAGAATTTAAAATAAATAAATAAATAAAGGAATCAAAATGCAAATCCCGGTAGTAAACTGAATTCATCAGATGGGACATACGGAATTTTTAAAGGAGGTGTACTTGAAATTGAATGGATGGAATTTGGAAATCCAAATGATCAGTATTGCCTCGCATTTTCCTTTATAGTAAACAATGTTTAGAGATGTTCCTTACGTTAGCCCATTTGACTGAATTTTCTGTATCTTTGTTTTCCATGAAATCCTCCAAAAGGAAGTTCTTACAATTTATCTGTTCCATGTGTAGAAACAGGCAAATAAGGAAGTAGATTTTCCTTCTAAAGCACCTGTATCTGATATGACTATCAATCATCCAAGAGTGGCACTGATGGTTCCTGAGACGATTGCTGGAAGTGAATTGAACCCAGACTATGGGGTATCTTCTAACTTGCCACATGAAGGGGTAACTGTAACATGTGCAGAAGGAGATGGGAAAGCCAAACATATCTGTTCTACAGATGATCCTGAGAAAATCAATCTTGATAAAGCTGCTACAAAAGTTCAGGCAGCTTTTAGAAGTTATCTGGTAACTGGTGTTATCTTCTTACCCTAAAAAGCTACAAACCATGTTCTTTTCTTCTATTATGTTGAGATTCAGTCGTACATATTGACATTTCCACTAAATTGCTGATCTAATTGCTTGATGTTGCTTCCTGTTATAGTTGTCTGTACATTGAGTTAGTTCAAATTGAGTAGCAGTGGGCAGACAATTTTGCTAGCTAAATCTACATCATTTGAACTGACTTCTAGTTCTCTCTATGAAATGGAAAACTTGGAATTCTGCAGTTAAAATCTATCAATATTCTATTGATAGCGTGATTTTATTTCCTAAAGGCTCAGCATGCGTTTCGAAGACTCAAAGGCATAATTAGGCTGCAGGCACTTATTCATGGTCATTTAGTTAGAAGGCAAGCTGCTGCTACCTTATGCTGTCTCCAGGCAATTGTTAGGATCCAGGCATTGGCTCGTGGACAGAAAGTTAGACGTTCCGCTATTGGGATTGATGTGCATAATAAATGCAACCTGGAAAGGCTTCAGGTGATTTACCATTGACTTGAAACCAAATAGTCTTTTTTTTTTCCACAATGGAGAAATAATTTGCCTGATATTGTACTTGTTCTTTTGTTTGTGTCGAGTGTCATTGTGACAAAAAGATGCTTGCAGGAGTCTTGAACAAGAGTACATTGTGCTGCAGAAGCACATTTTTATCTGATCATCCTCATTTACTCTATGTTGATAGTTGTCAAGAGGTCATTGTCTCTCTCTCATATTTGGTTTTTTTTTTTCCCCTCCTTCATCAGGGTGCTAAATTTACAGAATCTTCTGGAACCACAATGTCTACTCTGGCAGGACAGCTGAAGGAGAACACTTTTGGTTGGAAGGTGATTAATCATTGAGTAGTCTCATGTTCTTGGTTCACTCTTGATGGGCCTGAAATTGATCAGTCAATTGTATAAGCTAATACCATACAGGTTGTGTTTGCTTGTTTGTGAACCTGATGTCTACCATCTCAGTTAATAAATTTGTAAATGCTGTCCTTCAACTTGTCTGAAATATCTTGTAAGTTGAAAGCTTGCTCGTTACAAGTCTAAGATAAGTTCATTACTCCGTGAACTGCCTGATACAATTTAAGCCGATGAAAATTGCTTAAGAGACGTGGATGAAAGGTTGAAAGGAAAATGGGTAATAGTTGCAGTGGGTTTTTATAGAGGTTTGTATTGGCATATTGCTGCAGTTCGTCTTTGCATGTTCTTGGATTGAAAATGACTAAATCTATAATTTGATTTAATATACAATGGTGCTATATGCTTATTGTCAGCTGAGATGAATCACTTGTTCGTAAGCCCTTTGGTTCCTGCTATAATGTTGTCTTTCCTTTTTAACTGAGCATGCAACCAATTTTATTTTTTAATTTTTGTTAAGCTTCTGGCTTCAACATCTAGCAGAAGACCTTTATGCATGCATTATGATCCTGGGGATCCTAACTCAGCTGGGGAGTGGTTAGGGCGGTGGACAAGGTCACACATCTGGGAGGTCTGTTCACAAGTAAAGAATGTTAATTTGAAGTCTCAGAAGATGCATGACAATTTACAAGGTGTAAAGGCTAAACAAGGCAGGAGAAAACAAGGACAGCGGAAGCTATCAGGTGCCAAGATTGCAAACACCTCAGGTCCATCAATTTCTGAATCTGAAAGGCAGAAACAGAATCCAAGAAAACTCTCAAACCAACCAGCAGCTTCAACTCCAGGACATTCACAAAATGCATCTGAGAAGGTAAAACTCACTTTAAGAAAAACTTCTAATTCCTTGAAGAAGTCTGGTGAAAGATTTGAGGTTGACAAGAAGAAATCAAATCTCATTTTGACAAAGGCATCAAATGCTGCTACTTCCCTGGATTCATTGCCTGACTCTGTTGAGAAGATAAAAGATACTGTTTTGGCAGTTCCTGAATTGATTGAGGTTAATACAAGTTTGATACCACCTGATCTTGGTGAGCATGATGAAGTTTTGCATAAAAATCCAAATTTGGACTCCCAGACCAACGAGGAATATGATAAGGTGGGTGAAGTTCAAGAGACAAGTAGGCAGCAAAAGACTAGGGATGATAATTCCAGTGTTGAGGCTCGTAATCACAGCCAGGAGGAAGTGAAGCTTGGTGAGCATGATGAAGTTTTGCATGAAAATCCAAATTTTGACTCCCAGCCCAAGGAGGAATATGATAAGGTGGGTGATGTTCAAGAGACAAGTAGGCAGCAAGAGACTAAAGATGATAATTCCAGTGTTGAGGTGCGTAACCACAGCCAGAGAAAAACTTCACTTCCTCCGCATATAGAACCTGAGGAGAATGGGGTGAACAGCACACCAAAACTGCCTAGCTATATGACACCAACTAAATCTGCAAAGTGTAAGTTGAGAGAACAAGGATCCCCAAGGTTTTCCCAAGATGGATTTGAGAAGAGCAGCACAGCCAGACGGCATTCTCTGACATCTTCCAGCAATGACAAGCTAAATTCAACGTCACTAAGGGCACAGAGTATGGTGCAGGCAGCTGGTAAAGGAGCCATCAGAAGTGACAAATCTCTACCTTCTACTAGAGGCGTTACTGGTAAGATCCTTTTTTTTTTTTTGGTATGTTAGCCTTAAAACTCTTCTGGCTACGTATTTTTGGTTGTGTGTCCTCATGTATGAAAGGATTCTTTTAAAAGTGTCAAATATTTTGAGGTGCATATGCATCCATATAGTTTCCTCTGATCTATAATTAGTTTTTCTTTAATTTAGTTACTACTTGGTCAAATTGTCTTTATTTGTGTACTTTCAAAGCAGCGAGCATTCACCCTTTTCCCTTTTGGTTAAAGATTGAAAATTCATGTCTTTATTACTCTTGTATATGTTTGAGAAAGATACCTGTGAACTTGGTGACGATTCCAGTACAATTGAAAACTAAAGGCCTGGATATCGGAGGATCAGTTCTTCCAGTGTAGGCAGGGTTTCAACGAGTGTTATATTCCAAAATACTGAACATATGCAATGCATATTTCCACTTTTTCACTGACTGTTAATTCTGTCTTGCTGGCTTCAGATAAGGCAATCAAAGTAGAGTGGAAGAGGTGATTTTGGTATACCAGTTCTTCATGCAACACCAGAGCGAAGAGGCCAGAAAAAAAAGAATGTTACGCGTTGAACTGCCATCAAGGGCATATTGTAACCACTGCTTTGTGTTGTTTTATTCTTCTTTTCTTGTTGGTGGGTGAATGCTCTTAACTTAATAATTTTATGGGTTTAAGAATTGCCCCTTTTGGGCACTTGTATAGCGTGTAAAGGTTTACTGTATTTGTGAATATGATTTCACTGTCAAATTGATTTGTACTTTGACCTAAGAAACTGAAACCTGTTTAATCATGAGCGTGCATTACAAGTCTACTGCGCCTGCCATTTTCAACCTGATCTGATGAGCTTATTGTAGTAGTAGTAGATTGCATATTTCTGGTCTGCTAACGCCCTCATTATATTCAAGGATTCAATGTATATTTGTTAATGATTGAATCATTGCAGGATTATAAATATGAATCATATCAATTTCAAGCCTATGATTTTCGTTAGTACTGCACATTTAGGCTTTAGCTAGGGTAATAAAGAAGAATGTACTATAATACATTGACATGGTAGCTGTGGATGTCAGAAGTACTTCTAATGTACCGTACGTTCTTTTGTTTCAATTATTCTGTTTTAATTATGTTTTTATGTCAAAAAGACATTATTTTAAGACAAAAATAAGATTGAAATAGAGTAATTGAGACAAAAGATCTTAATTGTCTCTATCGTTCAAATTCAGGGTTCATTCATGAAAAATTAGTAGTTTAGTTATAGTGTCAAAAAGAAAAAGAAGCTGATAAGACTATGAACTAAGCATTAACCAAGTAAGCATTAACCAAGTTAAGACTCTCAATCCTATAGTTCTAGGCATTAACGAATTGTTTAATAGAAACTGGACTATTATTCATCGTCATATATATCGAAAGAACAATAAATGTACTGACTGACTTGCTAATTATACAGGTCATTTTGATGTCGGAGTCACTTAATTTGATACAACACCTATAAAATACCACATGATCATTTTAGAAGATTTATCGGGGATCTACTTCCCTCGACTAGTTGTATAATTTTTTGTTAAGTTTCCCTATTCAGGTCTTCCGATAGATATAGAAAGAATATTACCTCTATTCAACTTCTTCATAACTATCTCATTAATCAGTGTCGAATCCAATAAATATAATATGACTTTACCCCAATCACAGATAAATTATACATAGTGATGAGTAAAAGAGATCGATAATGCTTATTTACTTTACCAAATTAATCGAAACAAAGGAAAGATGAGATTTTTACAATAGAAATTAACATAAAATAAAAATAAAAGAATAAGAATGCAATTTAATGAAATTAAATAATAACAAACATATAGTCAAAGAGTAATTTCAGTTTCGATTCTTTTAATTAACCATTGATGCAAATATAAACTTTTATCAACAAGTAACCTTAACCAAGTTCTTAGAATTTAATCTATTGACAACATTAAAACTGGAAAGACCACCAATTTATTCAGACTAGATTATACATACATACTTCGCTGTTAAAAATTAGAATAATCAAGCAATTATAAACTTTTAACGTGGGTAGACTTCTGTAATTAACGCTTTATCAACAGATACTAGCGATGACTGACTTGTTGGCATCACAGAACTTCCGTCTGTTCCACCGCGGAAAAAAAATGCGGGCTGTGTAGGCATTGGAAGATCAGATACAGAGTCACTATTAAGCATCTTAATTATCTTTGCCATTGTGGGCCTATCAGCAGGATCTTCTTGAACACACAGCAGCCCTATTTGTATGCATGTCATAACTTCATTCCTTGAATATGTCTCTGTTAGATTTTTATCCAACACCTGCAAAGGTGTCCCATTTTTCCAATGCTTCCACACCTGCAAAATTTCAAGCCATAATTATCATGAATCCTGGATCTTCGTCTCTTCCTTTCTTTTCTCCAAAAGTCTTTGTGGGGTCAAAGTTCAGGTGATGTAATGACTTCAAATTCAATACTCACATGGCTCACAACAGTGGCTGCTCCATCTGTCAGATTGAAAGAACTGTTCTTCCTGCCACTTATAATCTCAAGGACTAGTACACCAAAGCTATATGCATCAGATTTCACCGAGAACTGCCCATGCATTGCATACTCCGGAGACATATACCCACTAGATACAGACAAAAGATAGAGCAATATGAGAAGAAACCAACGACAATTAATGTTTCATATGCAGACAAGACTATTCTTACGGTTTCAAACTTTCAAGCTTACTATGTGCCAACAACTCGGTTTGTGCTTCCCTGAGTCTGGTCAACTCCGAAAATTCTGGCCATGCCAAAATCTGATATTTTGGGGTTCATCTCCCCATCTAGCAAGATATTGCTTGCTTTAAGGTCACGGTGTATGATTCTAAGGCGAGAGTCCTGGTGAAGGTAGAGAATACCTCGAGCAATCCCTCCTATTATCTCGTACCTTCTAGACCAATCTAGTAGTCCTTGCTTGTCAGGGTCTGCAAGTTGCAAAACAAGCAACTTCAAGCTGGGATTCCTAATCAACTTTCATGGGTTTATCTTAAATAAAACTGAAATTGGCATATATATGCTGAGGTGAATGAAGTCAGAATGCAAACCAAAAAGAAAATAGTCCAGACTCTTGTTGGGAACAAACTCATAAACGAGAATTTTCTCTTCTCTTTCTAAACAGAAACCGAGAAGCCTCACTAAATTCCTGTGTTGCAGCTTAGCTACCAGTATAATTTCAGTCTTGAACTCTTCTACACCTTGTCCAGAACTTCTTGACAGTCTTTTAACAGCTATTTCTTCTCTATTCGGCAGCCTGCCCTGTGAAACACACAGTTCACTTGTATTACAGTGTCCCATAGACAATTCATAGACAATCCAAGTATAGTTAAACCAATTATCCAAAATGCTCACCTTGAAAACCTCACCAAAGCCACCTGCTCCTAATTTGTTATCGTCGGAGAAATTATCTGTAGCAGCTTCTATGGTTGCAAAATCGAATTGCAGGGACTCCGCAGATGTTATTTCGTTCCCAACTACATACCCCAAGAAGAATACAGCACCAGTCAAAAGGTATTGCACATAGAAGCATCTTTTGAATATATATATCTTTTACCATTGTCTTGCTCCACAGACTCGTACTTTTTTCTTCTTCGCCTTCTTAAGAATAAGTAACCCATGCAGAAAAGCACGGCAGAGACAGAAATTGGAGTCACAATGGCTACAATTGTGACAGCTGACACGCTGCTCCTCCCTGGCAAGGCAATCAATATGTTTCATTTAAAAGTCTATATATGAAATTCCAATGTTCGATTTGTAGTCTATCTGTATAAATATCACATGAATATGTTCCACTAGAAACCATGCTATGTCATCGAAGGATCTCTGTTGCATTTTTGAGATTTAATTACAGTAATCGATCCCTACTACAATTTTAATATATGCATGCAATTCTTGTAAAGCAATTAATGAATTATTTTGATAAAATAAATAAATCAAAATTTCATCACCTTCTGATGATATTGGCGATGAAGGTGGAGGAGGAGGAACCTGAGGCGAAGTTGGTGGTGCCTGCACAAGTGTTTGATTGTAAAATCGATTATTAAATTCAAATCGAAAGTTACAGCTCGGTGTCAACAATCTCCCTCCTCTCTTCCCACTACAACAGTCTGGAATTTGGGGGATAATTATCATAAGACAACGGTTACAGTCTCCCCCAGACAAGTCTGGTGTGCACTGGACGAGGGTGTAAAGACTTCCATAATGAGTGAAAGTTTGTCTGACAGCGAATTTTTTGGACCCAGAAGGAACAACAGCAACTTCATATGCTGATTGGGTCAAATTGGTGATCACCAGTGCATTAAGCCTCCCTTCGGTGACGTTATCCACTGTGAAGTTTTTTGCTGCATTCTGTTTAAATACACTACGCCGTGAGTCCAGGGTGGTGAAAAAGTCATCATTTTCATAACGAACGAGACAATAGTCGTACCACACAATGGCCACCTTTTGAGCAGGGCAAAGTTGGATTATTTCTCGGGTGGCCGTAGCAACACAATGTCTACATTCCTCAGTGGTAGCATCACCACGGCAAAGGAAGAGGCCGTAGACCTCATCAGGGTTCAACCCCACCCAGGTGTAGTAGAAACCGTTAAGATAATACTGGGTGGAATTGGTAGAGTTAGAGGAAAGCGCAGAGAGGAGGCCATTCAGATTGGCTCTGAAGGTGCTGTCACTGGTGAAATTTCTATCGCACAAATGAGAGAGGGCGGGAGCTCCATGAATGAAATTGGTTGATATAAGCAAGGACAGTAGCAGGAACGATAGGAATTTGATGAGACAAGCCATCATTGAGAAGATGGATTAAAGATTGATAGCAATTATTAAAGATCATCAACGGTCAACCTTAAGAATTCATCGATGTTTCCGAATTAATTTTCTGGCCTTATGTTTCTTTTTTCTTATGATGAAATTAATGAGATGCAAAGGCCAAAGGGGAGACGTCAATGGAGAAGGCTTTCTAAGTCAACAAAATCATCCCGCGTTGCTGTTGGAGAAGATGAAGGTTCCACAAGGGCGACGTCCGATTTACGACACCAGACCCTTTCTAAGATGACACTCAATTCCCAACCCCTCGTTGGTCTCACTAGAATCCACTGAGATTTTACCAAACTCAGCGAAAAACATATCAGTCTTCCTCTGTGTCATGTCGTCTTGGTTTACTTTTCTAAGATTATATGTTAGATTCCACATATATACAGTCAGATTTCTACATTTTCCACTTTATCAATTAAATCAAGGAAGGTCATTGAGGTTTGAGAAGTGCCATAGTTTCACTTGTTAGTATTGAAACAACAGCAGGCATGGCAGGCTTCTCCGAAGCATCTGAATCCCTCCAAAACTGAAAAGATCTGATTTGGTGCCTTATATCCACTATTTATCAGAAATTTATGAATGAATAGAAATCATATATGCAAATTGCAAACTTTAGAGAATGAATTAATTACAACGCTTGGACTTTTAGAATGCCACTCGATGACTAATACGTTCATGCATGGAAACCGGGTTTTCCTTGATAAGGCGTCCAACTGTGACTTTTAGAATGCCACGTAAAATCATACACTGTCTTATATATATCTTAAGTTAGTAGGCTTGAGCAGTGATTAGTCTGAAAATAAATGATTTAAGGGTGTCTTTTTATAATTGAAACCTTCCTAAAACACCTCGTAAATAATAAAAAAAAAGCAAATAAATTTGTCCAAGAGCATGTCATCGCGAAGGGCTGTTATAAAATACATCATTCGAAATAATTTAATATTATATTTTTGTTAAAATTTTAATTTTATAAGAATTATATTTAATTACTCTATTATTCTCGATCTTTCTTTTGTCTACTATATTTTTCTTTTGGTACGAAAATAAATGTTAAGATGCTTCTTTCATCATCATTTGTTGGTTATAAAACCAATCACCATATCTAAATACGTGAGCTCACCCTAATATAAAATTCAAGGGATTTTTTTTTAAAATAAAAAAAAAACTGTTCTTTAAACATAAAGTTTTCATAGTTAAATAAAATGGTTGCCCCTAATAATGCAATATGGCGTCTATTTAGGCTAAATATAAAATAATCAATTTGCGCTCTTATTTTATTAAAAAGAAAAAGATATAATTATTTAAAATATTGCAAGATAAAAGTCGGTAAATAAGGTGAAGAAATTATTTATGATTGGATCTCCAAAAAGGCTGTTTGCACGTTCTTGTTTGCTCTCAATTTATTTTTATCCAACTAGAATAGACAATGCCTTACTCTTGGAATGCCAATTTTGGTCTTCCGTTTCGAGTAAAATGAAAACCTGCTACTTCAAGGAGTCATTTCTGGCTTAATGCCTTTTATCACTTCTATGCATGTAAAAGTTGGCATATAGCTTATGAATAAGGGGTTTAAACCAAAAAGGTTGGTGTGAGTGGTTCGGTACTCTCATCCCTTAACTAGAGGTCTCGAGTTTGAGTTTTGGAAATTAAGAAATCTGTTTGGCCAGCACTTTATCCCTTACGGGCTGACCCGGTGTGAGCGGGGATTAGTCTGAGAGTGGATGGCTTAAAGACGCTTTCTTATAATTGAGACCCTCCTAAGACACCTCTTGGTTAACAAAAAAAAGGGGTTTGACTTTTAATATACCATTTTTCCTGCTTAAAAATATTCACCACACTCGCACGCACTTCACTTCAAATTTGTACACAAGTCCTCCCAACTTCTCCTTCATCCTGTGCTTCCGTAAGTAAAGTTTGCAATCCTATTGTTGTTTTTCCATTTTTACGTTTATCCACATCATTTCATTATGTGGTTTATTGGGCTTGGGATCTCAGTTGAAACAAAGACGCATTTGGTGTTTCTTTAAGTTGGCTGTTGCGCTTTTCATTCGTAGGTTTTGGATTTTTTGTAGTTCAACTGGGAAACATGGTGAAGAAGTTCAAGTAGGTGAATTTTTAGTTTTGGTGGTCATTTGATTAAGGTTCTTTCTTACATATGTTTCCGGTCACCAGAAACATGTATATATATATATGTATTAAATTGTTTGAACAAAGAACATGTAGAGATGTCCAGGCATATGGCATATCAATTTAAATTATCCCTAATATCAGTCATTTATAGTTAATGATGTGCAATTTACAATGAATGTTTCTTTTTATTTATCTGTTTCTGTGCTCTTTAATTTGCACACTTTGAGCATTGCAGTGTTGTTAAGTGTCACTTCTTTAGTTTTTTGGGGCCACCGTTGTTATATAGTTTCCTTGATTAAATTTGCTTGAATCATCTTCTATACCTTGTTAGAGAGCAATCAAATGAATACCTACGTTTTGGTCAGTTTATGATCACGAACTGCAATATCTTATTGTGTATTATTCTGTCATAGGTGTTGCATGCTAGGATAGGCAACTATTTGGAGACTGGAGCAAATACTTGTATTGACAGGGGCAGGTGAGGAACTATACTCCGCAGTTGTGTTGCAATTTCAGCACTCATACTTTGTTGGAATTGTAAAACAGAGGCTATAAAAGAATATACAGAACGTTTGTATACTGACGCAAAGATATTGATTTCATTGAACATAACTCTGCTTAAATACAAGAGACTGGTACGTGGAAAGCATAAAAATCTGCTAAATAAAAGACACGATTAACAATAAATCATAACTGATAGCCATAACAAAAACAAATCCCTACATTCTTGGCACTAACAACTTGACTTCTTCAAATCTGACGTGGTATCATAAACTGCAGAAGCTAACGCAGATATTTAACACTCCTCCTTGCGTTGCTTGCTGCAAATTCCAAGTTTCTGTCTCAAATATTCAAACCTAGCTTTTGGTAAAGCCTTGGTCATAATATCAGCAAGTTGAACCTCTGTCTTGCAATAAACCAAACGAACTTCACCTTCATTTTGTACTTGTCTTAGGTAATAATACTTGATCTTAAAATGCTTCGTTTTTCCATGAAAAACTGGATTATTTGAGATTGCGATAGCAGCCTGATTGTCCACATAAATTTTAGTTGCATCTGATTGTTTCATTTCTAAGTCTGTAAGAAGCTTTCTCAACCACAGAGCTTGATTTGTTGCTGCTGTTGCTGCGATGAATTCGGCTTCGGCAGTTGATTGCGCCACTATTTCTTGCTTTTTTGAACACCAAGAGAATATACCTGAACCAAAACTAAAGCAGTACCCCGACGTACTTTTCATATCATCAAATGAACCAGCCCAATCGCTATCAGCATACCCATACAAATTAAAATTGTCAGCACATGAAAAACGAATGCCATAATCAAGCGTTCCTTTGATGTATCTAATTATCCTTTTTGCCGCTGTAAAGTGAATCTCACTAGCACAGTGCATGAATCTTGAAAGTATACTTACAGAATACATGATATCAGGTCTTGTTGATGTTAGATACATTAGACAACCAATAAGGCTTCTGTAGACTCCTTCTTCAACTTTTTGAGTTCCATCTTCTTTGCAGAATTTTTCTTTTGGATTCATTGGCGCAGGCACTAGTTTGCAATCATCCATTTTGAATTTTTTCAAAATCTCTTTGGCATATTTCTGCTGTCCAACGAAAATTCCTTGTTTGCTTTGTTGTATCTCCATGCCAAGAAAAAATGACATTTCTCCAAGATCCGTCATCTCAAAGATATTCATCATTTCAGTCTTGAAACTGCACACCATATCTTCATTGTTGCCTGTTACAAGTAAATCATCAACATAAATAGAAACAACAATTATATCAGTTTTGATTTTTCTGATATAAAGAGTTGATTCACTTAAGCTCTTTGTGAATCCAAGACCAAGTAAATGTTCATCTATCCTACTATACCAAGCTCTTGGAGCTTGCTTTAGTCCATATAAAGCCTTTTTCAACAGATACACCTTATCTTCATGCTCTTTTACAACAAAGCCCTCTGGTTGTTCAACAAAAATTTCTTCCTGTAAATGCCCATTTAAAAAGGCTGACTTTACATCTAGTTGAAATATCTTCCATTTGTATTGTGCAGCAGCTGCCAGCAACATTCTGATTGTATCAAGTCGTGCTACCGGTGCAAAGGTTTCTGAAAAATCAACGCCAAATGTCTGAGCATAACCTTTCACCACTAGCCTCGCTTTATACTTATTCACGGATCCATCTGCATTCAATTTAGTTCTGAAAACCCATTTCACGCCAATTGGTGTCTTATGACTTGGTCTTTCTACAAGTTCCCAAGTTTGATTCTTCTCAATCATGTTGATCTCCTCTTTCATTGCATTCACCCATTTTTTATCTCCTTCTGCTTCTTTAAATCCTGCAGGCTCAAAAATTGCAACATTACATCTTTCAAAAATATCTGAAAGTAATCTTGTACCTCGAACTGGAGGTTCATCAACTATGTCAGCATGATTTTCATCAATTGTATCATCATGATTTTGCACAATCTCCACTTTCTTTTCATTTTTTATTTCCCAGTTCCAGCTTTCATTTTCCATGAACTTGATGTCTCTACTGATGATTATCTTTCCAGTGTGTGGTTGGTAAACTCTATAGCCTTTTGTCGTAGAGCTGTACCCGACAAATATGCCTGCTTCAGCCTTCTTATCAAGTTTATCTTTGTTCACCTGAGGCATCAAAGTAAAACACAAACATCCAAATACTTTGATGTTCTCGAAGGAAGGTTTACAATCATACCAAGCCTCATAGGGAGTTTTATTGCCAAGTGCTTTAGTCGGCAGCCTGTTTAACAAAAATACTGCTGTATTCGCTGCCTCTGCCCAGAATTCCTTTGGCAACTCTTTCTCAAGCAACAAACATCTAGTCATCTCCATGATCGTCCTATTTTTCCTCTCACTTACTCCATTTTGTTGAGGAGTGTATCTCACAGTCAGCTGGTGCTCAATTCCTGCATCTTCACAAAACTTGTTAAATCTGTCAGAGTTGTATTCGGTTCCATTATCTGACCTGAGCACCTGAATTTTGTATCCGCTTTGATTTTCTATCCAAATCTTATACTTCCAGAAGATGTTAGCAACATCAGATTTAAACCTCATAAAATAAATCCAACACATCCTGCTCATATCATCAATAAAGACTATGTAATACCTGCTCTTGTTGAAAGATTCTGTTCTCATTGGTCCTCCAACATCAGTGTGAATCAATTGAAGTTTATTCGTGGCTCTCCATGCTCCTCTTTTGGGAAAAGGAAGCTTTGTTAGCTTTCCATATTGACAAATACTGCAATCTGAAATTTTATGATCGATCGTTGACATTCCGCGTGCTAGCTTATTCTTTTGCATATGAATAAGAGCCGCATGATAAAAGTGTCCCATTCTCCTATGCCAAAGCTTTGTTTGATCTTTAATGCACATATAAGCCACCTGCTTATCCTCCATTAAATCAATAGAGAAGCTTTTGTCTTTCATTTTTACAGTGAATACTTCCATTCCTTCTCTATCTTTTATCGTGCAACTATTGTTCTTGAAAATAACTGAAAATCCTTTTTCCACTAACTGTCCAACACTCAGCAGGTTTTGGTCAATCTCAGGTACATATAATACATCAGAAATAAATTTTGTACCTGAGGAGCTCTCAATGGCTATTGTCCCTCTTCCTTTGACTGAAATGAAATCACCATTTCCAATCTTAACTTTGGAAATTTTTGACCTGTCAAGCTCTTTGAAAAGACCTTCATCATACGTCATATGGTTTGTACAGCCGCTGTCGACAAGCCAATTTTCGCTAGAATGACAGCTAGCAAAACAGGTAGCTACAAAGAGCTGCTCCTCTTGTTGATGTTCAATTACATGTGCTTTTTCTTCTGTTTGATGCATCTGACCTTTGCATATTTTCTCCATATGGCCCAACTGGTTACACTTACGGCACCTGACATCAGGTCTCCACCAGCATCTTCTTTGTGGATGATTTGTCTTTTTGCAGTGAGGACAAGGTGGAAAACATTCCTCTTTGTTGTTGTTTCGTGTATTTTCTGCTTTGCTGAGTTTTTGTTTCCTTTTCTTGTATTTTCCACTCTCATGATTCTGCATTTTTGCTTGGAAAGCACCTTCGACTGTTTCCTCTTGCCTCATAAGTCTTCTTTGCTCTTGCGCCTGCAAGGCATTTAAAAGTTCTGCCAAAGAAATATCTGACAGATCTTTTGACTCCTCCAAAGAAGAAATTTTGGATTCATATTTCTCTGGCAAAGTTACAAGAATTTTTTGAATAATTCTTTCATCAGAAAAATCCTTACCGAGCAACTTTACCTTATTAGCAATGGCCAGCAACTTATCAGAATAGTCTTTAATTGTTTCTGAATCCTTCATCTTCATCATTTCGAACTCTCTAATCAAGTTGAGCACCTGCATATTCTTGGTTCTTTCATTCCCTTCGTACTCTTTTTTGAGGTAGTCCCATATGTCTTTGGCTGATGATATGTTCATGATTCTGGTAAATATAGTGCTTGTAACGGCAGAGAAAAGACATGCTTTGGCCTTTGATTTTCTTGTCTTTCTCTCCCTATGATTCTTCATTTGTGCCACCGTTGGATTTGCTGGCAGCGGTGTAACATCGTAATCTTCTTCTACAGCCTCCCAAAGATCCAACGCTTCAAGATGAACAGTCATTCTAATGGCCCATGCTTGATAATTTTGTCCATCGAAAACAGGTGGAGGAAGATGACTAAAGGATGTTTGTGTGTCGGGTTCCATTTTTGAAAAGTTGTTTGTATCACTCAACCTCACAGATCCCTTAAGACAAAATAGCTCTGATACCAATATGTTGGAATTGTAAAACAGAGGCTATAAAAGAATATACAGAACGTTTGTATACTGACGCAAAGATATAGATTTCATTGAACATAACTCTGCTTAAATACAAGAGACTGGTACGTGGAAAGCATAAAAATCTGCTAAATAAAAGAC
>JAOTIZ010000001.1:2681043-2693398 GCA_027123425.1 Erythroxylum panamense
TCTTGGCACTAACAACTTGACTTCTTCAAATCTGACGTGGTATCATAAACTGCAGAAGCTAACGCAGATATTTAACATACTTGCATAGCAAAGTAGCTCGTCCTTTTTTTTTAATCAAAGTGATGCATGCTGGACACTAAGTTTCCATCTTTTGTTGATGCAGTTGGAGGGACACAGTTGTTGGTGATCATTCAAAATTAGGCAACTACATATCGGAGCTAAGTAGCTAGGATGCCTTCTTATTATTTCTGCGATACGAAAGAATCCAAGAGGCTGGAGTTTGCAGCTAATGAGTAGTGTCACGTAATAAATCAAATTGCATTGCTTTATTTTATATTGGTAGAACTTGTAATTGTTATTTATAGTGCACAAATTGCAATGTTTTATTTTATATTGGTTGAACTCATACTTATCAATCATGCGCATCAAGTAAGACAAGTCAGTGACAGGTTTTGACCAACTGATATATATTAAGACAATATTACGTACTCTTTAGTTACCTGGTTGATGTATACTAAGTAAGATGGGTCAGTGACAAATTCGAACCAACTAATATTAAGAAACCATCAGTCTTTATTACCCGACCAATCAACGTTGCAAATCTTAAGTGAATCACAACTTATACGGCTTGAATTCTTTAACTTACTAGAGGTGGAAGGCTTTTGAGACGTCTCCAACAATAGAAAAGAACATGAGTGAGCATGGCATGAAAGAAGAGACTAGCAACTACATTCTCACAAAACCTTGGATGACAGTGTTAAAAAGATTCAAGTCCTAAAACCATTGGCAACACATAAAGCTTCCAGGACCCACAATTTGTGTCAAATGACTCCAAGAGTTCCCCCAAACACTTCAGTAGGGCTACCCATAGTAAACAAAGGGTAGGATAGAATTACCCCAATGAAGTGGTCAGGGAAACTCTAGGGGACAGCTGACTTTCTTAATTCTTTGCTTTCAGTTTCTATTGCTTAATTTCTCAGCACAACTCTTCCTATTTATACTGTTGCTTTCCTAGTACGTGAATCCACACAAATCATCCAATAATAGTGGCCTTTTTTTCTAGGGGACCATGAGTAATGGGCACGGGAGCCATTCACAAGATTGAACCTGGTCAGATTTCTGGACAGATTGAAGATTAGAATATAAAATGATGTGGATGGTCAGAATATCTTCCCCACTGCAACCCCACTCTTACGCATCCATCAACTTTTTTGTTTTCTTAATTTTCGACTTTATTCCAAAGAAGAAACAAAATCAGAACTTCTCTAAGTTAACCAGTCTCATAAGTGATAAAAAATATATGTTAGCTACTTAATAAGGGATAAAATGGAAAAACCACTTGCCTTGCACAAGAATCCCCTTTCGTTACATTATTATAATGTATCATTCGCATTTACATAAATAAAAACATATCCTACTCCAGGTTTTCCTTGTGTCAAAAAATGGCTGAAAAGTGAAAAGGGTATGTCAGGATGGACCATGAGCAGGAATCTGGCTATGAACAACATTACTCATTTTCAATCTATCCATGTTTTCGGCAAGTCCAGATCTCCTGTCTAATATTATGGTGTCTTATTTTGTCCAATAAATCTCAGTCATTTATTTATGTGGGTCTCATGTAGGTCCCGCGTGAATTTCGCGTGGATCCCACAAAATAAATTACTGAGATTTCATAAAACAGAATAAGACAGAGTAATATTAGACAGAAGATCTTGTCCCGTTTCCGGCAGTTGTTTCTTGCTCACTAGAAAAAAAAACCATAATTTGCTGATAAAATTATTAGGTACTAGAAGCAACAGTTTTTATTATGTCGCAGCACCAAATCATAAACGCAAAATCTCTTAAAGGGCTGATGCAATTTGCTAATTGTTTATATCATTTAATTACATATATTTAAAATTTTATTGTGAGTACAGTTAATTACGAACTTTTAATATAAGAACAAGAAAAATAAAATAATTAAATAAGTTGAAAGAACATTTTAGTTATTGAAATTTTTACTAATTTAAGTTAAATATTCATTATCAATATATGATTGAAAAAGATCCTAATAGTTTTTAATTCAAAATTTTTGTTAATCATATTTAAGTGACAATTTTTTAAAGTTAAGAGGCCACATTAATTATGTATTATGTTCTAAAACTTTAAATTATGCTTTATCACCGGAATGAAAATCGTTTAAAGATTTAAGTTCTAAGAGAATTCAAGTAAAAGAAGAATTAAGAATAATAATAACAACATATAAATGAAAAAGGTATCTCATTGGACAATAACTGTGATTTGTAGTTGGACTTGGTAATTTTGCCTTGGTTCAACTTAGCTTGAATTCATAGGTTAGGTTTGATTTATCATTCCATGTTCTTATCGAGTTTCAAATAACACATTTTATTGGAATCAAGCAATACGTTCAATTCAATCTCATCCTAAAAACTACACAAGATCAAGTTCTTTTGTTGGAGTCACTTATGGAATAGTGATAAAACTATTAATTTATGAATCACTGAATGATATAAATTTAAAAATTAGAATTTAATAAATATTTAAGAAAACTAAATCATATGTGACTTATCTTTTTAAATAATTTTATTATGTTAAATTTCAGTAAAATTAAATATTTATCAATTTTTTTAAATTTTAATTAATTTCGTAACATAACTTATTTATTAAAAGAAATTTCTACAAACTAGAGAAATACTACGAGCCAATGGTGGCGAGCTTACTTCTCAAATGGTTTCTTCGAACTTATTAGTTTCCTTCTCAAAAGAACGATTATGGATTTATGATGCAAAATTATAATAAGCATAAAGATTTATTTAAGTTGAACTGAAATCCTAGCATGGACCTTAAGTCATTACAAGCTTTCATGGATCGTTTATGTCATGAAACGGTTTCATTGTCATGTAATGCAGAATGCATAGAGTGAAGTTCCGGGCGTCCATGATGGATGGAAGCTTGCAATCCCAACTGTATAACCATTTCCGAGATAAATGCAACCGTAACTCGCTGAAACACCACCGTATATGGTGGCTCCGGTGTCGTACGACCAGAGGATTTCCCCGGTTCTAGTATCGATTGCATATAGAGGACCATTGGAAGCCACTGAGCCCGCAAAGAGTACATCATTTACTACCGAGACAGGTCCCTGAGAAGTATCGTTGCTGGGGTTCGCTGCAGACCATAGGATTTGGCCTGAATTCGCATTCAGAGCCACCCAAGCTCCAGCGGTTGTTGTCAGGTTAGAAGGTGCAAGTGTGAATATTTGCCGGTTGCTATTGGCAATGTTTGTATACACATTCCGGCCGTCAGTGGCGGCACCCCATTGACCTCCTCCTTCCTCGCCGCCAGGTCCTGCAAGCTGAATGTAACCCAAACACTAGTCACCTCTATGATATGTTGGGAATTTTCTTTTTAACCTCAACTGTACCCAGTGTATTTAGTTCATCAGTTCTCATCACTTACCTTGAACCAGACGGTAGCACCATTATCACGGTCCAGAGCCCAAGCGAAGCCGCTTTTTTGCACCGCCACCACAACATCACGCCTTGTTCTATTAACAACGATGCTGACCAATATCGGAGACTCTCCAAAGTCTGCATCTATGTTGGGTCCTGGTGGGCAATCAGGATTGTTTGGAACCAGACATGCAAAGTAGAAAACATCATAGCCTCCCAGTTGTCTGGACCAGGCAATGTTTCCTGTGTCAATATTTATAGCAAGGATTGAGTTGAAGTTGATGTCTGGTCCAAAACATTGATCAGGCTGGGTTGGTCTCGTTGTCTGGTTGTTTTGCCTAGCTTGACACGCTGTGACCTCCGCAGGTGCCGTGTAGAGGTTTCCAGTCGCCACATACACTAGTCGTCTAATTATATCAATTGAAGGGCTGCTTCCCCAGATGGCTGCTCCTGAATAGCCTCCTAATCTTCCGCCATTATCAGGAAGCATATAGGTTCGCCACTGAACTGCACCAGTTCGAACATCTAGCTTGGCTAGGCTGCCTCTAAATGAGCAACATAGTTGTGCTGGTAATGCTTCTTCAAGGGATGACACACCAACATAGACTGACCTACAATTTTAATCAAGAGGCATGCGGAACTTATCAAGACAAGCTGTGTGATGCGCTTAGCTCCAAGCCTGAATAAAGATATTATAGGAAATCAACAAAACCTTGTGAAATATGTTCCAGATTTCGTGATCAAAGCTCGAGGACGAGAGTCTAACTGAGTAGACCACGCAAGTTTGCCACACGATCGAGTCACAGCAATTACAACGGCAGGACCATATATTCCGACAATGAGGAGATCATCGGCAATTGTCGGAGTTGATCTTGAAACAGTTGTGTTGACCGTAATTCCTGTGCCATTTAGTCCGGTTAATTGACTGAGGTTCTGCTTCCATATCAGGGAACCATCGAATGCGTTGAGCGCATAGAGGTATCCGTTCCATGAGGGGAAATAGACAACTCCGTCAGCTATTGCAGGAGTTGCAGATATGTCTTTACCCGCAAAAAACGTCCACTTCAACCGCAGATTTTTAACCGTCAATCGGTTGATGCTCACCTCTCCAATGGCGCTCCTTGTATTGCCTATGTCTGCCCCATGATTTAGCCACTAAAACAACCCATATATGAAGTTTTAGAGTCGACAGTTACAATCATCAGCTTAGGAATATAGTTTTTTATATATTATTCACCACATTATTGTCACACAACATACACAATATATAATTGGAATTGCAAATCGAGCACTTACAGCTGCACTTGTATCGTTTATCAACGAGAGTAGGCACAAAGTCATTAGAAGGAAACTCATAAGGCACAGAACATTTTGAGTTTTGCAATAATAAGCCATCTTGGTTGGGATACGTCTTTTGAGACTCTATCAAGAGGTGACGTCTCAAGAAGCCAATATATATATATATATATGTATTGATATTTTACGTTACATGTGATTATAAGATGTGAAAGAAATTTGAACTCTGTACGTTATAAGATGGTCCTATCAGTCTACTAGAGAAGCGCCCTCTTTACACTGGATAGCAACCAAGGGGTGTTCTAAACATGTGACTGTCCACCGAAGAATTTAGGGTCAACCATACTCCCATATAGCGCAGAGTTCTAGGCACTTCAGTTATGTTATCAAACACAAGCTTACATCATTTCTTATCTTTTCAACTTCCTATTTCTGACCTTGAGATTTCACAGACAGGCAGAGTTTTAAGCTTTAAAGTAGCTCAAAATCTGCTGCATATCCGGAGTTGAAAACTGATAATAGAAAGATGTCAGACAGATCCCTTTCTGCTACTAAGTTTATCAGACTCGTGATACTGATTGACCAGTTGAAACAATTCTTCATTTCTTAATGCCACTTTTGCAGTTGAAACAATTCCTTCCAAGAATAAAAAAGAGGTAATAGCAGAGATAGAATCAAATTCATCAGAACAGTACAAAACAACTTATAGTTGAGTCCAGAAATTTTAAAAAGTTGTCCATACATGTGCAGAACTAAAAATCCACCACAAAGAATGGGCCATGGAAGCTCACACACAACACACAAACAAACAACAACAACCATTCTTCCTAAAACTGCTTTTGAAACAATTTCCTGAAGATATTTCTCTCTGGCTTAGTTTCTTGTCTATATTTCGATCCCACGCTGAATAATTCAACTCCTCAGGTAACCTTTTAAATGTAACCATGAAATGAATCAACTACCACGTTCTGAAAACCTTTGCTTCTGATCAAAACTTAATGCTTATTCATGGAGAATTGTTATATACTAAAGCATTCTTCCTGGAAGATACCTACTGCTTTCCTACTGTTTATGATCAAAAAAAAAAAACCCGTACAATAATATGATACAATAATTGATGCATAATCTTGAAAATAATTGCACGCATCACATATAGAACTGTAAAAATGAAAACATAAGGCATAGTTGGAATGACTTCAGTTGATTAGCATACACCAGGTAGTCAAGCTTTGTTGCTAATGCTAACGATTAGACCAATCCTTGTCAGATGGCACCCAGAGTTCCCCCAAACACTTCAGTAGGTTCTTAAAACAGCCCCAGTGAAGTGTTCAGGGGAACTCAAGGAGACAGCTGACTGCTCTGCCTCTTTTCTCTCTTACTTCAATGCATTTTCTAGGTTTTCATGGCTAAACAACTCAGAACCACTTCCGATATTTATAGTGAAGCCCCTAATAGGTCAACGTCACCCTGGTTCCACCTTTCGGATTCCCTTAAACCGAATTTATTCTTCAAAGTTTCCTATGCGATACAAGAGGGGACAGGAACTAAAGATGAGCGAAAATCACGAAGTTGCCAGAAAACTGAACCCGGTCTGAATGTTGGATGAAATCAATAAACACTGAAAACAATGTTCAAGTTCCTCGTATACCTGTCACCCTTTTGCTCGTACTCTCCATATCAATCTAGCCTAATTACCAGTTCTCCAAAGTACTTGTTTCTTTCTCAAAATTACATTTGATAGTGCTCCAGATCGTGTGAGAGAGTAAGAGAAATTAACTTGATGGGTACCTACCTACAAGTTACCGTGCAAAGCTATGTCATATCCAAATCTATGCAAAACTTTAACTCAACGTCTTATTACTATTATGGCTAATTTTCAACGTTGAATCAAAAGGGAAAGAACCTTAAAAGTTAAAAAGTGATTACAATTGATGTTTTCAATATACTTTTAAGATTACTTTCGTAATTGAGAAGAGACCTGCTTCTGACATTGAAAGTGGATAGAATCATAACCAAGAATGAAGATTCTTCTTCACGCTATTTTATCTCCATGTGGCCAATGTTGCGTCCAGGTTCACCGGTACGTGACCGTGTTCCTATTTCGTCAACTTTCGACCAGAGAGAATATATCCCTTATCAGCCCGTTCTCTCCGATAGTTTCGACATGCTTCCAGATATCACGTAGCAGTTGTCCCATGGATTAGATAGAACGCACGCATATCACTCTGAAGATAGGACGTCGCCTCCTTGTTTCCATGTTGTATGAAACGAAATCCCCATTGATGTGCCCATCTGCAATATAATCTTTTACTTAAGTGGCCCTTCATGTCTAAGGAGTTTTCTCCAGTCTAGGCCCCTAGACGAAGGATTCTCTAGGAAAGTCTCCTAATTAAGACGTTTTGTATTACACTAAAAATTTTGTTTTATTATTTTTTTATTTAAAATTTCTTAATAATATAATATTCATAATTATCAAATAATAGAAACTGAAAACATTGACATTCATTCAAACTTATTGGTGGCTGATCAGTTACAATTAATGACAGGAACAAATTCTCTATAGTTCCAGTCTCATCGATTCATCGGCAATTTAGAACGGCAACACGGACAAGAATTTCTTTCGGACAACCACATGGCTAAGCACGCCCCATGAAACAGGTGTTTACAAATCATTCTAGTCGCTGACCCTCTCATCTCCTCCAAACAAATTGGACACCGCTCTCTACTTTTCTTACCAACTTTCACCGACTCTAATCGCAGTCCCTTCCCATTAGTTAGTATCATCTGTGAATTGATTCTCTCAAGCTTCAGAACTGCCTCTCTAACAGTTTGGTCTTTTAGATCCGTCTCATTATATATACAGCGGCAGAACAGGTCTGTTTCATGGAAAACAGCCTCCTGAACATGTGCTACCTGACAACATAGTTGCAAGTACTTGTGCTTCTTGGAGACCCCGAAAACAAACTTGCGAGTCTCATTCATGACAGCCTCAACCAAGTCAACATACGCATCCTCACTCTTAATTGTTGCTTTTGTTCCCTCTGGATTATCTCGAAGTTTATTAAGGTTGGAAACAATGTCGTTCGTGAAGTGGCATGAGTCTGTGTCAAACTCCAACTCACGTGATTCGACTTGTACTTCGTGAATAAGAATTCTCCTCCCGCGTGATGTTTGGCGATAGAACTTGTGTGTTGCCGAGTAATGGATGACGAAGGAAAGGTCCACCGGTAACAACCTGGTTGGAAAATAAATCTCGTCCATAATCTCATGTATTCTGGGAACTGTCACTACTTTAACGTCGAATAAATCTTGACTTTCTATCATGATGAAGCTTTCAGAGATTCAGAAAAAAAAACCAGAATTTTCTTGCTTGATAAGTAATCAGAGAAGGTTTAGATTAATGACAATTCCTTGTTGCCTATTCGTAAATTTATAATGAATCGCTTAATCATCTTCCGAGTGGGAAACTGAATTTAGAGGTATGCATAACTCGTGAAACTACAGCAGATCACTCGATCCTTTTTCAAGTGGAACACTGACAAACAGAGGATAATAAAACTTTCGGTGATTTGGTTATAAGTTTTCTATTAAAATTTTGATTTTTATATAATTTTATTAAATAATAATAATAATAACAATAATTAAGTTTATATTTTATTAAAATGATGTAAAATTAAAATCTAAAAGTTTTCAATAATACTAAAGAAAAAGGATAGTGTTGGTAAAATATGTGAATAAAGGGCTCAACTACGACCAGGCATGCAATGCAGGAGAAGGCCCAACACGACACGACGTCGTCACTCTTCAGATTTATATCAATACACGTTGCTGTCTGCCTACAGCTCTTCCACTGTACAGGTGTCAACGTCGGGCTCCACGAGCCATACATATAAGCTCACAATAACCGAATCAACAGAGACTTTGGCCGAAAACTGAATCTGGTGAATCACGTTCTCAGGTATGCTCTCTTTCTCTTTATGTGGTAATCTTTGTTGTTGCAGCATTATATAGTTGAAATGAGAGATTTATTAGTTCGTAAGATTCAAACTCTGTATGAATGAACAATCCAGCACTGTCTCATCTTGCTTTCAAGGATTATTTATTTGATTAGCAATTGATATAAAACTGCCATGTATAGAAGGATTTTAATATAGATACTCTATATTATGCACAGATCAGGCAAATGAAATTAAGCTGTTAGATCCAACATATTCACTTCCTAAAGTGATTTTTCACAATCCTAGGTCGTACTCAGTACGATCGTCTGAATTGAACTTTCCGGTGTCAATTTCATTTGTGACAACCGAGTGTTGACCTTATCTCTGTTTTAAGCTTCTTAAGAAACCAAAAAAGTCCCAGGAAGTACCCACTGTATTACTCTGGTAATGACAATACTTAAATCCGTGCAATGTATAAAGTGCAGGTATGGCAGAAGCACAGGAGGTGAAGGAAATTTCAAACCTTAGTTCCGACGCTTATTTTGAGAGAATTCAGTCCAGGAAGAAGTTACCCCAGTCACTACAGGAGACGCTGACCGCTGCATTTGCGAGGATTCCAGCTTCATCCTTTCCGAAAGTTCCTGGTGGAAAAGGTGATTGCAGTAAAAATGTAGTCAGATTCTAACAACTGTAGCTAGCCTAAGTTGATTTTCGAATGCTAAACATCACTCCGCAACATTTTTTATTTGGAAATAATAATTCCGGGACATTGTTTCTCGCAGTCATTGAAATTCTGGCAGACACATCTGTTGCTGATGCTGTTAAGATTTTATCTGAATCCAATATCATGGCTGCTCCTGTGAAGAATCCAGATGCAGCAACTAGTTTGGAATGGAGAGACAGGTACCTAGGAATCATAGATTACTCAGCAATTGTTCTCTGGGTTCTGGAGAGTGCAGAACTTGCGGCAGTTGCTTTATCAGCCAGTTCTGCAACAGTTGCTGGTGTTGGTGCTGGAGCTGTTGGTGCTCTTGGAGCAGTAGCACTGGGTGCAACTGGTCCTGCTGCAGTTGTGGGGCTAACTGCTGCTGCAGTCGGTGCTGCTGTAGCTGGTGGTCTGGCTGCAGATAAAGGAGTTGGGAAAAATGCTCCTGCAGCAGCTGACAACTTGGGCGAGGATTTCTACAAAGTCATACTCCAAGATGAACCATTCAAATCTACCACTGTAAGTTAAGTCCCAGTCTTTTCTACCTTTATGGATAAATTAGATGATTCAACATACCATGAAAAGGAATAATTAACTTGGGAGATCAATGGAGATTTCATGTTGCCACAGTACTGATTGAAACTGTATTCAAAAGAAAGTTCCTGATCCTATTTTGGCCTGCTGTTTTTGTTATAGGTTAGATCAATACTCAAATCATATCGATGGTCTCCTTTTGTTCATGTTGAAACAGACAGTTCAATGCTGAATGTTTTGCTTCTACTCTCAAAGCATCGGCTGCGAAATGTGCCAGTGATTGAATCAGGACAACCTGAAATTAAGAACTTTATTACCCAATCAGCAGTTATTCAGGGTCTCGAGGGATGCAAGGGAAGGGATTGGTTCGACTGCATATCTTCCCGGCCTATTTCAGATTTGGGGCTCCCCTTTATGTCTTCCAACGAGGTTAGATTTCTTCTAGTCCGTTAGTAGTTTCAGATTACATCAAAGCTTAATTTCCAGTTCTTATGCTGCCCAGGTTGTTAGTATCAACCCCGATGAACTGATTCTCGAAGCTTTTAAGCGCATGAGAGATAACAAAATTGGTGGTCTTCCAGTTGTGGATGGCTCAACCAAAAAGATTGTTGGGAATGTGAGCATAAGGGACATCAGATACTTGCTGCTTAAGCCTCAACTTTTTTCCAACTTCAGGTACTGGATATGAACCCCGTGTACCAAACTATACAGAGGAAAAACCAGGAATTTATGAGATCTGGCATTGAGGTATCCAAGTAGTCTGATCATTACAAAGTACACTTTTCTGTACTTTAGGATCGAAAAACATCTATGCTGGGGATATAAATTATGAGAAGAACTTGTAGCAGGTTTTCGTATTTGACTGACATTCAATATTCCATTTCTCAGGCACCTTACGGTGATGAACTTCATGAAAACCGTTATCTCAACAACCCAGGAAAGTGGAAAAGTCATGCCCCCATTAACCTGCGCCCCGGACACTACTCTTGGCAACGTGATCCACTGTCTGGCTACCAAGTTAGTTCACCGGATCTATGTTGCTGGGAAAGAAAATGAAGTAATTGGTGTCATTACACTCAGAGACGTGATTTCTTGTTTCA
This sequence comes from Erythroxylum panamense, assembly GCA_027123425.1. Lineage (NCBI taxonomy): Eukaryota > Viridiplantae > Streptophyta > Magnoliopsida > Malpighiales > Erythroxylaceae > Erythroxylum > Erythroxylum panamense. The sequence continues at coordinate 2,692,070 of JAOTIZ010000001.1, forward strand.
TTTATGAGTCTCCCAGCCATTTTGATGCCTAGTTTTTGTTTTCAACAATCAAAAACGTTGACTTAGTGGTTCCCTTTGGATTAGATCTCCTTCTCCTCAATAACTCCATGAGTTGCAGATATTCAATCAGAAATACTGGAATTGGAGCTGTTTTATTAATTACCTTGCATGTACGCAACTCAAATTGAACCAAAGGCTGGGAATTTCCTCACTTCTTTATCACGCATCATTTTTCTTGGTCTTTCCTCATCATCCCGCCTTCCCAGCACAGCATAAATGTTTGGAGTTACAAAACTAACAAGATAGTAAGGTTTAAATCTGAATGTTTGACAGCCGATACCGCTTCTCTTAGGTCAGCATCTAAATAATGCACGCTTACAAGCACCAAAGGATGAAGCAAAAGCAGATGCAGGAGGCTCAGCCATCTCCTGGATTAGTTCTTTTGCTCAAGTCCGTCTGCAGGTGGCCCCAAAAGCTTGAACAGTATCTATTAGTTCTTTTGCTCAAGTCCGTCTGCAGATGGCCCCAAAAGCTTGAACAGTATCTATCAATCAGTGAAGTATCCATCCCATCGATCATCACTATAGTTCTAATATCGTCCCATCGGTCAATTAATTACGTCACAGAACAAATAAATATGCATAAGCTTGTAATGTGGTCGTAGGTAACAAGACTTCATGCTCGGGACCGAGTCCCACGCCCAACTCTATTTTGGTGAGAAGGAAAGAAACCAAAGAGGCCTAAGGCCTTAAGAAAGCAATAGAAGCAGCATCATTAAGAAGAAACTGACGAAGTCCTGACCCTGGAGACTCCCAAATAGACAGAAGTTGAGGATTAGAAAATCCCTGCTTAGCTAGAAAATTCGCACACTGATTACCTTCTCTATAAGTATGCACAATAGAACACTCCCAATCACACTGAAACAAATGCTTGATGTCCTCAATAACATGGAAATAAGGGTGAGACTGAGGACAAAGTCCCTCAACTAATGTAATAGCTTCAAGAGAGTCTGACTCCAAGATAATTCTTCTGAAATCACGATCCCAGACTAAGAAGAGGCCATGATACATCGCTCGAAGTTCAGCTAGCATATTAGTAGCATGACCAATGAACCCCGAGAAACTCACAATCCAATCCCCTTTAACATCCCGCATCAGACCACCAAATCCTGCAAGACCTGGATTACCAATCGAGCTACCATCAACATTAAGCTTAATGTATCCAGTAGTCGGAGCTTTCCAAGACACCCATATGTCCAGCTTCACATTTAGAGAAGTAGGAGATGCAAAAGCACGATGACACTCATCAAACAGCTTCATGAACCAGTGA
>JAOTIZ010000001.1:2693498-2710123 GCA_027123425.1 Erythroxylum panamense
ACTTCCCTTCTTCATAAACTTGTAGCCCTTTCTCTCTATTTCACAACGAATCTGAAATCACCTCAATTGGACATCTACACCAAAAGATATGCCCCAAAAACCAAACTTCATCTTTGCTGACAACAGGGGTTCGCCACGGCGAAGCCCCGCTCGTCGCGGCAAACGGCTGTGCTCGCCGCGGCGTGCACGCAAGCGTGCGCCGCGGTGAACACCTCTTCGCATGTCGCGGCGAATACCTCTTCGCACGTCGCGACGTCGCCCCTCTCGCACGTCGCGGTGAATTATTAATTCACACGTTGCGACGTTGCTCCCTTTCCACGCACGTCGCGGCGTGTTCATACGCACGTCGCGAAGTGCGGGCCTGGAGAACGACTCCGAAACCCGATTTTCAGCATTTCCCAACTTCAATCGTTTCCCAAACTCAAATGCAACACACCTATACCTTAGATCATGACTTATACTACATTTCTAACCCAACAGCAACTCAAAAACATCCATAAAATCATTAACCCACGAAATCTATCCATTTTTGCCCTAAAAACCCTAATCCTTCGATTTCAACATATCCAAGCCATCTTAGAGTTTAATCCAACTGAAACAAGCTTAAACAAAGCATAACTTACCCGGAAATGGCTTCAAACTGTCAGAAATCCTCAACGATCGCGATCCCTCTTCTCTTCTCTTCTTCCCTCCACCTACGGCACTTCTCTTCTCCTTCCTTCTTTTTATCTTTTCTTTTCCTCCTTTCTATTTTCTTTCTAACTCTTTTAAGCCTAACTCAAAGACTATTATACCCTTCCTAACAAAGCTTTAACCTATCCAACTTAAGCAATCTTTCTAAAATGCCCTCACACATATTACCCTTTAAATTCTCACTTAACCACAATTAAACCTTAAATATCCACTAATACTCCCAATTAAATCAAACTAAGCCATAAACACAAAATTAACACAATTCATACCTACTGACATTATAAAAAAAATTCGGGGTCCAATAGTGTTGGCCTATCAAATAGGTGCATAACCATAAGTTAATGGTGGCAGAGATGGCGATGCTCCATTAGATAAGCAACTTCACTATAAGCTCAAGAATGTAAAGGTAAGAGTCAAATTAAAAATGGCTAATATTAACAAAAAATTAAGCGAGACAAGGTTTGGGTAGTTTTCAGACATTTTAACTTGAGACGCTCGGATACTTTAGTAAGAAGATGTGAGAAGATTATATTTAGAGATTGTAAGAGGAAAAAAGGAATGCCTGAGAAGAACTGGGAGGAGGTCATCAAGAATGGCATGACTCTGTTGAAACTTACCAAAGACATGACCATTAATAGAAAACTTTGGCATGCTAGGATATGGGTAAAGGGTCTCATATAGAAATGTCCTTTTCTTTCTCATTAGTCTTTTAATTATTTTCCTTCAAGGCTTATGTCTTATATTCAGCGTAAATATTTAACCTAAACATTTTCCTATTTAGCCTAAATATTTTCTTGTAATGACTTGTTTGATTTGTTTATTTACTTGTCTCCTTCTTTGTTTGTGTATTTATTTACCTAATTTATATATTTTTTATTCTTATCCTTGTTCTATATTTATTGTATTATTGATTTTATTACTTTATATATATATATATATAAGCTCTTTAATAAAATGTAAATTAATAATTAGAGGTAAAATTACATACTTCTATACCTTCTCAAACTCTATGATCAACGCTTTCATTAGGTTATTGTTGTTGTTGCATTAAATGAATGAGTGACTCTTTGTAGTATAAAACTCTAGTAACACTTGTTAGAGATACACCTTAGCCTAGAAATCTTAAGATTGTCTTTCCAAAATTTAGATAATAAGCAACATGTGGAATGTTTTTGGTTAAATGATTGGGATAGTATATTATTTTGTGATTTAATTTCTTTCGATAAAATTCCTCAATTAAATTATAAGTAGTTCACAATAATTTTCACAATTATTTATTGTACGCATTTAATTAATTGTTACTGAAGTTTTAGGAGTTTATTGAATGATTAAAATTGATATTATTACATTATTTATAATATAATTTAAAATTGTCTTACCTTGTTAATATTTTAATTTAGAATTAGAATATAATGATTTATTATGTGCATGAAATTTATGAATTGGTCTAAAATTTAAGAATTTATTTGTGTGTGTGTGTGTGTGTGTATATATATATATATATATAGGATTTAATGACTTTTTTATGTGCACTTTATTCGTTAAAAATATGGATACCTTCGTTAACAACTATGTAATTGGTAACAGATTAACAGTTTAAAATTAGATAATAAATTTTAATAAAATAATCAATCCAAGGCATCTAACAACAAAGGCTATTTAATGGGTTGCCCTTTCCCTTTGATCACTCCCAAGGGGTACATGCGACGATTCATGTTGAATAGATTCATGAAAATTAAATTTTTAAATGAGAACAACTCGTAGTGGTAGGGACCTCTTTGAGCCACCACCCAATTTATTCACTCACACCCTCAAAATTTTTATTCTCTAATGTTTCTTTTCCGAGAAAATTGAATTCTAAAAGCGAAAGTTTTGGAGTATCACAGAGTAAGTGTTCTGATCTCGTTTTCATGTGTTTTGATTTGTTGTGATTTTGGTTCATTTTGATGGGAATAAAACCCTACCTTCTGTTGTTACTTATGGGTTTAATTCTTTTTATTGATGTATCTACTGGATTTCGAAGAACCTAAATGTGGATCTAAGGTTCTTCTTCCTGTGTGGGATTGTCAATTTGTGTACTTTATTACGATTCTTCAATATGAAGACTTGCTCTTTCATTTGTGAGTTGAATGCTAATGGCGCAAGTTAGCTTTTAGATGTTGGCGTCAAACTTAAGACTGTCTGAACAAGCGAATTCACAGCTAGTTTAAACTTTTAACGTTATTGAGTCCTAGCAAATGATGCTGAGAAGCTGCCTTTCTCAGGGTTTGTTGAGTATTTCTCTATTCTTGACCAATTTTGCGAATTAAGCAGGCGGCACATGAAGGATTGATCAGGTTGTTGACATCTTATTTTGGTTCAGAAGGTATTGGCGAGGATGTCAACTCCTGCAAGGAAGAGACTGATGAGGGATTTTAAGAGACTACAGCAAGATCCTCCTGCTGGCATTAGTGGTGCTCCTCAAGAGAACAACATTATGCTCTGGAATGCTGTTATATTTGGGTATGTGAAGCAAAAAATCAGATTTGTTCGCACTCTTTTTCCTTCATTTTCATCATCATTCTCTTCTTCTTATCTTTCCTCTATTTTTTATTTGCTTTTCTTAATGGCCTTAAATACCAATTGTACTTATATACTTTATTGGATGTCTTGCAGGCCTGATGACACCCCATGGGATGGAGGTAAATCGAATCTTGTGTGTGATCTAGTGAAGGGAGCATATCATAGGCATTTAATTATTTTACTTTTGCCACAACAATGCTGATTATTGTTGTTGGGTGCATTTATCGATATGATGTTGTTGCCTTTCTAATTGTTAACGTGTAACTTGTATTTTGCAACTATGTTCTTGACCGTTTTATGTGCTTTTGTTTATCAGTTTGTGTCTTCGTTCTTCATCCTTGTGTAAAAATTGTCTATCTGATTGGAAAAAAAATATCAGCTATATATGTTGAGATGAACATTATTCAAACAAGGTTATGGAATTCCCAGGCTTTGATTTTGCTGACCCCGTGAATGTTTTTGCTATTTTCTGCAATATAATTAACCATTGCACACTATAATGAACGTTATGCAGGTCACATGCACAACTGGTTTATTGGCAATTAGCCACTTTTCTTATTCCATTTTTTGCATGTCATACTCTGTACATACTTAACATCAAGCAACTGATCAGCTACCTTTACAAAGTCTCACATGCTGCAAGCTGCTTTTAGAAATTTTTTTTTTGGTTATTTTACTTCACTAGGAATGCTTTTTATCTTTAAACTTCACATCTAACACCATGGTTGTTTAACTTCTCTTACTTTTAGATTCCTGATAGTGTTTTATAGTTATTGCAATACATTTATTAGCTTAAAGCTGAAGAAAATGACATCTTTATTCAGCTTATTGTTGTGTTTAGTATAGGTGGTTTTGCTAATTGCTTATGTTTATTTTTGTTCTTATGTTCTAGTAATATTAGAAACCTAATATATGTTATGATTTCCACCTCTTGCAGGTACGTTCAAGTTGACACTTCAGTTTACAGAAGATTATCCTAATAAACCACCTACCGTGCGCTTTGTCTCTCGAATGTTCCATCCAAACAGTAAGTTGGATACAACAATAGTTCTTTTTTGGGCATTGTTATTTTATTTCCATTCTTTATTTCATATAACATTCTAGATACTCTTGGTTGTTTCAATGGGCGATTAGCTATATAAGATCCATCTCAAGTATAGGCTGGCCCCAATTCTTTCTTTTCAATGAAGGCCATAAAATTTTACCTAGCCAACACTTGTATGTCTTTGGTACCTGAGTTTAATGTGCTGTTGAACCTGTATAAAAATCATGCTATTGATAGGATCAAGTCATGGATTCTAGACTGTTGGAAGGCAAGTTGGTTCTGCAGTTCAAAGCACATAATTGTTAATGAGTTTCAAGTTGTGTTTGCTTTTTTCCCCTTTTTCGTATTGGTTCCTCATTCTCTATGTAATTGTACAAATCTGTGTGTGGAATAATGTTGCTGCTGCCGTTTCAACCCTGAAATTCTGTATTTGTCTGCCTTCAGTTTATGCAGATGGAAGCATTTGTTTGGATATTCTACAAAATCAGTGGAGTCCTATTTATGATGTGGCAGCCATACTCACATCAATCCAGGTAACCAGTCTATGATTCAATGCTTTATTTGATATCCACTTGGGACATGCCACATATAAATCCAGATTTGATGTCTATAATGTCTCCCTCTCTATTGATCTTCTCCGTATTTGTTTTGTAGTCATTGCTATGCGACCCAAATCCAAACTCACCAGCAAACTCCGAAGCAGCAAGAATGTTTAGTGAGAACAAGCGCGAATATAACAGAAGAGTTCGTGAAATTGTTGAGGAGAGTTGGACAGCTGATTAACATCATGGTATGAAATTTTGAAGATGGTCTACAATGTCTGTCTAAATATCATTTGGAGCAAAAACCTTGTGCTTGCCGGAACCGATTAACTGATAAATGTTTGATTTACTTTTATGAACGAACTCGTCCACTTGGTTGTGGCGTTTGTTGTGCCTTTCTATATTTGGCTTTCTTATGAACCGACCTAGTTTCTACATTTTACATTTTACTTAAATCCAGGATGGAATTCATGCAGACTAGCCTAAGAACGCACAACCATTCAATTTCAGCGTTGGTAAGTGTCCCAAAAAAGAATCGAATAAATCGATTGGGAATGAAACTGTGTTGTCACTCAACTGCTATCTGTGCAAGATGCAAACTGGACTGATTTTCTTTGGACTACTACTACTACTAGAAGATAACGACAGCTAAGATTTTACACTTTTAACTGCCTAGTCTTAGTTGAAACTTCTTGACTTCTTTCTTTTTAAGCTCTTAGTCCTTACCATTGTAAGAGCATTAACACATGCATGAGCGATTGTACATTACTTCTACTCGACAGGAAAATAGTATCATGACTCTTGCTCTTCGTTTTTTTTTTCTTTTTTGTTTATCATTATCCCTGTACGGCTTGGCAAATCAATGCAGCTATGTTCAAACGGACAACTCGAGCACAAATCTCAAACATTTCACAAAAAGTAAAATCTGAAGCTCTCAGCAATAAATACATCAAACCTCCTACAGAACTCTTATCAGAGAACTTTACAATGAACTCTCTCGATGGTAACTACCTGCTCCATTCATAGTCTCCGCCATATCTTGGAGTGGCATTATTGGCACGGCTTGTATCTTCAGGTGCAATGGAATTTGCAAAAGCGTGCCAACCTAGGAGGTATGGCAAAATATACTACATTTGGGAGAGAAAAAAAAGAGTCAAATATCAAGTCTGGACATGAACAAGATTAACATAGGGCAGTAAGAGCAGTATTTGTTTACGATGTATTTAACACACAAATCAACCCAAACTATGCTCACTCTTAACGTACATTAAAAGCCGATATGAGGACGGTATACTCTGCTCTGGTAACCGGAATATAGATGCTTTCATCCATGTTCAGAAGTTTATTTTGAACACCTTCATTAAAAGCCATTGTGAAAAACCACGAAAGAAAAGGTTAGGATCACATTGGGGCTTAGATATCCAAGTATAAGCAGTAAAGGTAAAATAAACCTATCAACCCACCATAATAAAGCTAAAATAAACCTATCAATCCACCATCCTACACACGAAGAATTACTAATAAGTCCTTTCACGATTGAGGTCTTAACAAAGTGAAAAATGACGACATGTCATCTCATCTATGGAAAATAAATTGTTAGTATACCTAAAATTTGACAACTTAAAAGTGCTAGAATATTTTAATTACGTGAATTCCCATGTTATATACACAAACATATTACTAAAATATATTTGGAATTTAGCCTTGAAAACAAGAGAGGAGAATTACTGAGGTTAAAAAAGTGGCCAGAGCCATCTGGAAGTGGCTCTACCTTCAACACCTTCCTCACCTTACCTTCATCACTGAAAGCATGAACAATTGTGTCATAGTTCACATAATAAAAAGGCCAGTGCATACCTGTTCTTGAATGCTATGCTAATTCCTTAAAAGACTGAATGACAGGTCGTGCACTGCAGTCGCAATGTACACCAAGCTCTACTGACTCCCAATACAGAGGATAAAAAACATTGATAAATAGATGGCCCACCCAACCGCAAATATATGTAACAAGGTCCCAAATCCAGGAGAAAATGCTTCATATCACACTGCAGTTCTAAGCAACGGCCAATAGTTTGGTAATCTGATCCAGGTACATCCCTACTTGTCAAGATATGAAAATTAGTTGCGTTTGCAAAAAGCAATAGTACCTTCTCCCCTTATTAGGATCGTGGAAAAACTCCAATGAGTCTCTTGCACCAAGGCTTATCAGAGTTCCAATTTCTGTCACTGATAGTGAGAATACCTAGTGCAATTAAAAAACCAGAAGAATGTCATATCCACTATCAATCCATTCACCACAGTTTTTTCCATGCCAAACACAAAAGGACCAAGTTGTTCCTCTAAATTTTACTAAAACTCTTTTAAGTTTTTCTTTTTCTTTTTTTTCTCACAAAGATCTGAATATGATGCTTGAATGAGACATCAAAAGTTCTCACTTTCAACAGAATGCTGATCAATGTATACAAATTATTTCTTAATCACATATTTTCAGAAAAGGATGCATGAAGCATGATCTACCAAATAAGTTAAATTATACGTTAAAAAGTATGAACCATGTATGAATAGCCATGTTTAACCAAGGAAAGACTTTGAGAAGTTTTTAATACAGACCATAATCTCTGCACTACTGTTCCAAGATGTTTATCAATTGAAAAGGTCATATTTCCATTTACTAAATCGACTTTCAGCTAACCTGTTTTCTGCTCCAATCATATTGACGGACCCCTGCTGCCGGTGCAAATTGTAACAGCACAAAACCTTCTTTGGATATTTTAAACGCTCCTGACTGCACACCACAAAACAAACTTGCAGTCAATAACTTAAACCCCTGAGCTAACAATTTTATTTCCATCAAATTATATCCTCAGAAGGAACATAGCAGAACTTACATCTAATGCCCCAAACTCTGGCGCTCTAGGCTCCACAGTTAAAGCGGCCTTTCCTTTGTATATTGAGTGACCAACGAAAACCTTAGGCGGCAATTCTCCAACTATACAATTAAACCTAAACAAGTAAGCACCAGTTGCTGACTAAAAATACTAAAATCTATCAATCATAATCCTCTGTTGACAAGGTGGGCTGGCTTTATATAGAATGTTCAGACATCACAGCCACTAAAATATGAATGTTCTGGTTTATAGACTTAGCTTTACGTACACAAAGCCGAAAGCCTACTGCTTTTATATAGAATGTTCGGATTCTAGCAACCCATTTTTCTCAGCAACCAAAAACGAATAATTCCTTATCCTACGTCAACTTTAAGAAAATAAAACAGAGAATAATGAAGAAGTACCACCGCTCGACACCGTTCGTGAAGGTGCATAAGTCGCGTCTGTAGAAGAAGAACGGTTACTGGAAAACCGCTGCTGGTCATAATATTCCGATTGCCGGCACTTCACGGCGAGCCTGCTCTTCCGGGAGAAACCACCAAACAAGGAGAGAGAAGAAGTTCTAGGGATAAGTGAACAGTTTTTGATACACTCTGCCGAGGAGAGAGATTGGTACAGACATGGATTAGGGTTTCCAGGTGAGAGGTTTAACGGCAACATTTTCTTTCCCCTCTCTCTCCCCCCGGGCAAAGGTCTTGTATTAGGAGGTGCCAAAACGCGATGTCTGTTAGTCGTTTTGCTGGCTGACGGTGCAATTTGATTGATAGAAACGGTAAGGGGTAGGATGGGCCCACGGGCCCACGGGCCGAGCTGTTCAAATAATTCGAAGTTCAATCGCAATATGAAGAAATATGAAATTTGGTTAAAATCCAATCTAACCAATCCAAAGCTTGCCTCAACTCTTCCCTTCCTTTAATTGATATACATCATTATTTCACCATTGTCATCTTTATACACGAACACTCACAAACAGAAAAAGAAAAACACTAATTAGCACTCATTATACATATCGAACATCAACAATCCCGTATTTTGGTTCAAAACAATTGTTCAGTATCATATATGTTCTATACTACTCTATTTAAGTTTCGGTATTAAACAAACAATTTCGTGAAGATTGTCATGTCATAATGAAAGAACTTAGCATCAATTCGAGTCATTTATTCATTCATTTATTTTACTCAATTGTTTAAGAGAGAAAGAGAGAGAATAAATTAGAAAATGAAATCCAAAACTTGAAAAGAGTGAAAGTCAAGACAGGTTTACACAGGCTATTTGGCTAATATAACTTATGAAACAAAGAATGCCTAATCATTTACATGTTAATGCATGTAATAAAAATGTGATCTTAAATAAAAATTTAAGGCAAAATCAGGATGTACATGTCATGAAGGTTACATATTATCAAAAGACAATAAAACTGATATGTAATAAGCTCAAAATCTCACTGGCTTTGTCTACTATTAGTCACTACTCTTCTAAAGATAATGCACATCAACCAATCTTAAGAGTAAAGTACATTTAAAGTTGCTATCAAATTCTCTAATCAATTCACACTCTAATCATGACTATATAATCCTATAATCAATAGAAAAGAGAAAATGGTTGTTTCATTTGTTTTATTCTTTCTCTCGGTTTGATTGAAAACTTAAAAACAAGAAAGAAACAAACTAACATAGAAACACACATGTATAAAAAGTAATGCGGAAATGTAAATAAAAAAAATTCATTTCCCTTGAGTTGTCTCCTAAGAAGTGCCTTTATTTAAGATTGCTAGCTCAACTCCAAGTTTCCTCCTCACATGACAAAATTGTTATATTCAAGTATCACATGCAGCTCCTCCATGTGAGGTTCTTCCAGATAGGGTCTCAATTGATGATCCGTCATATTCAACATCTTCTCTATCCTCCGTCTTTCAATCTTGTCTGAGTCCATGCACTCTAGAATGATCTTAAATGTCTCTTCGCCTTTTCTCCATTTAATTCCTTCAATTTGCTATGTAAAGGTGAAGAGTTAGTCTAAAAATAATCATGAACTCAGTACTTACCTCCAAGCTAAATGATATATCTTTTTTTGGTTCGAGCTCCTCCTCAACTTCTTCTTCACATGAAATTCCTTGAGTATTACTCTCAAAATTCTCAAGCTACTCGTCACTCTGTAAGGTTTTCGCACTAACATCCATTAGGTATATCTCAGGTTGATATGGCTGCTTCTCTTCCATTTATGATTCTAGGTAGTCAATCCTCGCTACCATCTCACCCATTTAGCTTTCCATGTTCTGGTTTCTAGACGCTATATGCCTCATTTCTTGCTAGGACTATTGCAACTGTTGTTGTAGGCTCTGTTAAAATTGGAGACTGTTAGTAATCACAACATTCGTCAATTCTTCCAAAGATGTATCTGAGTTGTGGCCAGAAGCTTCTGGTTCACATGAGAATTGTTGCGTGTCCTATAAACTATCATAAAAGTAACTATGATGGTTATTCCATCTATAACCAAAGTTAGGTTGATCAGTCCAACCTTAGTTATAGGATTGAGAATATGAGTTATAAAAGAAATTACTTCTATACATGTCAGATCTTTTTTTGTCACTAAAAAACTAAACAAAAAGTGAAAAGATCAAGAAATAACTAAAAAGAAACTAATTAAAAACAAATATGTATGAAAACAACAATTAAAATAACAAAAAAAGCTAAAACACCACACTCCTAAGCAATGGTGCAAAAATTTGTCAGCTTGTTGTAACACTAGTCAAAATAAAATAACTAGACTACTACTATAGCAGTGATGAGTCTAAATCGATCCCACAAAGAGTATGTATAAAGTTGTTGAAATGAAATTAATCGATATTTAGGTTAAAGGGGGTTTTGGATTTTTTAATCAAGAAAATAAAATGAAACTAAACTAATAAAAATAAATTAAAGAAAACACGTAAAAAAATGATAAAAGTGGAAAATTCGGTAAGGACCCAGTTTTTTTTTTCGATCTCAGCCTACACCTTAATTAAACATATTTTATTAATTTGTTTTTCTTTAATCTCTCCTAACAACTATTAATCATTGGTTAATAATTAGCCCGAATTTTTACTTAGGTAATGTTTAATCAAGATATGATCGTTAATTAAACCTAACTACTAAATAACCTAAGATACGATCTCTAAATTTAATTAGGTAGTAGCATTACGAATTAGAAAAACTGATTAATCAAGGCAGTAACTACATACGATGCATTATTTAACTTAGTTCATGTTATCTTTAATGGTTACGAATTATTAGTTGCTACATATGAATTTTAACGTAACAATTACAAGTTATATCGAAATTTTAGCAATGGGTTTGCAAATAAATAATTCAATGAACGCATTAAAATCATCTTTTCACAATACCCAATGGGTTCATAAACAAACAACCGAACAATAACAAAAATCCGATTATTCATACGCAAAACCCAAATCAATTAACATAGGATAATGCAATCAATTTTTAATGAGAGAAAGAAACAACAAAAATAGTGAAATACACTTAACCCAAGTCGTCAGAGTCAATGTCACCTCCGAACTAGCTTCTAGACGTCCAACCTTTATGGATCTCCCCTAAGAAAATGCTTCAGTCCCCACATTATAACCCCAATTGAAGACCCCCTTATCTGCTCTTCCTTATTGTGCCTCCTCTCTACGGTCCTATTCTTGCAAGCTACTGTTTTGTGATATGACAATTTAATTGTTGATCTAAGCTACTATTTACGCCCCTTCTTTGAAAACCTACATTCCTCTTTTTAGCATGAACGACAGCATTTGTGCTAAATGCAAACGCTAAAATGCAAATGTCATCTGCATTACGCAGGATGTCTGCGTGAAACGTAGATGTTCCGCATTGGATTTCCTTCTTTGCTACAATGTCATTTTATCCTCCTTCTAATAGCTACCGGAACGTTGTCGTTTGCAACCCCAACAGTTGTGTCTCTGTGTTGTCATTTCCTTTATGCTTCCAACCTATTGCCTAGCGTATTCTCCATTTTCTTCTGTTGTTTTGGTCTTGATTTATTGCCATTTTGCTTACATGAAATACACGTTACTTTCATGGCATGCACAGTGTAGATTTTCTCCTTCTTTGTGTTTTATTTTTTTCTTATCTTCTTCTTGTCTTTTAATTTTTCTTCTTCTTGCTCCATAAAAACAAGTGAAAAATAATCTTTGAAAAATGACCCAAATATCATGCTTTCAACTCATTTTAACTCTTTGCTTCTTAATTGTGCCTAAAATCGCATACGAGTCAAAGTGAGTATCTTAAGTAATTTCATGCCAATAAGCACTAAATGTTAAGGAATAAATTCATAATCAATTAAATACCTATCAGCTACCCTTGCTAAAAAAACCTACGTCTTTTTCTCTTTTATATCACAAAATAAGGTTTTTTGTAACTTACACAATCTCTTACAATGTTGTGTAAGTGACCATGTATCTTTCCAGCACCACCTCAGTCGTAAACATACATGTTTACAGAGAGTTACACGGTTTCCACACAAATTTGTGTACATGAGCGTGTACAAGACCGTGAATGTCTTCACCTCTTCACACTTTCTTCACAGGTTTATAGAGACTAACACGGTTGATCCAAACAGTCATCTAAGTCAAGACACCAGTGTGTAACACTCCACATAATTGTGTATCTTAGCAACTAATTGTTCTGGAATCTAGTTTCTTTTCATTGGGCTCATATGGCCTCACCTTAGCTGGACAACTTTAAATGTGCAAGTAGTTCAAACTGGGCCTTTTACCTGCCCAAAGCTCATAAGGGTTTTAGTAGTTGCTTTAATTGGAACCCTATTGAGTATGTAAGTTGCAGTCTTTAATGATTCTCCCCAAATAGATTCTGGTAAAGTAGAATGACTAATCAACCATGTCCTTTAGTGTTATGTTTTGCCTTTCAACAATACCATTCATACTAGGACATCCTGGCATGGTGTACTATAGGACGATACCACACTCTTCAAGGAACTTTACAAATGGTCCTAGACGTTGTTCACCTGATCTTTCATATCTACCATAGTATTCACCACCACGGTTAGATCTGACATTTTTTATTCTTTTGTTAAGTTGATTCTCAACCTCAACCTTATAGTTTTTGAATACGTCCAGAGACTGGGACTTCTCATAAATGAGATACAGGTAGCCATAACGGGAGTAATCATCTATGAATGTAATAAAATATTGTTATCCATTCCAAGAAGCTGTAGGGAATGACCCACAAATGTCTGTATATTTGAGTTTTAAGATGTCAATAGCCCTGTTGGCACCTGATTTCCTTAGTTTTTGTTTGTTTCCCCTTAATACAATTAACACAATTTTCATAGTTCGCATAATCAAATGGATCAAGAATTCTATCAAATATAAGATGTTCAATTCTTTGTTTAGAGATATGCCCTAAATGCTTGTGTCATAATGAAGCCAAATTCTCATTGGTTAATTTTCGCTTTATACCTCTACATAAATGTAGAGTTTTTTTATATGAGGCAACCATATTAATCAATTATAGGTTATCAACAAATGATAAAGAACCAGTAGCAACAAGCATTGAATCTTAAAAAAAAACTAAATTGGCCATTTCCAAATGAACAAAAGTAACCAAATTTGTCCAATTCAAAAATAGAAACTAAATTCTGTCTAAATGACGGTACAACATAAGTCTCATTCAAATCCAAATAACCTATTTTTAACAATAACACCTAAGTTCCAATAGTCTCAACTTCTACCGCTTAACCATAGCCCACATAGATTTATCTTTCACCATCAATTGACTTTTGGTAGCTCAGGCAACTATGCATAAACACATTGATTTGAGTAGTAGCCCCAGAATATGGCCACCAAGTGTGTATAGGTATCAAAGTTAAATTAACCTCATAACAAACCAAAGCGAGAAATGTGCCTTTCTTTGCACACCATGCATAATATTTGGTACAACCCTTTTTCTTGTGTGCAGTACTTTCATAGAAAAAACAAACAAAAGCCTTATCATGTTTCTTCTGTTGCTTCTTTTCTAGAGTGGCACCTGCAGCTTCCTTACCCTTCTTTCTTTTGAAGTTCTTGTCCTTTGAGGTAGTTGCCAAATAAGCATTTTCTATTTTCTCTTACTTTAGTCTTTCTTCTTCTTGCACACAATGAGAATTAAGCTCATTTAGAGTCCAAGTCTCCTTTTGACAGTTGTAGCTAACCTTAAACTGACTGAATTGTGTAAGAAGAGATATCAAAACTAAATGCATAAGCAAGTCCTCAGACATCTCTAACTTTAGTGCCTTTAGTTTCAAAGCAAGATGTGACACTCTAAGATGTACTCCTTTATGTTTCCTTTTCGCTTATATCTCATTGCCAAAATCGTACTTGCTTCAGCTTTTTCAGTTTTGGCAAACCTTTTTTAAATTTTTTCAAGGTAATCTTTGAAAGTAATTACCCATTCGAATATAGTGCCCCTGAAGGTTTTTATAACAGCATGCTTTATGAATATAAGACTCATGCAATTTGAACGTTCACAAATTGTCAACCATGAGATCAATAGGTCGTTCAGTACTTAATGCAAGGTCTAGATCCATAACACCGAGAACAATCATAACATTCTCTTTTTGTGCCTTAAAGTTTGTGTCGTTAAGCACGGAAATGGAATTGATGCTAGTAGTAATAGTTTGCTAAAATCGTACTTGTTTCAGCCTTTTCACTTTTAGCAAACCTCTTTTCAATTTCCTCAAGGTAATCTTTGGCAGTAATTACCCCTTCGAACATAATGCCCCTAAAGGTTTTCGGAATAGTACGCTTTATGATTATAAGACTTATGTGATTTGAACGTTCACAAACTATCAGCCATAAGATCGACAGGTCGTTCAGTCCTTAATACAAGGTTTAGATCCATGATACCGAGAACAATCATAACATTCTCTTTCCATGCCTTAAAGTTTGTGTTGTTAAGCATAAAAATGAAATTGATGCCAGCAGTAACAATAGAAGAAAAAGTAGCAATTGAAAAGAGAACAAAACAACTAACAAACAAGCTCACATAAATTCCATATAAAATGTCGAACAATTAACTTTTTTTAGACCGATTAATTTGTCACTTAGTTGACCTAATAATTTTCATATTATAAAATAAATTAATTTATACATGAATTACATATACACCATATGTTTTGGTATATGTGGTTTTAGCATAAATCAATTATATATGCTTTTAGTTTATATTTTTGTATAAAAATTGAATTCAGTTAACTAAGGTTAATACAATCAACATTCCAATTGATTGTTCAAGACATGTTCAAATATTGGTATAATTGATCTTTTATTAATATTGCGAAATAAATTGATTGAAACAACATGTTGTCAAAATAGTTTCTCATGTATAAATTAATTTATTTTATAATATTAAAATAATTGTGTATATATAATTCATACAGGTATTGACCAGCATAAAGGAAGGTCAATATTTTGGCCGAATATAAAATTTATAGAAATAGTCGAATACACCAATTGACCAAATATCCCATTTGTTTCTAAAATAGGACTTAAAAATATTTGGATCCAAGATCCTAAAGCACGAAACATGTACATAAAACTTTAAAGTTGTTTCTGTCTTCGTCTAATGGCTAAAGAACAAAACCAAATAAATGTAATTTTGGTTTTTATCCAATGGTAAAGTATAAATCAACACTTTATGTTAAAAAAAACATAAACGTTATTGAAAAATCACGGATAAAGATTAAAGGCTTTTGAAAACTACCTTTGCAATAGTTATTTATCCGAAACAAAATCAAGGCAAAAATAATCCGTCCATATGGAAGACAAATAATCAAAAAATACTCAAATCATCTAACATGAAAGAGGCTCTAATACCATTTGATATAATTTAATTTCTTAAGGTGAAAATCATCACTAATTATATAAACAATCATGTTAATCATCAAGAATGCTTAGACCTGCTGCGAAAGCATACCTGAATCCATGAGAACAACGTGAATCTTGGATCTTGTGATTATTCGTCTTCCAAGTCAATATGTACGTATGTTTTTTCTCAAGAACCATCGCTTTCTTGACTGATAAGATATCAGAAAAGATAATCGTTCATATAACTTAAAGACCATAACCTTTATGCTTTATATAATTTTTCTTATTTCTATTTTAACCCATCATAAAATAGAAATCAAAATATTGTCTCTACACATTAAAGTTCATATTTTATTAAATGTCATATAGTCCAAAATCTTTAACCTTAAATAGATCACTTTAATCTCGCTTAACCTTTTGATATCTCATAATATACAATTAATTCACACACACACACATACACACACATATATATACCCATACGTTGGATTAAATCCAACAAATGGCAGATGTTGATGTAGAGCCATTCTAGTATTGCATGTTCATTTGCCTTCTAGCTCTTCACTGGGGAAAGATGGTGGTGCATTGGAAGGGCATGGATGAAGAAAACGAAACCATCTTCCCGTTTTGCTTTTATTTCTTTTGGGAGTGTGACTTTGATCCTTCGCCAAATGGATTAGTTACATCTCCAAGGTGATAAACGTATTATTGTACTGAGGGCTACATAGAGGTCAAATAAAAATACTCAAATTGATCATTCTAGTGTTTGTTGTAGGCTTATGCTTTACGCTTCCGTACAACTTGCTTTCTTTAGTTATTGCTTTATATTCTAACATGACTTAACCAGGGATTCCCAACAGAAATCGACACTAAGGGGGCGTTTGGTTTGAGCACAGGGTTGAGTATGGATATGGGTATAATAGTAGAAGGGAATGAGAATAGGTATGAAAAATAAAAAATGATGTTTTGTTTGTAACTTGGGTTTCTGTATTAATACCAATAATGTTATTTAGTTTGTTGCATTAATGGAA
>JAOTIZ010000001.1:2719346-2734923 GCA_027123425.1 Erythroxylum panamense
ATTTATAATTTTAGTAATAATTAATTTTAATTAATTAAATATAATATATTTAATTGATAGTAAATTAAATAATATATATTTTTGTTTCATATTTCAATTCTATTTGGTTGTTTCCTTCATTTTTGAAGACAGAGTTAAAAGTGTACAGTACAACAACACAATATGACAATGAAGTATTTTGCAAAATTTTCAAAAAATCAAAGACTATTTCATAAATTTAAAAAATTGCTCGAAACGATACCTAGTATTGATCGATACCGGTATAGTACCGTATTAAAACCCAAGTTAGTACTAAATCTGATATGATATTCGCAGCAAAATTGGATATATCCCCCTCTTACTAGATAAGCAACATTGGATATATACCCCCCTCTTACTAGATAATAACTTGTTTTTTTAATCATTCTTATTATTAATTTGTACAAAAATTGATTGCAATATTACCTCATCGTAGTAAGCCTGCGATAAGAAGTGATCATCCCAAAGCGCAGGATGGAAGTTTGACTTGGGACGATTGACATTGGATCCTGTAGAACCTTGAGTTGCTGAGGACACGGCAGAAACTTGAACATGCGCATGTTTTGGTTTCTAGAGATGCACAAATCTATCCCTTGAGCTGCTGGTGTTTGCTGCCTACGGAAACAAATTAAGAGACATTTTAGTTGGTGGCAAAACTAAATTTTGTTTGAGCGATCTCTTTGAAGATGTAAAATATATGGTTATTAATACCAACCGTAGTTCACTAATTTCATAAGACCTGAAAACTATGAACAACATGAAATTAGAAATTACTCCTCGAACTACTTACCGTATAATAATAAAATAATGAAATTTTGATCAAACTACTTATGCGACGCCTGTATTGCTGAGGTAAATTAGGAGGTACCATCGAAATTCAGAGATCAAATAATATATTGCAAAATATCTTATACTGATACCCTTTTTCAAAAAAGTCATTCATACACACATCACCAGAAATCTCGGATCTCTTTTTCTTAATCTGGTAACGTCAGTTTTAAAAAAATTTCACATATCAAATAATACAATATTGCAAGAATCATTTTATTTTTCAAATAGTAGTTTTGTTATAAATATAATTCATCCCCGGGATCACATACCACCTTTGATTTAAAATCTTAAAGTCAAAGGATATCGCCAAATCACACCCTTGAGATCATAGATGGCATCTAGTTTATAGTTCGAGGTCAAGACTTGGTTGTAAAGGACATATTCATGCATGTCATACATCACATTATATAGTACATTGGTGTTATTTCAATTTTCATTCTTGAGATCATAGGCCACGTTTAATTTCAAAATTTACACACCCAAATGTAAAATAATCACTCTAAGATAATATAATCCATTTAAGGAAGCAAATACCATATCAAACATTTGTTTTCAAGTAAATAAGTTGCTCAAGTAATATGGTAGTAAGTTATAAGTCGATCATGTAAAAATAATAAAAAAAAGAGACTGAATTGGTAATCCCTTAAAATTATTTAGGTAATTGTTTATTTAAGTTTTGATTAAAATTCACTTAATTAATTAATTAACTAACTAAAAATAAGACATTCAATCATAAAAACTATCTAAAGTTTGATTTTGTTAACTACCTTTCTATGAATTCCTCTCATAATTGGATTATGTGAAAGCTTTATTTACCCTATTATAAATTAATGACATAGTTTCTTAAAATATGAACTGCTCGTTTTTGTACAATAACTCATATGCCCATCCAAATCTTATATTGTTGTCATACACTTAACAACTAACTTAAATTTTTAAAATTCTTTTTTATCATAAAAGATATGTTTCTATTACTAGGTAAATGTCAAATTAGATTTAGTATTATATTTCAAACAAATAATAATAACAACAATAACACTTAATAGAAATATTTAGTATTGTATTTCAATAAATATATTTTAACTCTCATTCTTCTTTTAAATATTTATTATTTACTATTTAGTGACCAATTAGTTATATCATTAAACTTTAAAATAATAAATTAGCTTATGGAGATCAGCTTGCATCAACACTCACTGATCCATTATAAGGAATTGGAAATCATATGACAAGAACAAGAACTAAGCACACGAAGAAGCTTTACAAGGGTTAATCGTGGACGAAAAGATTCTAAGGCATTACTAAGATTAATTACTTATCTTCAGGCCTAAGATGATGAAAAGCTTAACATATGAAATTAGTGCTTGGAGCCCAATATGCAAGGATGACCTACATGAATTCTTTAATGAAGCCTAATTTGCATATTTACCTTTTGAAAGGATTAAAGATATGGAATTAGATGACAATTTCATGTTTTGACTCTCTTTTATTAATTATTATTAGTTGTCGAGTTATTTTGGGAAGGATTTCAAATTTAAGGATGATTAAGGCTAATTTGCATCCATTTAAGGAAATCATTCCTAGACAAGTCTTTCCTACTTATTTATGTTTATGAATAATCAAGAAGACATTCCTTTGTAGGATTTTCCTCCTCTAGTGCCTATTTAAAGTAGTTTATTACGAGAATCATCTTGTCATTAATAAAATTTGAGTGTTTCACCATTGTGAAAGCTTTCTCTTTGTTCTTTAGTTAAGAACTGAATCTAGTCTCTTTACGGTAAGTTGTAGTGATCAACTTGCAAACTTAGTTCCAATCAACAAGTTTGGTTAGGGTTAAGTTTTTTGTTTGATTCGAAAATGATTTTCGGTTTTTTTTCCTTGTTGATTTTGAGTCTTAGGTGTTCCTTCATCAAGGCTCATATTATTTGGTATCAAAGCCAATCTCCTTGAATCAGGTTACATCTATCCTTCCATTCGTTTTCTTGTTCAACCTTGCTTGGTTTTATTTTCTTATTCTTATTTGTTTGAATTTTTCAATATATTGTTCCTTGTGCTCTTCTTTTCCTTTTATCAAAAATTACACTAGAGTTATTATATTCGTCTATTTTCCTTTAGTTTGATTCATATTAGTTTTAAAAAATATGCTTATCTTCAATTGTTGCAAAAAGATACATAAATCTGCTTTAATCAAAAGGTGCAATAGTCTACTTATCTTCAATTATTACACTCATTTTTGGTGTTAATCCTTCTATTTGGTTCAAACTTTCCACTGTCCTCCTTACATTATTTCCTTTTATGTTCTTTCCTTTTGTAATCATTTTGTGCCATAATTCTTCTTCCCTTATCTGTGCTTCATTTCTTTTACCTTCTTTCAATCATTTTCCGCCTGTTTTATTTCCTTTTATCTTCTTTCTTTCTATAATCATTTCCTGCCTTAATTTTACTTTCCTTATTCTTGCTTAAGTCTCTTCTCTTTCTTTCTTTTTATGTATATTTAATTACCTAATTCATTGAGTTTTGCTTTTTTTATTCTTTGTTCAAATTGCCTTTCTAGTATTTTTTATCTTACCTTTTTTATTGACTTAGAATTCAAGGTAACTAAGTTTGAATTAATGTATGTTTTCTTGTTGAGATCATTGATTAGGTTTTAGTTAAAGGGCTTGTAAAAGAAAGTTGAGTGGTAAAGGTAAGAGTAGAGAGTCCAGCATAGCCAAGATTGAGTGAATATATGAATGAACAATAATTAGAGTGTAAATATATAAGGGAGTGAGTAAGGACAATCTGATCTGTTTTATTACTAATTATTTATTTGTAGGTTTAATCATAAGTAGTAGTAGAGAACATGTTAACATTGACCTTTAGATGTTCATGAAGGTCATCCAAGATCAATTCGAGACTTTTAATATGATATTAAATAATTTGGAGACATCAAATATTTCAAACTAATATAGAAATCAACCACTTAATATGGAGGAAATGGAGGAAGCCAATTTTGAAGAATTGGTTTCATGAGGGGAATAGGTTGTCTAAAGGTAAGATAATAATTTGGGTAGTATTAAGATGAAGAAATTCTTTTTAAGGGAAGAATGATCTAGAGTTATACTTAGAGTGAGAAAGAATAGTAGAACATGTGTTTGATTGTCATAACTATGCCAAAGAGAAGAAGGTCAATTCCGTAGTAATTAAATTCATAGATTATATTGGCATTTGGTGGGATCAAATGGTACTTAGTAAGAATAGGAATGGAGAGACCTACTCTTTTATAGGAAGAGATGAAGGTAGGAATGCATAAACGATTCTTACCTAGTCATTACTATCAAGATTTGTGGAGGAAGTTACAAAGTTTGACTTAAGGTACCAAGAGTATAGAGAAATACAACGAGGAGATGTATGTAGCTATGATTAGGGCTATTGTTGAAAAGGACCAAAAAGCTACTATGGTTAGATTTATTAATATTTTGAATAGGGAGATTACAAATGTAATAGATTTGCAACATTATGTAGAGATAGAAAATTTGTTGTATAAGGCTGTTAAGGTGGATAGGCAATTAAAGTCTAGGGAAACTTCCAATTTTAGTTCGATTTCTAACTTTTCATGGAGATAATAGTGAGGTTGCCTCAAAACTAAAAGATGGTGTAAAAAACGAAGATTCAATCTCTAAATTACACGATTTTAAATGTTTTATGTGTTAAGAGATTATGCATGTTGCCTCTTAATGTCCAAATTAAAGGACTATGATTATTTTGTACAATGGTAATGTAAAGAGTGTTAACTTAAGTGATGATGAAATGTCGCCATTGGAGCGACGCGTTCTCCATCATTTGAGGTTAGAAACAGACATCCCCATGATCATTATGCCTTTTATTGTAATACAATCACTCTAGCCTGTCCCTTGGAGATTGAGGTAATATTGATCTTCCATAATTCCCTTTTTTTTTCTCTTCTTTGTATGTCATCCCTAATCTGACTAGAGAAAGTTGACTATAGCTTCCTTTCTTGTCTCTTTGAGTTCCAAGACCTAAGAAGAACATTCTTAACCCCTTTTCCAAGCCGCAATGGCTTCTCCTTTTCGACAGCTAAAATGGTAAGCCCCCTCTTCCGATACCATCCATATTATCATATGATATTAGTATAATATGAAAAAAGATTATTTAATCATCATACAAGTATACAATTAAAGATAATACAAAGTACTTAAAATGTTGCAATTTCATCATATAATAATTATTAATTATATTAAAACATCAAATAAAAAGAATACTAAAGATCTATGATTCTTTATGTATTATGATAAGAGTTCATGTTGAAGAAACAATCAACTAGAAGTGAAACTTGAAATAAAAACATTTACAAATATATTTATATTACATATATAGAGTTTAACATATATATCAAATATAAGTGAAAATAAAAGAAGTGGAGAAATGAAAATCACGAGCTTTATTTAATCAAATATTTGCTTAGGATACATTTGACCCCAACTCTTATTTAGAATAAAATCCTCATCATTAAGAGGAGCCTTATCATTACCATCATATACATTTATTCCACCAAATGACATGTCAATATTTTTCCATTCAAAGTTATCTTCCAAGTCACTTTCATCTATCAAACTTGATTCCTTAGAAACTCAATATGTGAAAAGATCAATATGATCAAGGCATATTGGATCTATAAAATTACTTGTTCTATTAAGAGTTTCAGTAAACAGATAAAATTAAATTATCAAGAAATTAAACGAAATTATATTTAACTTAATAACGATAATAACATACATTTTTCAAAGTTTTAAATTGTATCAAATAAAGATCAAGTTGTTTAATCTTTTGTACTCGAATCTACTCTTTTTTTTTGGAATGGATAAATTCAAATATATTCTAATTCTTTTCACATCTTATTATACTTAGACATTGACTCCAAATTTGAATCTCAAACTTTTGCAATTGTAGGACATCACTTCTAAAGTGTAGCCAATGATTTTTAAACTGGACAAGATTAGTCAATTAGACCAAAATAAATACGAATTGGCTTGAGTTTCATTTCAGTATGTGTATATAACCTTTATGAGAAAAAATTGACAAGTTAAGTAGAAAACTGGTTGGCTTTCTTAAGAAAAATCAGTCAATTTTCTTAAAAAATGGACCATAAAGTAATAAATTTTGATAATCTGTCAGCCATTTAAGCATATTGGCCCTAGCACGGGCAGTAGTAAGTTTCTTTTGCAAGTGAAACCTCCTTTTACACACCAACCCATACACCTCCTTGTCCTTTTTACTCTCTATTTTTGACATTTGTTAACCTATCATTAATGCAAATTAAAGTCCTAATACAAAAGTTGAGATTTTCATCAGGTATATTTTAGAAAATTTCCATGATTTTTTCTTTTAAATCTATCATACAATCTAATTAATAAATTATATTTTTAGAATTTATATTTTAATTAAAATATGTTTTAAAACTATTATTATTAAAAAATGAATTACTATTTTATCTTTAATCCTAAATTTATTTAATCTCACTAATAATTTATATTTGTCAAAAATTAGGTTATTTATTTATTTATTTATACTTTAATTAAAAGTTTTTCAAATTAAAAATTAATTATTATTTTTATCATAAATTTGTTTAATAAATTCAATTATTAATTATGATATATAAATAATTTTGCTTAAGATAATTTAAGAATGTACTAAAAATATTATTTAAATTATAAAGAAGCATTCTAAAGTCATTTCTTTAAATATAATTCAACTTTTACAACTCTTTAAATAAATGATAATATAGAAATATATTTTTTTATTTTCATTATTATTTTAAATTTGTTTTATATTAAATTTAAATCTTAATTTAAATTATTAGTTTATTGTATATTAATAAGATTATTAGCACATTTTTATTTTAATAAAATATTATATTTTTACTTATTTTTATAATTTTATTTTTATCAATTTTATATCAATTTTATATCGGTTTAATAGGGATTGACTCTTTAAAATTTAAACTTAGGATGATGGATCCGAATTTAAAAGATTGACCCGTCCGAGACAACTGACTACAGCAATTCAATGACCTGATGCCTCTAGACAATTGTTGATCCACTCCTCTCTGACTCCGCCTAGGGTTTCATCAGATCAACACCATGGCTATGCAATCCGGAATCGGGCTCTCTAAGATCCTAATCATTGCTGGGGCAGGTGCTTTTTCCGACCACTCTCATAACGCTTGACTTCTAGACTTACATCTTCGTTGTCGTTTGATTTTGTTGATTTGACGTGTCTGTTGTCGTTTTCCAGGGTACACCACTACTTTCCTGGTCAGGGATGGTAAATTATCTGACTTGATCGGTCACCTTCAGGTACTGCAATATTTGTTGCCAATCTAGCTCGGTTTTCATGATTCTGTTTGGATCTTGGTTCTTTTCACTTTTTCTGTTGGTCCGTAAGTTAAAGTTGTGGCTTAGGTGAGCCCCTCCTTGTCTTGTTTGTTGAGCTCAGTTCTGCTGGAATTTCCTTGATGTATTTACTATTTGAAAATTCTTGTAAAAAAAAATCTTTCTGAATTTGGTTCAATCTCTTCATAGCGGTTTGGATTTGGTTTGATGTGATTGGCAGGATTTGGTGAGAAAAGTGGAGAAATCTGGGGAACAGTTGGAAGGTGATTCTGGGAGTTCTGACTCTGTTGTCCAACAGGTAGTCAGGATCTAGCATTCCCAATGAATTTATTGTCTGTTATACATATTTATTTAATGTTTTTGTAATTTTTCTCTTTAGATTGCTTAGCTAGTTTAATACGCATGATGCTTGCGCATTGTTTCACGACTTTTTTTTTTCTCCCAATTACTTTCCTTATATATTTTTCTTGTTCATGCAGCTGAAAATGTTGCAAGCTGAATTGCAGCGACATCTCAACCAGCCACAAATAATTCTGAATGGTGCTTCTGACCAAATAGGTATATGCTCTGTGATTCTATTGACTGGTTTTTGGTGGCAACCTATTTTCTATGGGAGTCTAATCCCAATTCCAAATGTGTTGTTTGCCTGTAATCCAGTTCTATAAAATGTATATATAGCTCTTTTTGTGTTTTGTTCTTGAAAAATTGCCGTTAGATTAGTCAAAGGGAATTTTTCTGATACAATTCATGATTGAAGTTGAGATGGTTCGCACTTTTCAATTTATGCAGGTAACTACTCAAGTCTCATAGTTCCTGTTGCCACATTAGGTGCATTGGGTTATGGTTATATGTGGTGGAAGGTATCTACTATGAATACTATGTTTTCATTGGCTTCTTTCAGTCTTTGGTTACTTCACATAATTTTTATAGCGATTCTACCTTTTATGTTGCATTTATGCATATTACATGCATCTAAGATCAAGAAGTTCCTTTCAGGAGACTAAATTTGTTTTTACCATGACTCTTTTGGCAATTAGGGTCTAAAATTTTCGGATCTTATGTATGTGACTAAGCGTTCTATGGAAACTGCTGTTGCAAACTTGACAGAAAATCTGGAGCAGGTGTCCGAAACTATATCAGTAAGTCCTGTATAGTTGATAGTTTTCTATTGTTGCACTATCTACTATGAATTTTTTTTAAGAATGATTTTGGTAGTGTAATTTAGCGTGAGCAAGACTGCATAAAAGGATGGGGTAGACGTTATAACTTCTCCAGGCATTTGATTCCTTTGATATTTGATCACTTCCCATTTTGAAAGTTTGGTTGGACATGAAGTTCATTTTCTGTTTTGACATTCAAGATCAGGCTTTAATCTGTAATCCTTTACCAGTTGTTTGTTTAAGAAGTGTTTATCGAGTTTATTTTTTCCACATTACAATATCAAATTTTGAGATTTGACATTATAGCTCTTGTGAAATGAAGTATGTTATCTGTTTCCCCTATGGTTATGCAACATGTATAAAGCTTTTTAATATACTTCTATTTACTCTTTTGGCCAGGCTGCAAGGAAGCATTTAACACAGCGAATACAATTGTTGTATGATAAAATAGATGGTCAAAAGGAGATCTCAAGAGCCATACAGAATGATGTAAGATTATAAATTTGATTTACCCCTTTCCCACCTCTTTTTCCCTCCTGATTCATTTCACTCTTCTTTTTCTCAGTCTTGACCTATTCAACATGTTTTCATTTAGACCAAGTTTTAACAGATCTTCTGTCAATTTGGGATTGTTCATTCTAACAATAAGCATAAAGAACCAAAAAACTCCCAATTCTGTTCGTTCCAGAATCATTAAACATGGGAGAAAGGTATTGGATTTCATCAAAGAAGATTGATATACTGCAAGTTCTTTTCTAGGAACCGAGAACCCAGTTTTAGGCATGAGGGCTCTGCTAAATGTAAAAAGTTTGTTATACCTCAGTTTGATGTAGGATTTCACCCATGTTCATGATTGAATCCATTCGCAGAATAAGCACAGACCACGTACATTAGATGCACATTACCCTTGTTTTTTAACATCCTAATATTGTTTGATCTCATGAATCAGGTTGAAGCTGCTTCTGAAAATATTTCACAGATTGGCTCTGAGTTGTGGCAGTTGCAGCATTTAATTTCTGGTTTGGTAAGTTTGATATTTGACATTTTCCTGAGTGGTGGCACAATTGATTTTGCTAGTATTTATAATTATTTAAGTTGTGGTTTCTTTTATCATGTCCTTGAGTCTGCTTAGATAATCAATGATGTAGGGAGAGGGGATCATAAGCAACTTTCAACAAAGTAGCGCTACAATTGTGGAGATTTTGGCTGGAACTATAATAAAGGAAAGACACCTGTTAGAATTTAATGGTAGTCAGTGCGCAGTCTTGTACAAAAAAGGATCATTATCTATTACTATTATTCAGAAATCGTACTTGCATTGGGAAAAAAACAACTCCTAGTTTGTAATTGAAAGCCTAGCCATCAATTGCTATAGTAGTTAATAGGAAAAGTAACATAAACAAGCTAAATACGGAAAACTAATAGAACTAATCGAAATTCTAGAATGCTCCTGCATCCAGGGATTTGTAACACCTGTTACAGCAAATTTTGACCTTTCTGAATGTTATACTGAAAGAGGAGTTGAAATAGAAGTTGAAAAGGATAGAAAAGATAAAATGTTGGCTATTGTTTTATCTAAACAGTTTCTTGCTTCTACTTTACTAAAAAATACTAATAAATTTATGAAGATAGTTACCAAATGTAATTATATTTTTAAATTTTATTCTATTGTTATTCGGTGATAGAGAAGAGGGGGCATAAAAAACTAATAGGTTAAAATATTTCATTTTTCCAATCTGAAGACTCTTTTTTTGCCTTTACCTTGTCTGTGACATGATAATTTGCCTGCTCTTACTACAGGATGGGAAGATAAATACGATAGAGAAGAAACAGGTAGAATGCTTTTCTTTTGTATTGTTCCATTTACATAAAACTTATTGACCTAATCGCTGATTCTTTTATGCATGTTGATTGCATGTGTCTGTGAATGTACTTTTGATATGCCTTGTACATATACCTGGGAATATTTTGATTTTTGCAGTCATTTTTCCACCTTTTTCCATGTATTATTTTGGTGTGGGCAGTCATTGTTCCCCCTTCTTAAATGTATCTTCTGTAATTGAAACTTGCTAAGTTGAATTTAAACTTTCTATGGATCTCAAATGCTTATTGATAGCTGCTCCCAAATAATCATTGGTATCTAGATTGCTTTAAGTTGGAAAAAAGGCTTGTATACAGCTATTAGTATTCCTGGACTAAATTTATTTGCTAAAAATTGTTTAACAGCAGGACTCGTTCTGTAATGACTTCGATCAATGTGGTGATGATTGGGTTAAGAGATTCTAAATTATTTGCTTAGGCTGTTATTGGTTAAACTGGAATGCATAACTGCTGAGTGTCAAAAACTAGACCACAATCTCATATTTCTTTGGCATGCTTCTATTAATCCTTTTGTACAGAGTCGAATGATAAGGAGGTTTGGAGGAGTTAAATTGAAGTGAAACAAATTTCTGAAAACAGCTCAAAATTTCAGTTTCTTTAATCATGTTGAGATACTCCATTTATTATGAAACGGTTAACTAGTTGGTTATGTATAGAGAGATGGAAGCTGAAAATGGGAAGGAAATTGGAGAATTGTTAACTGGGTGGGAAAAGAGGAGGAAGAAACAAGGATAAAAAAAGTTCATTATAGTTTCTGTGCCTTTTTCAATTTGCTTTGACTGCTGTTGCACTGGCTGTTGGTTTTATAGATTCTTGTGTGTACTTGTGAACTGACTGATCGAGGTGTATGATGGCAGGATCTTGCAAATGCAGGTGTTCTGTACCTGTGCCGTTTTATCAACGAAAAAACGTTGCAGAAGCCTAAAGGTCTGGAGGCTCTGGAGGTAAGAAAATATATATTACATTATGTTATTCATGATTGTCCCCAGGAAATGCGTAGTCACATTATATGGTTCAACATTTTGTGAGTTAAGCTTTTGTTCTGTGAGCAGAAATGGAACATGACTTTTACTTATGGGAAGAACATGGCCGATAGTAGTACTTTCTTTTCTGAGCAGGTTGGATCAGATCTTCCTAGAAGTGAAAAATAGACACAGCAACTGTACACCCTACTTGTCTAGATAGAAGAGTTCACATAATATAATTCAAGTCCATCAATGAGGGATGACTTTTCCATTTCTTCCACTTGCTGCTCCCTCTACTATTACTATTACTATCCTTTCTGCTATCCTGTTCAACTATGTGCCATAAATGTTCTTGCTACCCCCTCTACTATTACTATTACTATCCTTTCTGCTATCCTGTTCAACTATGTGCCATAAATGTTCTGATTTTGTAGCTGGGTGTTGGCTGTTCCTTTCATCCTTTTGTCCTCTGTAGACTACCTTCTTTTTCATTATGTGCAAGATTCTTAAAGTGTATTTATATCTTCATACGAGTGAAATCTAGCATGATATCCCAGCAAGTTCTAACTGTTGGTTATGACTTTACAGGATCAGTTTAACCATTCTGGGATAACCCATCGTTCACTCACATATTCCAAAGTTTCAAGTGCAGCGGTATGTGCCTTCTTAAGTACGAAGATCTCAAATTAAATATATCACTTTACTCTCTCTTTCGCTCAAAATACGCACACATTGATTCCATGTGCATGCTTACTCTGCACCTACACAATTTTTCATCTTTCAGAAGCTGATTGCAAACCAATAATTATGGAAGATCCCTTGTTTGATGATTAAATACAGTCCTTTGATATATGATTCTTCTGTATCCTTCCAGGGTCTTAAGGATCTTTTTAGAGATGATCTATCTCGAAGTGTCAGTGGGCCTGTGACTGGTATTGTACCCGATGTCAGCTGTAAGCTGGAAGACAGACCACCAATCTTGCTAGCAGGCTTGCCAAGGAACATACTTAGGTTTGAGTTCCAACCCTTTTTCTTCACCATGCATATAACTCATCTGGTAATGTGGATTGAGATGATTGAATGTGCATTATATTTTTTTGGGAAAATAAACCAATATTTATCATTCTTCTAGTCAAAGTGCAAGTAGTGAAGGATGTTTGTATGTATTTCCACTTTTCAATATACCAAAAAGAGTATTATTCTTCCCTTCATCTCAAATTCCCATCATGCTGCAGTTGGAGTCTCAGGTTTTCATATTGTAGTGATGAAATAAAGGCCACATAGCGGCTTATGAAATGGTTCGATTGTTAGTTTCTCAAATAATTCAGCCAGACCTCTTTATTTGGCTGTTTATATTATGCTAACTTCTGTTCGTCCTAGACTTGTAATGCTTCTGCGAAGTCTTTGGTCAGTGCACTTCATCTCATAATATACGAGTATCGATTACCATATGCTTTCATTTTACCGCAAATGGTTTGAAGTTTAGGATTCACCGTTTGGACAACAAAATATGATCTCCACATTCTTGTTTACTCAACTTGATATTTGCAGGTAAATCAGATTGGTGCTAATAGCAAACTATAAGCAAGATGACGAGCCTTACACTCGCAACAGGCTTGTTGAGTACAGACATAAAATAATCACGGACTGAACCATGGAATTTCTTGATGGAAACTATGAATTGCAATTTGATCACAGTGCTTTGATTATTTTAACATCCGTTGTATATTTCCATTCTCGATGAAATTAGCAGAGTTTTGAGTTGTATGGGAGATCTTCCAATACAGAATAGTAGTCGTAGAAACATTCATGGTGTCTTCCAAGCTGTGCTGCAAGACTCTTCAGGCCTGTATGCTGAAACAGATTTATGTCCATAAATAATCCGAGCTTGCCAATTCATCTTATTGGCTCATACGAACCCATGTTATGTGCAAAACTAAAATGATGTGAATAAATCAGCGTATTGCATTTGTCCCCATCAAGAACGAGGCCTGTAGTTGATTACACTTACCTGTAGAAGCATTTTACAGCACACACTCAGAGGTAGAATAAGGGAATATGAAACTTTAAAAAAGGAATAACCTATATCCAACCTGGTTAACTTGTATTGCAGTAGAAGCATAAATAGAAGGTCTTTAGTTCATGCAAAGAAGGGCGAAAAGGCAAAACATTTGGGACCTAAAGAGCCCTGAATTTTCCCATTTTAGTGAAAGATGTAAACTGATTCCCAGAGAACTGGCTGGTTGACTTGTATTTTAACGTAACCTTGATTAGCAAAACTGCAAAAGAGAGGACCTAAAGCTGCAATCTGAAAGAGGAGTGTCAGTCTAAATTCTGCAAGCTAGGGATCCATCATCCCCGCTCCAGCCTATTTATTTTCCCTTAGTACTACCATTTTGTCCTTACTGATCCTTTTCTTTTGTGGGTGTTTGTTTTTGTAGTTTTATTCTTCTTTCTAGTCCTTATTTGCATAATCCTTCCTTAAATATCAGCAGAATTATACCCTAAGAAACTCCCCAACAATCTGTTCATGATTTCAAAAACATGTAACGGTTTCATCACTGTTGCATGATTGATCTGGTCAATTGGATATGCATAGGTTTTAATTAGCTGACTTCCATGTAAACCATCATCTTGTGCATGTAACTTTATTCTTTTATATATATATATATATATGTGCATAGTGGAATTCATAATTCCTCCTGAAACATCAGGTCAAGGATCCTTATTAAGGAGTGTAACAACTTTATTTGATGAGCAAGAGAGTGAAATTGAATTATACTCGAAGAAGTCATCAAGGTACTTATATGCCCTTTTGAAACTTTACAGCCATGCTCTGATACTTTGTGAGCTTTATGATCAAGTCATCGGACCATTTAACATGTAAAATCAAGGTGGTATGATGTTAGAGATGAAGATTGTACACAAATGAAACAAGTATGAAGTTGAATTTGAATAAATGAGCAAGCATGGTGCTTCAATGGAACAATATATATACCTCGTGTCATTGTTATGATGGCTTGGAGAAATCCAAGTAAATTTTGTCATGATGAGTTTGAACTAAGTTAATTCAAGTTGTTTCCGACTTGTTCAAGCATTATACACTAAGAAGTGAGGGTTGAAACTTTGTGAGCTTCAATACACTAGACCATTAAACATATAAACAAAGTTATTTGATGTTGAAGATGAAGATTATGCACAAATGAAGCAAGTATGAAGATGAAATTGAAAAAATGAAGCATTATAACAATAATGCTGTAATGGAACAGTATGTATAAGTTTGGTGTCGTTGCTATGGGGACTTAGAACAATTCAATTAGATCATTTCATATTGAGTTTTAACAAGTTAATTTATGCTGGTCCTGACTTATTGAAGCATTATACATTAAAAAGTGAGGACCGCAACTTAAACTAAACCAAAGTTCCAGCGATATTGTGAAAACTTCAGCTTATTCATGATTTGGATGCTCACTGTGACAGAAAAAGTTCCTCAGCTATTTTGCATGTATTCTCTAACTAATTTAGTTCATTTCTAACTTGTCTAAATGTTCATCAAGTTGATATAATCATTAGAACTAAAAGTTTGTTGTTTGGTTATAAATTAGAGGAGATAGTTTGTGTCTTATGTACTGTTATAACAACAAAAACATATTCTGACTTGCAGGTTACTTTTGCTTGTTTATTTTGGTACAATCATAGATATATGGGACGGCCTACACAAGTTTCATACTTCCTCTTATGTATAAATGTATGTTTATGTGATAAAAAGTTAGTTCTTTTGACCCATATGTTAAAGAACATATAAAACTAATTGAATTGACCTCACACAACAGCTTAAGCTATTGTGATGAAATGGTCGTTTAATATGGTATCAAAGCCTCTATAACCAAACGGTCATGAGTTCGAATCCTACCACATCCTATTCTAATTAAATTAAGCACAAGGTAAAATAGGTCTGTGCAAGTTTCAAACCCAAAGGGCTTTCACTTGAGGGGATGTGTTAGAGAAAGACAATTCCAGTTCTGGGTCTAGGGAATATTAGAGGAAGAGGCTTCAAACCGCATTCAGACACGACCCAGCTCGCCATTGGAGACCCGGACGAAGAAAAACGCTGTACTTGGGTCTCTCTGTGAGGCAATGGAAGAAAGTGAAGAAGGAAGAGAAAATCTAACAAGGGAAAAAAAATGGTATTAAACGACCATTTCATCACAATAGCTTAAGCTGTTGTGTGAGGTCAATTCAATTAGTTTTATATGTTCTCTAACACCATATACAAGAGTTCTGTTAACTTGTTCTTCCTCTGCTGTGTTTGCTCTATTCTGCTGTGTTT
>JAOTIZ010000001.1:2746509-2766366 GCA_027123425.1 Erythroxylum panamense
TAATGCAACACAATCAAGTCGCTCACAATCTCACACACTCTCCACCGTAGCTGTCACTCAATGCACCATTGACTTATCTCACTCAACACACAAATTTTATGTTGCAACTGTATATCTATCTTAGTTGACCATCATCGCAAACATCTCTACCACACCATTTCAGCTGTTTTTTTTAGTCTTCAATTAACACACACCCTTTACTGTTGCAGTTCAAACACGCAATGTCACTTTTCTACTTTGTCCAAAAATCTAGTCATACACCAATCAAATACCAATATGATAATAGACTTTAATCCAAGATATGATTCTAACACAACTACAAGATTATCCAATTAATGTCTTATATGTTGAATTAATAAACAATATACCAAAACTAAATAAAAGATATATATTATATATCTTAACAATCTCCCCCTTTTTGGCATTGTTTGTCACAACTCTAGAACTCCATATAAATAATCATAATTGGACATATAAAGATGATATTTCATGAAATGCATAATGCTCCCCCTTAATCAAGCATCAATATCACAATTATCTAATCATCTAAATTTCTCCCTCTTGGGACAAAAAGCACGACGAATAGTCACGTATATACCTTAAAATCTCCTCCTAAATGGAACAGTCACCATAAATAATATGATTTCTCTCCCTTAAGACAAAACAGTATCAAAATGCATAATCATAATAATCAATCATAGGTGTAGCAAAAGAATCATAAGCATGCCAACATATCACTACTTTCACCAGACTAATCAAATTCGTAAACCCAAGTAATGAACTATAAGTGTTGTCAGTGTAGTGAAAGATAAAGATACCTGAGAGAGATCCATACCGATGAGAGAACTGAGGAGTCTTTGGTGGAGCCAAATAGAAGTCATAATGCAAACTACTAAAAAGATGAGACGAAAATAGCAACAATTAAAGAATAAAAAATATTTCCTTCTGCTTCTTTTTTTGTTTTTTTTGTTTTTAATGACATAAAAAATAATTCAAAATTTTAAAGCACATTGTCCCTATATCCCTCGAAGAATCTCAAACCTGGGCTTATTCCTCTTCACATTATCTCGGTCATCAGTTTCTTCTTCAGAAGTAACTGACTTATCTTCTGTTTGACCAGTTACTTTACAAACAGTAACTAACTATGAATTTGTACATTTTCTTGTTTTTCCTTCACTACGATTTTGTGCTTGTACTTGACCCTTTCTAATCCAAGCTTGCTTCGATACGATGGGATGTTGCTAAAAATTTAATGGAGAGTATCTAGATTTTTAATTTTTACCACTTTGAAACATAATCTGTAACATCTTGTAGCATCTTGGCCTTATGTGCCCGATAACTCTACAAAAATGACACGTTGGTACAAATTTTCGATTCTTTCTCGATGTTTCTTCTTCTTGGACTGATTTGAGCATATTATTTTCTTCTTAGTTACTTTGGAGCACTCACCCTTATAGCCAATGCTTTGAAGGTCCCCTTTAACTTTACTAATTTTCATTAACTTTTCTAGTTTTTCTGTGTCTCCATTCAACATTCTCAATCCCTTTTCAGTACTTATCAATTTCATTCTTTCTTTACCAAGCTCATTTGATGTCAACATCAATTTCTTTTATAACTCTTAGATGATGTTCTTCATGGAGTGATTCTCTTCCTTCAATCTTTCTTTCTTTCTATATATTTTCACCTATTTTTCGTATATTAATTCATAAACCTCGTAAACGTTCTCCATTTTATCACTTAACCCACTTTTATCACTGTCATAATCTGAGATCGAACTTTGAGCTGAATTGTTTGCATTTTTCTGAAATTTTTAGATTTACTCACTTTTTCGTCTTTAGTTACTTCCTTCTCGGTTACTGTTAAATAAGTAATTGAACTTTTACTGTACAAAGTAAATAATGCATCATTATTCATAACTTCTTCTTCACTTTTGGATTTGTTATCACTCTAAGTACTCGTATAGGATTTTTTTTCTTTTTCATAGTATTAGCACACTCTGCTTGAACATGTCCTAAGCCTTGATACTCATAACATTGAATTCTCTTTACCTTTCTTTTTTCCTTTTGAGTTTTGGCTTATTGATTGAAGTTTGTTGTTCAATGAGCTCCCGCCTTTTTACCTAAACTCAGGTTTGTCCTTTTCTACTCTCTTCAACTACTTATTGAACTCTCGTGTTAATAGCTCTATCTCCTCGTTCTCGACAGATTCATCTTCTAAGTCATTCACAACTTTATCAATCTTGACTTGCAATGCTAATCCTTTCTTTTTCTCTTATTTACCTCTTAGAAGATTCATCTCGAAGTTTGTAAGGATTCTAATAACTTTTTTCAATGACAGATTATCAATGTCGTGGGCCTTCTCTATTATTGCAATTTTTGGAATAAATCTTGGAGGTAGCGATCTTAGCATTTTTCTTGACTAGTTTCACATTGGAGTATTTCTTCCCCAGTTGATGAGCATAATTTGCTATATCTCTAAATTTTTTAATGAAATTCTCCATTAGTCTCATTTTCATCCATCTTTAGCTCTTCAAACCGTACAACTAACATCTGTAGTTTCAACGCTATCACAAATTTTGATCCTTCATGAATGGTTTGTGAGGCGTCTCATGCTTCTTTTGCCGATTCACATGTTGAAATCATTGAGAAGCGTCCTTCATCAACGACACTGAATATTGTATGCATTGCTTGTGAATTTTCCAGTGCCCTTTCTTCTTCCACTCTTGTCCATTCAGATGGATCTTTATGAACTACCTCTTCTTTATCATCAGTGATCATTGGATGCGTTAAACTGTGTACTACCAAATATTAGGCTCTCGTCCCTTGAGCTTGAATGAAGACTTTCATCCGTGATTTTCATGCTGGATAATTAGATCTGTCCAACAGCGGTGGCCTAATAATTGATGCTCCTTCTCTTATGGCCATATTTGCAAAACTAAAATCTACACCAACTTGCTACCAAGTTCTAAATCGATGACCTTTCTCTGATACCAATTGAAAAATCGAAAGTGTTAATTGTTTCACAAACTTTTTGTAAACTCCTTTAACACGAATAAAATAAAACCAAGCAAAAACAAAATAATAAGAATACCAGAAATTTGATAACGCAGTTCAACACAACTTGCCTAGTCTGTGGGGCCCTCACCTAGATTAATTACTTTCACTGAAGTACAATAGATTTACCTAAAGCTTTACTGAGTCAATACCACTCAACTCTTGACACTATCTCTCAACCTTACTTTCTGTGAAAGAATTTCACATTCAATAGTATGACTGTGTTGTACTAACATCGACAGAGAATTTTCTCAATCAATATTTTAAAGAAGGAAAAATAAATAAATAACTTAAGTGATTAAAATAATAAAGAACAAAAACTATATACACTTGAGATAAAAGAAAGACTTCCCTATAGATTTATCTTCTCGAAATAATCCAGTTGAATCTCTTCACTATAGTTGATTCTTTCTTCTCAAAATAAATCACAGTGTTTCTTCAAACAATAATCAATACCCACTCCACTAAAGATGATCTTCACTGTATCATAAAAATCAAAATGTGTGCAACGCTTGTGCTCACAAAACAACTTTTTCGTAGCTCCACCGTCGACACGTTATTCACTCTATTAAAAAATCACTGAAACTTTACCAAACTATCTCGTACGTACACGCTCCTTTTCCTTAAAAGCCACACACACATGCCATCTTCACCTTTTTAATTAATGCAACACAATCACGTCATTCACAATCTCACACATTCTCAACCATAGCTATCACTCAATGCACCATTGACTTATCTCACTCAACACACAAATTTTATGTTGCAATCGTGTATCTATCTTAATTGAACATCAACGCACAACTCCACAAACATCTCTACCATACCACTTCAGCTGTTTTTTTTAGTCTTCAATTAACACCACCCTTCACCGTTGTAGTTCAAGTATGCAATATCACTTTTCTTTTTCTACTCTATCCAAAAATCCAGTTATACACAATTTAAATACTAATATGATAATAGACTTCAATCCAAGATAAGATTCTACAAAAGCTATAAGATTATCCAATTAATATCTTTTATATCCAATTAATAAATAATATGCCAAAACTAAATAAAAGATACATATTATATATCTTAACAATAACAATATAACCACATTAATATTAACTGTTGGACCCCACCCCCCACCCGTAGGTGTTTGCGGGTTATACTGCGGCGAGTGTTTGCGGGTTATACCGCGGCATCCAACTTAATCAGTATTGTCCTCTTTGGTTCAGGGGGAGCCACGGCTCGAACCCAAGACCTCAAGGTTTTGTTGCACTTTAAGTGCACGCCTTTTACCATTGAGCCATGTAGTTCCTTCTGACTATATTTTTTGAAAAAAAAATGCAAAACACAATAAATAATATAACAAAGAACTTACATTTTCATTTGGTAGGATAACAAATGATTT
Organism: Erythroxylum panamense; assembly: GCA_027123425.1. Taxonomy (NCBI): domain Eukaryota; kingdom Viridiplantae; phylum Streptophyta; class Magnoliopsida; order Malpighiales; family Erythroxylaceae; genus Erythroxylum; species Erythroxylum panamense. The sequence goes on from JAOTIZ010000001.1 coordinate 2,750,959, forward strand.
GGAGCCTTGGTTGTGAGGAGTTTCTATTTGTTCTCTGTTCACCTTGGCCTTCTCACACTTTTTTTAAATTAAAAAAAGGTCATTAAATCATACAACAAGATTAATGGAAGCAAGTGTGAAGGAAAGAATACAAATATGAACATTGGGAGAGGCCCAATAATTACACAAATTGTTCCAATTTCTAGATACATTTGTTTCAGAATATGTCTCCTTGCCTCCTCATCTAAGGGAAAAGGTTTGTAATATTTATGCAATCGATAATAGAAATAAGCTCTGCTGGGAGGAATATGGCAAAATTCTCCCTAATAAAGAACAAATCGATGCAGAACAAATCTCCTCTTCAAACACTAATCACCCCTTGCCTTCCATGGCTGATCTTCTTCTTCAAGATTTTTAGTATCATCCTAATTACCTCTCTTCCTTAATTATCTGTATTTCATTTTTTTGTTAGGAAGCTATCAAATGAATGTTTGATTGTATATACTATGTGTTATGTAAAGCTTCCTCAAATCTCCAAGATAACATAGATAAAAATGGAGGTGGTGGCAATGTTCCAATGGTCGGTACAGGAAATCGGTTATTTTAGAACAGTCATCGATTCCAATTACTATGTTTGTTCGATCAAGTGTGTATGTATTCGAATTTGGGTTCGTTATACTATTTGACTTAATTAGCTGTTTAAGTTCTATACTAATTATTTTTTAGGTGAAAAACATCGTAATGGCAATTCATTTAATCCAGTGATCCATATTGCATCTAGGGATTTGTTTACTGTATGTTCTGCTATTTCAGTTAAAGTCAAGTCGTTGAAAGAGGGTGTCAGTTACCCAATATTTGAGGGAAGATCTTTGACTGTTTCAATTGATGTTTTCAAATGTGTAAGGACTCTTCTTGGGAATCTAGACATAGGAAAATCTTTTACCTTTTTTATATTTATGAAATATTTGTATTAAGTGAGGTGTAGTACTATGTACAATAAGCATCATTAAATAATTATTTGTGTATAAATCCATAGATTTAAAAAAATTTATAGAGTTTGAATGCGTTAGCTATTTAAACAAATTTATAAAGAAAGCAAATGAAAAAATATGAAAAATCATATAAATGTCAATTATAATTAACCTTAGGATTATTAAGCACACTTACTATTAAAAAATTATCTTTTTAACATTATTACTTTTAATAATACTATCACACACAAAAATTCCTCAAAATTTTGATAAGAAATACATAAGATATAGAATCTTTATGGTTGCAAAAGTCCAACTTTTAGCAACAATTAAGGAAATGAATCAAAGGGTAGACGTCTGGCAACAAAATTTTTAAGTTGTCGCAAAATGTCATTCCTTTTGTGACGATTCATACAAATCGTCGTAGAATATATTTCTTTAGCGAAGATTAAGTAAAATGTCCCAAAAAGTTAGATTTTTGGTGACGAATTGAAAAATTGTGTCAAAATTGACCTTTAGAAATCGTTGTAAAAAAAATCGCTAAAAATCAGTTTTGTTTAAAGGGGACTAGGGCTCATTTCATTTAGATTTTGATTTTGAACTAAAATAAGGAACATATTTTGAGTATTTAAAATTTTCGCTTATGATAAATTTTCTATTAAACTTTTATCATAACTTAATATTATGTTTAATTCTGTAAAATTTTCTATCCATTTAAATCAGCAATAAAGAATAACAACGACGAAAAAGAGAGAAGAATTGGTGGTTAATTCGGTTATTGTGCCCCATACGACGAGTCGTTTGTCCTTACCATCATTAATTAACGTTGCATTTGTTAAACTTTAAACCTATATTAGTTAATTAACAAGGCCTTCCAACAAAGCAATCAAGTGAACCGGAGTAACGGGTGAGCCTGGTGACGTAGGTCCCTGGTTTCCAGCTGAACACATCTTGCTTTGTGAACATTTTGCTTGCCGCCGGGTTTCCTGACGGAACGAAGAATGCTCCGTTCATCATCAGATCGCCCTCCGATATCCAGTTCCAATTCTTCCACTCGCTCTGCATTGCGTACTCTCTCTTGGTCACCTGTTTCACCATTTCACTAATACTGTTAATATAAAACAATCTTAACTTTGAGTTGAATGATTTCGCTTTCTTACCTCTTTAGCAGCCATGTTGTTTGGAGCAATGAATCTGTTGCCCTGACTGACGATGATGGGTGCTTTGCTACCACCAATGGCGTACATATTCCAATGAGTGTAGTCGTTATTGACGACATGAACGAAACCCCATCTGCACCTTGGCATCCTCTGCACCAATCCTTGCCCGAAATGTGTGAATGCAACAGTGATTTGCATTATCTTGTCATTTGAATAGCTGTCACTTGCACCGAATAACATCACCTGAATTTCAAACATTGTTATTGAATATGCAGCTTTGTCACTAGAGAAAACTTACTATTTACCTCATTGTGGCTGGTGAAATGAGCATTGGAGATGGTTACAGCGGTTGATCCTTGAACGACGTCAATGAGACCGTCCTGACAGTTTGACATGGACACATGATCGATCCAGATGTTAGAAGAACCAAAGATAGAAATTCCATCGCCGTCACTCCTTGTCCTAAGTCCATAGTGATCCACGGAATCCCTAATCATTCCACCGGAGCCCTCAACAATGTCGTGAATGCGTAGGCCATGAATTATCACATTTCTAACAAACTGGAGCGTGAGACCAGCACCGTTCGCAATATGGACGTTGCCTCCTCTAGCATCAATTGTTTTGTCGCTAGTTATCAAAAGTTCCTGGTTGAGTCTGATCACCATACTATGAGCAAAGATGATCCAAAGTGGTCCCTTCTGAATCACTGCGTGGCGTAGGGTTCCAGGTTTAGGGTTTACCATGTCGTTGTCTGATGGATCAGTCACGACGTAAATTGGTCCACCCTTGCCGCCGATGGTGTTCCGGCCAAAGCCAAGGACGCAGTCCGCCAGCTTCTGGCGGTTGTTAGCCCAGTTTGGGTCGCAGCGCCAGCATCTGTCGATAGGATTTGAGGCCACACATTTGCCTGGTCTCCCTTTTTTCCCTCTTAGATTCCTTCTAGTGGTGTTCGTCCCAAACAAGGCCCTGCATGAAATGTTAATTTATAGCCATGCAGTTTACAAGAATAAATTACTAGAGCGACTGCCTCATCTTCCATCACTTTGTTTTAATCATTTAGCAATTAAAATGTGTGCGAAAAGATGTAGGAAGGGTGACTCACATATGAACGTGGGCGTTAAAGTGGTGGGTGACATTCCAGGGGTCGGGGTGGTAGGCATCGAGATTAGCAGTTTGGGCCTCAGTTAGCTTCCGACTCCAGTACTCATCGAATTCAGCTATATGGGCATCAATGCTTGGAACTATCACCGTAACTATCAAGGAGAAGAGCAGAAACAAAACGTCGTTGAGGGTTGTCATTGATTGCTTCTTAAAGAGTAATTAATAGTCTATTAATCTTGCAGGAAAAGCCAAGGGCCAGTCCAGAGGCTGCAACTCTTTGGTTGAGCCGAGACAGGACCAAGAAAAGGGCACCAAGGCCAATTTTATGGAATCGCTTGCCCCGTCCTGACTGTCGTGTTTGTTCCGAGGGTGTTCTTTTATAGCCACTCTTAATTTGCGCTGAAACAAGCAAATTAAGAGTGGTTGAGTAGGTCAGGTTCGGAGATATTTACGGCGGGTGCCTTGGACAGCCACATTTCTAAATCGACGGCTGTTTCTCAGTGTAAATAATAAAAGAAACTGACCATTTAAAGGGCTCCTATTTTTGTTTCTAAATCGTTAAAATTAGACCCTTTGGACTAACAAAACCGTATCATACTAGAAATAGCTTGTCTAACTTTAATTTGTTTTCCTTATTAACATTTCTGCATTGTAAAAAGAGAGATAGCTTGGGGAAACTCACCTTAGATATCAAGAATAGTGATTTCAGTTAGTGTTATAATTTACTTTTAGCCAACTTCTCCAAATACATGTCCAAGTCTTTCAAAACTGCTGATTTTTTTCCCACTCTCAACTTGCAAAAGATAGTTTTCAATTAGAGCAACTCTCTTCTTACAACATTTTGAAATTAATTGTGAACTACTAATTGTGTTTGCATATTCATTCGTCCATAAATTTTGTTTACCTCGACCAAAACTCATTTGGATTATTTTTCATCATCAAAAGCAGCATATTTGATTCTTGAGTAATTCATCCTCTATTTTGAGTTTTGAATAGTGATACTTGGGACTTAAACTACATTTTTGTATTATTTAACATCAAATAATATTATTCAAAAATAACCCAAAGATTAATTTGAGTTCAAAACGAGTTTGTTTTAAAGGTTTGACCGAGCAATAACTAGTGGTCAAAGTTTGACATGATAAATGATGAATATCAAACCCAAAAATATTACTAGAAATAAATGATATTAATTAAGGTTTTTATGTAGTGTTGATATTTTTCTTATGGTTATTTTTATTGAGAAGAAGAAAAGAATGGATTAAAAGTTAAAGTTAATTTTAGGTTTTTTTAAATAAAAAAGAGTTATTAAAAGAGCACATGTCATTTACTTGGCTACCTACCCTCTCTTCTTCACCAAGAAGTGCCGAGAACAACCCTTTCTTCTTTTTTCTCCATTTTCTTTCAACTTCTTCCACTTTCAAGCCATCTTTCTATATTTTTAACCCTCAAATCACCCATTAAACATTAAATCATTAACCTAAAGCCCCAAAACTTACCATATCAATAAAAAACATTTGGAAAAGATGAAGAAAAGGCATATGGGTGTTCTTGATGAATAGTACCTAAAACATTATAAGGTAAGTTAATGGAGTTTTGATTATTTTTAGTACATAATTTTGATATAGTTGCATGCATTGATGAATAAAACACATGAAATTCAATGTTTATGCAACATTATGAAGATAAAGAAGAGGAATTAAATGAGAGAGAGAAAGAGAAAGAGAACAAATAAAGAATTGTTGGTGAAATTGAAGTTGATGGAAGCTTAATTCGAAAAATTGGACATCAATTTGATATGTGTTCTTGCAATTCTGTTTTTTCCTAAAAATTGTGTATAGGTAATTTAGAGTTCTTGAGATAAAATTGGGAGTTTATGAAATTATTGTTAAAAATATTTTATTGGATTGTAAACGAAGTAGTATATGTGACTAATTTAAATTTTGGACTTATAATTTGTATTTTTCCCAATTTGCATACATTATGTTTGAATTGGGAAACTTGATATACATGATATTTTTTACTAATTGGTGAGATGAATATGTCTTAAATATTGCATGAACTAAATTAAAACCAATAACAGAAGAAAAAAATTGACATTAAGTAGTAACATTTGCTTTGGTCAAATATGTAATAGCTTGAATTGGCTATTATGAGTGTTTATCATTAAATTTCAATGGAATTTAATTAGATTTGCCCCTAGTAATATAGATAGAAACTGAAAGAATGCGATAAGGTTTGTATGCTAATTAGGAAGCTATCAGTACTGCGTCATGATATGTGTTATTAGACTGCATGGCTTCGAGAGCTTGGTTCTAGTGTAAGACATTTGATTTGTGTTATGAATTGCATGACTCGGAGAGCTCAGTTCCAATATGAATGTATATAAAAAATAGACCGTATGGTTCCGAAAACCCGGTCTTGTATTTTAAACTCCTGCTTATCCAACTCGATGATGCAATTCTGTAATAGCCTAGATCACTCGTCCACAGATATTGTCCTCTTTGATTTGCCCATCGGGTCAAGGCTCTCACAGTTTTGCTCTTCCCACTCCCAGGAAAATGCGTCGGCCAATTTTTTCTTTCAAAAGATCCAATATTTTGACAGAACGGAATTCTTCATTTCAAAATCCTAATTTGAAGTGGCTCTTTCGTTCATTCATTGGAAAGAGGAAATTTCTTCAAATTTGAGCATGGGAAAGAAGTATTTGTACTCTTATAAGGCGTACTTCGTTTTCCTCTCCAACCGATGTAGAGTCTCACAATCCACTCCCTTTTAGGGCCTAGCGTCCTTATTGGCACAACAAGTCGGGAACCAGCTTTGATACCATTTGTAACAACCCAGACTACCCGTCCATATATATTATCTACTTTAGGTTGGCCATCGAGCCAAGACTCTCAAGATTTTGCTCTTCTCGCACCTAAAAAATGTGTCTATAGGGAAAAGGTATTCGTACCCTTATAAGATGTACTTCGTTCTCAGCTCCAACTAATGTGAGATCTCACAATCCACCCCCTTAGGGCCCAACGTCCTAGCTGGCATAATGGGTCGGGAACCAGCTCTAATACCAATTGTAACAGCTCAGACCATCCGCTCATAGATATTGTCTGCCTTAGGTTGCCCATCGAGCCAAGACCCTTAAAGTTTTGCTCTTCTCACACCCAGGAAAGCGTGTCTATGGGGAAGAGCTATTTGTACCCTTATAAGACGTACTTCATTCTCCTCTCTAACTGATGTGTGATCTCACAACTTTCGAATATATATGGACGAGTGATCTAGGCTGTTACAAAATCTGTTGGATTTTACTTTAGGAAAATTACAAAAAGCAAATAAATGCATGATTAATCATTAAAGAACTTCAAATGAAAGTAGTGATTGAATGTACAATTAATTGATCATTGTACAATTAGATATTAATTATTATAATAGATACATGTTTGTATTTCATAAATTGATTTTAAATACCTATTTATGCTTAGAAATAAATGAAGATATTTGTCTTCGAAAAATATTATATGTTATGCATGTTACGGTGGAATGAATTAAATTGAATAAGAAATAAAATTGTTTAAACATCACTAAGACTATAGCTTAGCGTGTGAATTTTCTTTCTGCGCGTAGATTTTGAAGAGAATTAGAAGAAAGCTATGGTGGATTTACTACAAGACAAGAATTACATCGAGGATCTCGGAAGACTTAGAGGTAGATGTAATATAAAATGTTATTTTTGTTTTTGGTTATGGCATGTACACATAAAGAAGTGAAGGATTACATGATTTTATTATGAATTATATATGAAAGTAATGTACAAATTTTGGTTTAGATGAGTTGAAATGATGGGTAAATTATATTGTCAAGGAGTTTGACATGGAGATGGATAGTTAAGTAGCTTGCATGAGAAGTATATTGAAGTTTATTGTAGGAGATTTTAAGTAAATATAAAGGAAACTTTGTCAAAATTTTTATAAAGTGAATAGTAATTTCTAGAATAATGACGTTTTACATAGAAAATGTTATAGTTTGAAGTATTATATATTTAAGAATATGGTAACATTCAGTATGCCTATTCCATTATTGTGTGTAGGGTGTTATAGTGTTATAATAAGAAGGATTTCAGCACATTTTTAAGGATAAGAAGTAGAAACTGTCCAAAGAAGCAACGACTATTAGTCGAGGAGAGATATGTTGCTCATTATACAAGACACATTTAAAGTTGAGTGGCGGTGGAGATGTATATACGGCCAAAGAGGAAACTCCTCCAAATTTGTGGTATCGACAATTTTGATGCATGATGAGAAGGGATTAAAGTTTTTGGTTTGTAAATCCCTTGTCCCAAGATCACTGTTTGGCTAGAAAGCAGTATAGAGTCTCTTACAAAAGAAGATTTACTAGGAAGTCAGAGATATTGGAGTTGATGCATTCAGTTGTCTATGGCCCTATTGAGGAGGATTCACTAGGAGGTAACAAAAATTTACATTTATTGTTGATGCTTCAAGGAAGACTTGGGTGTACATATTGAACTTAAAGATTCAAGTATTTGAAATTTTTCATAAATTTCATATCATGGTAAAAATGGAAGATGAGAGAATGTTGAAGTGCCTACAGACATGTAATGAAGGTGAGTATGCTTCCAAGGTGTTTGAAGATTAATATACACTGCATGGCACTAGACATGAAAAGACAAAACCATGGACTTTACAATATAACGGTGTTGTTATGAGGATGAGTAGAACAATTATAGAGAATGTTCATTGTATGCTTTAAATTTCTATGTTACTAAGGACATTTTAGGTTGAAACAATCTGAACTGTAATCTACTTGATTAATATAGCTACCTCAATTCCATTTAATTTTGAAATTCCTAAGAGAGCATGGACTGGTAAAGATATCACATATCATCATTTGGGAGTTTTTAACTACAAGATATTTAGACATGTACCCAAGGATCAAAAATAGAAGCTTGACTCAAAGGCTATACTTTACATTTTTGTTGGATATAATGGTGATCAATTTGGCTTCATACTCTATGACCCAGAAAAGCAAAAGGTGGTTAGGAGCAAGGAGTATTCTATGAGAACGAGAGAGGTATTGATCTTTTGAGAGGAGATAAGTCATCATACAGTAGCTCATCATATGACATCGTTAATTCTTCGCCAATTTCTTCTATTATTAAGTAGTCCACAGGTGAAGAGGATGAAGTGTGTGACCAAACATATGTTGATGATAATCAAATATAGCCTGGTATTAATGAGCTATATGAACCACATTTGGGTAATGCTAAAGATAAAGTTTTTTAGGAAAATAAGCAGGGGAAGCAATTGGATTCAACAACTATGATATACATATACGCAGGTTGATAAGGGAGAAAAGGCCTTCTACAAGGTATCTAAGTTCAGAATACCTATTGGGTACTATTGAGGAGAAGCCTGAGAATGTGCAAGAGATTGCATCTTTTGATGACAAAGATCCCTAGCTCACAACTATGAAGGAAGAGATGAATTCTCTAAAGAAAAATGATAAATATAAGCTTTTGAAGCTTTCAAAAGGCAAAAAGGCACTAAAAATAGGTGAGTGTTCAAAATAAAGAAAGATGGTGACAAACTGCTAAAGCACAAGGCAAGGCTAGTGGTGAAAGGGTTTAATCAAAATAAGGATATAGATTTTGATGAAATCTTCTCACCAATAGTCAAGATGACCTCAATTCAAACAATTTTGGGTTTGACTGCGATTTTAGACCTTGAACTTGAACAAATGGATGTTAAAACAACCTTCTTCTATGGAGATTTGGAAGAAGAGATATACATAGAGCAACTAGAAAGTTTCAAAACTAAAGGTAAGAAAATCTTATTTGTAAGTTAAAGAAAGGCTATATTGGTTAAAACAAGTTCCAAGGCAGTATTATCAATAGTTCAATTGTTTTATGATGGATCATGGTTAAAAACAAACTTATGTTGATGCTTGTGTGTATTTTAAGAAGTTCACATGTGATAACTTCATCATTCTTCTTCTATATGTTGATGATATGTTGATTATGGGTCAAGATGTTGGAAGAATCCAAAAGTTGGAGTATTTGTCTAAATCTTTTGATGTGAATGATTTGAGACCTGCAAAGCAGATTTTAAGTATGGAAATAACTCGGGATTAGGAAGAGTAGGAAATAATGGTTGACACAGGAGAGATGTGTTAAAAAGGTACTAGAAAAGTTCAATATGAGTCATGTCAAGCTAGTTAGCATACCACTAGAACCTCACTTCAATCTGAGTAAGCATGCATATCTCTTAACAAAAAAGGAGAAAGATGATATGTACTCATCTATATTAGGGTCTTTGTTGTATGCAATAGTGTGCATAAGGCCAGATATTGCATAAGCTATTGGGATAATGAGTAGATTCTTGTCAACTCCAAGGTAGGTTCACTAGGAATTTGTGAATGGATTCTGAGATACTTGAGAGGTACGTTAAAGTGGAGTTTGTGTTTTAGTGATGGTGATCCAACTCTAAAAGGTTTTACTTATGTAAATATGGCTAGAGATCTTGATGAAAAAAAGTCCACTTTAAGTTTTTTGTTCAAGTTAGCAGGGAGAATCATCTCATGGCAATCCAAGCTACAAAAGTGTGTGGCTTTATCTATGATTTAAATAGAGTTTATAGCTACAGTGAAAGCTTGTAAGGAGATGCTCAAGTTGACAAGGTTCCTTAAAGAGTTGGATGTGAGTAAGAAGACTATGAAGTATTTTGTGATAGTCAAAATGCTATTGACTAAGCAAAAATAATATATATCATTCTTATGCAAAGCATATAGATGTCATATATCATTGGATGAGGTCTGTGATTGAGGAGAAATAATTGATGTTGAAGAATATTCATACAAATATGAATGGTGTTGATATGTTAACTAAAGTTATTCCTGAAAAAAAACATAAGCTATATAGTAAGCTTTTCAGGATGTTTCTCTAGTAGATGTTAAAGAATAATGTGTTTTTCCCATTATTGGGCTAGAGGGGGAGATTATTAAGTGTTCATCCCTATTTTGAGGCTTTCGGTGATCGTAGACACCTTTATGGTTTGTAAGGATGACTAGCAAGTGAAAATAATATAGATGAGGCTGTGAAAATAATATAGATGAGGCTCTTTTGGAGGGAGGCACGACAATGTAGGGTACTACACATTCATATCATTAAATTACACAATCGTGTATATCAACTATGTAAGCACGCATGCCTGTGTAGAGTGGCATATGCCTGTATTCTCCACTTACATGATCATGTGGATCAACCGTGTGAGTCTCTAGAATCGTGTGAAGAAAGAGTAAAGAGTAAAGAGTGAAGACATACATAGTCATGTACACACCCGTATTCATGACATACACAACCATGTGTGATGACTGCGTATCTTTCTGTGATCCTGTACATCTGCTAGTGAGTCTATGTTGAAGATACATGGTCACTTGCACAACTGTGTATATGACCGTGCACAGTTCAGAAAACCTATTTCATGATATAAAAGAAAAAAATACATAGGTTTTGCATGTTAGTGAGACTATAACATCCAAAAGTGAAGAAAAACAAAGAGACTACAAGTAGTGTAATATTCTCATCCTTTTTTATTATTTTTAGGATTAGTGTAAGAGTTTGTTGACTGTTACATCAATTTTGATTTCAATCCTGAAACTTTGTGAGACAACTTGTTATTGTGGCATCATAGATTAAACTTTGTAAATCCTTATTTGAATTTAGTGGATTTGCTTGTTGATTTATCTCGTGATTTTTTCCTCTACATTAAAGGGTTTTTCATGTAAATCTTGGTGTTTATTTCATTATTAAGTTTCTTATTCTCATACTAATTTTCTGGTTAAATTTGAAGAGTATTTTAGCTGTTGATATTTGGTTGATCTTTTAGAGAGTTGGATTATTATCTCCCAACATGAAGTCCCCTCTAATTTGTACTTCAAATTTTCTTGTTTTCCTTGAAAGCGAGTGCTCAAATTCCTCCAATCCTTACCAAACACAACTAAAACAAAATTTTTCAAGTTGAACTCCATCCCAAGTTTTGATTTCTTTAATAATATTGACAATAAAGTAAAGTGAAAAGAACAAGAAGATAGCATGCATAAAGAAAATGAACTCTTCTAACCTTTAACTATAAAAAAAATCTTTTATAAAGAGTCCACTTTTTTTAGATTTTTTCAACTCGATGTCGAAGCTTTAAAATTTTTAAATTGAGTGACTAACATTTTAAAACTTAACAGTAAAATTGAAAATGTTAATTTTTTCTGATGTGGTTGACGTGAGCTTTATTATTCAAGACATAATTATCACCTAGAAAAAGAAAAGTGTCAAACTAAGTATACAAGACATATCCTATTTTAGTATCTAAATACCCCTTATTCATCTTATTTTCTAAAAACCTAGAAACTGCAAACAGTATTTGTCTAAGTGTTTATGATGCACCTTTGCTTCTCCAACTTCTCCCACCGTCGCCATAACCTACATCTATCGCCTTGTCAGAAAAGGAACTTATCAAACAACACTAGTTAACAAATTTCATTTATATAGACAATTTTATCTGCAATCTTGAACCATATGCTTTTGACTTTAAGTAACCAAAGCCCTCAAAGGGTTCGACTTTAAGCCAACAAAATTCAACCATGAAAAACATCGTTATACCTCCTCTCATCATCGCAATAGTTAATAACATAATTGAGATTGTGGACCAAAAGAAACATTACAAAGGTGTTTGTTGATGACCATAGAACAAGTATATGACAAAGATTCATTACTCAAATTGAAAAGACGCTCGGATTTAATATGTTTGACACCTTCATAGAAACTGCTAAAGCTTATGGTATTGCAACTTTTAGGCTTCGGGGATGCAAACCTATTTTGAATTTTCCTTTATAAGTTGGGAATTCAAGTTCTAGTGATTTGATTTCTATGGAATCTAGGATTTCAGAGACTAATAACTATAAGAAAAATGAATATTAAAGGTACAGAGAGTGTGAAGAGTAACAAGTTGGTAAAGACAAATAGCTCTTTTTCAACCAATGTCAAGGAAGAGAAGATGGAAGCTTCTTTATCAGAAAGTGACGTCAAGGTTGAGGGAATTGCTAGAGAAACAAAGATCACAATGATAATACTTTAACAATTTTAGGATTTATAAAAAATAAGATAAATAAGATTTGACCTATATGCTTAGTTGAACACTTTTTATCATCTTTCACAATTGAGAAATATAATTTTTTAATAACAAAACTCTAGTTAGCCACATTAGTAAATTAGTAACGGAATTAATGTTTTCAAATGTTAAAATTTTCAAAATTTAGTCACTCAATTGAAAAAATTTTAAACTTTGACATTGAATTAAAAAAATCAAAAGGTTAGACATTGTTATGAATATTTTTCATTAAGGAGAAAAACAAAAAATAAAGGAGAGAAGCAGATAGAAGAATCTTGGAGAAAAGAAGGAGGACACAAGCAGAGAGAGGTAAACAGTTAATTCGTATATTTCTTCTGTTAGGGAAACGATTACAGCCGTATTTTTATACTACCCATAATTATATTTGCAGTTATATAATTGATGTAACATTTTATATGTAATAATTCCTCTCACTTTAGAAAACCTTGTCCATAAGGTTAACATGAAAATTATTAAGGAGGTATACAAAATGGTTAAAAAAGAAACAAACATGATTTTCTCTTTAACAACAATAAACTTTCCATCACCCTTCTGTAATTGTCTAATAACATTCTGATTGTTGTTCTCTTTTAAATGTTTAAGTTGGTGATCATGAAGGTGGAGAGTGATTTTGATTTTCTACTAAGTTACTCGCTATGAATGTCAATGGTGAATGAATCACCAACTTGAGACTTCCATAAGCATTGTGCCTTATTTTTAGCATCAATGGTGAATGAGCACCTACTCTAGAATTCCATACGTGTTCTCATTGTTCTGTTCTATAATCACCATAATCCTTATATTAAAATTCAATTTGTTCCCAAGCCTCTCTTGTTAAACATCATTATCTATCTTTCTATAGTTAACAATATTATAAAACCTTTGACCTTATCTGTCAATCATTGTGGTATCAACAATAGCTTTGCATTTTCTGAGATAGCCATTCCTCTTGATTACATAAATTAATTAAACATTGCTTTAAGGCTATCTATCTCATTTTAATGTTAACCTTATCATACTTGAATTTTTTGCATCCATTTCTCACTTCAAATATGAGATTCCTTACTTTTTTAGATTCTTTCTTCAAGCTTCTTAAACTCTTGATTTTTTTTCCTATTTATGGAATTTCCTAGTCAAGAATCATAAAACTCTAATAATATTTTTATGAATATTCTTTATTAAAGTGACAAACAAAAAACAAAGGAGAAAAGAAGAAAGAAGAACCCAAAAGGAGAAGAGAAGGTAAAGAGACGCATAAGAAGACAAAAAGGCAAATAGCCAATTCATATATTTCTTCTATTAGGGAAACAATTATAGGTGTATTTTTATACTACCCACAGTTGCACTTACAGCTGTATAATTGTTGTAATATTTTTACGTAACAATTCCTCATACTTTAAGAAACCTTATCCATAAGGTTAACGAGAAAATTATAAAGAGGTTTATACAATGGGTAAAAAGAAACAATCATGTTTTCTTTTTCACAAACCGAACTTCCTATCACCCTTTTGCAATTGTCCAATAACTTTTTGATTATTATTCTCCTTCAAATATTTAAGTTGGTGATTATGAAGGTGGAAAGTGATTTTGATTCTCTACCAGGTTGCTATCCGTTAACGTCAATGGTGAATGAATCACTAACTTGAGATTTTCATAAGAACTAGTCCTTATTGTCAACATCAATGGTGAATGAATCACCTACTCATGAATTCCATACAACAGTACTCATGTTAAAATTCAAGTTGCTCTTAAGCCTCTCTTCTTCAACATCAATATTTATCTTTTGTCATTAATACTGTTATAAAACTTTTGACCTTGTTTGATAGTTATTGTTGTAATATCCCGTTACCGGGGTGACGGGTATATTGGAAAATTTGATCGGGTTAGGATTGAGTACAGGCAAAAGTTGCATTGCATAAGCATTATAGTTTCGATAGTCATTGGTAAATGATTATTGATTGTATAAGCATATGTATATGTGTACATACATGTATGACGATTCCCGACGTGATTGTGAAATCGGAAATTTGGTTATAATAGGACAGATGAGGATTGGATTGTGAAAAATTGGAATGAAATGGAATTTAGAGGAATGAAAATTTAAATATGAGTATAGGAATAAGAATTTCCTAATTTTGTGAATTTATGGAAATTTTCCCAGAATTTTTAGAGTAATGGATCCGGACCGGAAAATTGGCCTAGGGACTGATTAATGTGATTCCGGGTCCGAGATTGATTGGCAAATAATATGAAATAATTTGAATTATGATTTTGTGAATTATTGGTTGCGAGTATTGCGAAATTGGGAGAAAAATAGAATAAGAATCGGATGTATTAGACCCTAAGAATTGGACATGAGGCTGATAATCACATATATATATATGTATAAGCTTAAGATAAGCTTATTTTCTTCATTATCATCGTCGACGGTCGGGGGTGTGAGAAATCGTGGAGTTGGAGTTGTTTGAAGGATTTTCGACGGATTGAAGCGTGAATCAAGTAAGTTTATATGTGTTTATGTTATTTGATCATAGATTTGAGTTAGAAATTGTTTAGAAATTTGGAAAGTTACGATGATAGGGTTTCGTGGGTTTTTGATTTGGGTTTTTGAAGAATCATGAGTTAAATGATGGATTGAGGTTAGAAATAAGTTGGGTTTAAGGTTTAAAGTTGATTGAGAGTGTTTAGAATGAATTTGGATGAGTTTAGATGAAAAGATCAGATGAATTTCTGGGTTTCGGACGAGTTTTCTGGGTTCGCACGTCGCGACGTGTGATGAACACGCCGCGGCGAGCCTCCCTTCTGTCGCATGTCGCGGCGAGTAAATTATTTAGCGAATAAATTGGTGTTTGCGCCGCGACGAGCGTTCGCCCTTCGCACGCCGCGACGAGCGAAGGCGCACGCCGCGGCGAGCGACAGGATTTTCGCCGCGGCGAGGAAGCTGATTTGGAGAATTGGGCTTTTAGGGTTTTTGAGATTTGGGAATTTGAAATTGAGGACTCAATTGGCTCTAGAGTAAATTCT
>JAOTIZ010000001.1:2766466-2790495 GCA_027123425.1 Erythroxylum panamense
CACCCTCGCGGGGCACGGGCTCGGATGTCATTGTAGATGTCGGGTTCGGGTCTCGTCGGGAATGGGGTGCTACAATTGTTGTATCAATAGTAAGCTTAGCATTTTCTGAAGTAGTCATTCCTCTTTATTACATAAATTGATTAAAACATTGCTTTAAGGTTACCTATCTCATATTGATCGTAATCTGATTTTACCTAAATTTTTTGTATCTATTTCTCACTTCGAATATGAGATTCCTTAATTTTTTGGATACTTTCTTCAATTTTAAACTCTTGATCCCAATCATTTTTTATAATGTTTATAGAATTTCCTAGTCGAGATATTTAAAGCTCTGATATCACTTGTTATAAATATTTTTTGTTAAAGAGAAAAACGAAGAATAGAGGAGAGAAGAATCTACAAGGAGGAGAGAAGGCAGAGAAATTCCCAAGGAGAGAAAAAGGGAAATAGCTAACTCATATATTTCTTCTGCTAGAGAAATGGTTACAAGTGTATCTTTATACTACCCACAGTTGCATTTACTTATGTATAATTGTTGTAATACTTTGTACGTAACAATTCCTCCTATTTTAGAAAAACATATCCATAAGGTTAACAGGACAATTATTAAAGAAGTTTACATAATGGGTAAAAAAGAAACAACTATGTTTTCTTTTTGACAAATATGAACTTTCTACCACCCTTCTATAGTTGTCCAATAACATTATAATCATTATTCTCCTTCAAATATTTAAGTTAGTGATCATGAAGGTTGAGAGTAATTTTGATTTCTTTACCAAATTGCTCTCCACTAATGTCAATGGTGAATGAATCACAAACTTATGACTTCTATAAGTGTTGCTCCTTATTGTCAACATCAATGGTGAATGGATCAACTTCTCGAGAATTCCATACTTGTTCATTATTGTTCTATTTTATAATCATCACAGTACTTATGTTAAAATTCAAGTTACTCCTAAGCCCCTCTTTTTCAACATCATTATTCATCTTTTTGTCATTAATTCTATTATAAAACCTTTGCCCTTGTCTTATTTTTGTATCAATAGTAAGCTTGACATTTTCTGAAGTAACCATTCCTCTTGATCACGTAAATTAATTGAAGATTGCTTTAGGGTTATCTATATCATATTGATGGTAATTGAATTGTATATGAATTTTCTACAACCATTTCTCATTTCAAATCTTAGATTACTTAATTTTTTGATGCTTTCTTCAAACTTCTCAAACTTTTGATTCCAATCATTTTCTGTCATGTTTATGGAATTTTTCGGTCAAGAATCATAAAGCTATTATACCATTTGTTATGAATATTTTTGTTAAAGAGAAAAATGAAAAACAGAGGAGACAAGAAGAGAGAGGAAGAAGGAGAGAGAAAAGCAAATAGCTAATTTATATATTTCTTTTTCTAGGAAAACAATTACAAGTGTATTTTTATACTACTCATAATTGTCAATGATTTTAAAACCGAACTAGACCGGCCAGTTCGATGAGATTAACCTTGAACCGACCTGATTTTCTGCTTGATTTTTATTATTAACTGTTATAAATAAAAACCGGCCAATTTATTGTTAAACCAACTGGTTAAATCTGAATCGTGAAGAACTGTAAATACAATTCTTCTTCTTCTTCATGATGGGTCACCGACAAACTTGTGTTGTAAAATCTTCCCTAATATGTAAAATCGCAAATTAGATCAAGGATATAAAAGAATCATTCGCAACATATAAAGAGAAATTGCAAAACCCAAAGAGTACAAAGATTGAGAACAAAAAAAGTTTACCAAAAAGGAGAAGAAAACCACTTGTGATTATTGACAAGTCTTTCAAAATTTCCAGTTGATTGCAAAACAAACAAAACAATGAAACACCCAAGGTTCAAAAAACACTGAAACACCCAAAGTTCAAAGAAGAGAATAACTATCATAGAACAAACCCAAAGTCAGGTAGAGAAGAGTCATCAGTCATCGTTGACCAAAAAAACTACCCAAGTTTTCAAAAAAAGAACTATCATATAACAAATCCAAAGTCAAGTAGAAAAGAGTCACCGGAGAACAAACAAAACACCCAAAAGACATCCTTGTCCATTGCATACTAATAAAAGATTAATAATTTCTTATTGAATATTTCATTAAATATTTCAATTAAATATTTCATTTTTACTTATTTTATAATTTTGACTTCTTGTTTATTAAATACAACCTTTAAACTTTAAACCTAGTTTGAGTGAGCCTGCACCATTGAGGTTTTGTCCTCTTTGGTCTCCAGGCCTCCTTATTCATCTCCTTCTTCCAAGCCTCCTTATTCATCTCCTTCTTTGGAGGGATTCGGGAGTTGAACCTGGAACCTCAGAGTTTTGTTGAGTGCAAGACCCGTGCGTCTCAACGCAACAAAATCCTGAAGTCACAGGTTCAAGCGACGAGATCCGCGCCTGGCGACCAAAGAGGACAATACTAATTTGCTTGGTTGAAGTTCAGCAGACAAGATCCTCTAGCCCAACTAAACCAAAACCTTTCTTTGATCGGTTAGACAACCGATCGGATCTTTAAAATGTCGATAATTGCATTTATCATTTATGGCTATATAATTGCTGTAATATTTTATACAAAACAGACACCATATGTATGCTTCTTGAACAAACAAG
The DNA here is from genome assembly GCA_027123425.1 of Erythroxylum panamense. NCBI lineage: Eukaryota > Viridiplantae > Streptophyta > Magnoliopsida > Malpighiales > Erythroxylaceae > Erythroxylum > Erythroxylum panamense. Next base: position 2,769,107 of record JAOTIZ010000001.1, read on the forward strand.
ATTATTTGATACAATATGCAGTATAATGTTGCACAACGCAGTATCCTTATTTTTCCCGAATTTTGCAACAATGTTAAACCATTAGTATACAAATGAATCTATTGAGTAGAATGATACATCTCTATAGAGGATAAATACCTTATCCCCACCCTTCTGCTTCACCCACCAACAATTCTATCGTATGTCGGGAAAATATTGCTATAATACCAAACAACTTTCACTGAAGGCTTATGGCCAATCAGCCGTTTTGAACCTCTCAACTCCCAGTGGTCTTCGAGTTCCTTGCAGATTTAACTGTCGCTGGACAGCTTTATGTATTTACAAATAGATGACAACTACATGAATGAATTATAAGGATGCTTCCCAGACCCTGTAATCTCTTCCCTGGGTAGCCAAAGACCACTTTCTGGGTCCACTTGGTGGTTCGTAATAACCTGGTCCAATTTTCATCGCTACTTTCTCGTCGATGATAGCCGCATAGACATCCCTTTCTGCCTTGGCTATTTTAACCTTTCAAAACAGCATGTTCATATTAGCAAGTCCATGCTTGCTGTTCAAAAATTGGTCCATTCTTCTTGTGAATAGGATTTAAAAGGGTAGGAAGCAATTTCAGATCTGACTATTCAAAATAAAAACAAATGGATTGCACTTACCTTGCTCCGACAGTGGATTTTGTTCCTTTTTCTAAGAGCAATAAGAGCAGAAATCTCAGATCGGTGATGAGAGAAAATGTGGTCAAAAAAGACAGCTGGTGTGCCTGGATGAGTCAAGATGTATGCATATCCTTGCATTTCCTTCCCACCAGGAAATCTCCAATGCCCCTTTATGAAGAAACATCTTGGGTCAACTATCATCATAATACCAGTCTTATTGGCAGCGCAGAAACAAAACTGTATTCCATTTAATCTCCTAAAGGGGCTAACGGTTTAGCTGAGATCATTGCTCGGATATGTTTCCAACAAAGTAAGGCTTGAATGATGTCCTCTAATTGTTTCATCTATTGGTCTCCTTTTCGTGTTCTAAGAATTCCTCAATTTTTGGAACTAATGATTCGCCTTCTTTACCTTTTCTCCTACTCCTTGATTTTTTTCATTATTTTCTTTTGTTCTGCACCTAAGAACTGGAATATCTACTTTGTGTGCATGCAGCTTCCTTCTTAACCAATATTCTTCTCATTATAGAAACAACATATTCGGAATCTCATGTCTTTATAACTACTTTTAGTTTAAGTCTTTGATCAATTTCCTTCCTCTAGAAGAATCAAATGTAAAGCAGATAGAACCTGAGTAGAGCCAGTGTCATGATTCTCTATGAAGGTAACAGCGCGAGATGCCCACCACCCAACAACCCCAGGAGGCTTTCCCTTTTGGTCTGATAATCGCCAGTACTCACATCTTTCCAGCACCTACACAAAGTTAATAGCATCCTATCAATGCAGTAACCTTGTAACAAGTTGTTTTAATTATGTAATATCAGGAAGATAGGACAGGAAAATGGTTCATCAAGAGCAATACAGAAAGATCTATTTTCCCTGTCCTTATTCTTCGAGTTAAACAATTACGCCTTCATAAAGATGCCGGATCAGAATAATGAAAGAACAAGTTTTGGCATTACTCTCAATTTCATGAAGCCCTTCCAATTATGTTAAAATTGTTCATGATATTTTGATCATTACCGAATGAAGAATGCCCTTAGTGGTGATATCAAAAGCACCAGCAGTTCCACCAGTCGCATTGATCCAGTCAATAATTCTCTGCCGATGAGCATCTTGATTGTAATTCATTTCACCATATGTGTAACCGAGAGAATCCCAATACTCGCCAACTGCAAAATAAGGTTCACTTGCATCCAGGTAGTCTTTGACATAGCCTCCCCAGAAACCTCTGGCAAAATCAAGCCTCCATCCATCATACCCAATTTCTTTTCTACAGATCAAACATGATCATAAATTAAGCAGATATAGAATAATCCCTTCATTTAAGGATCGACGCATGTTAAGCACAGAAAGCCTACCTGAGCAGTAGGAAGGGCTTCTAACTAATTCAAACAACTAAAGATATGAATAACAACAGAACATGGTTATAAAATGATTATCTACTCGCCTTAGCTTGGATCTTAAATGATAGAATCCAGAGCAAGGAAGCTTTCCACGAGATGAAGTTCAGGCATGTTTCAATTACTTATGTCAACCATATCATCTTTCCAGCACTATCAAATTCAAATTCAGTTTGTCCTCAAATCATCAACCAATGACATAACTAGAAAACAAGTACAAGCAAGCAACAAATAGAATCAATCAACAAGATTTTAAAGACAATGCCGAGGGAAAACATGATTTATGACTAAGCTTTTTTTTTCAGATTTTTAATCTTTTTAGGATATTTTGTACCCTTGTAACTAGGATGATAGTTTCCTATTTAGTTAGGATATCCCATAATTATGGGATCTAATTATTTTTGTTTTCCTATTTAGTTGGGATATTTTATGATCGTCGAATCTAATTGTTTTTGTCTCTCTTTTTATTGATGGGGTAACTTGTATATAATTGACCTTCTTCACACCTGTAAACAACTTAATGCAGAAAATATTTCTCAATCTCGAGTACTCTCATGGTACTATAGCTGTAAAGCTTTGACTTCCTAGAGAAAATCGATCTGAGTGTTAAGCCTTCATTGCCGACATTCTAGTGACTCTGACCAACTTTTATTGCTAGTGACTTTTTTTCCTTTAAGCAATCAACCTTCGTTGTCTAAAGCTCCTTTCCTTTTTTTTTTTTTTTTTGGTGTGTGTGAAGAAGTCAGAGGCGGTAGAGACAACTACTACAACACAATTGGAGGAGACAGCTCACTCTCAACATCTCAATTAATTGCAAAATATCCAAATTGCATATATGTTGAACAAAAATTTTACCTTAATGGGATTAACTCGTTTGCACCTTACTAAAACGGAAACTAAAGATCAGTCATCTCACAGACACGAGGCCAAAACCAAGGATCCTCAATTTGAAGCAGGAGATGAAGAAGATTCCATAATTATGGAATGACTATAGAACTCTATGCCACTTGAGATTATTGATACACTATGACCTTTGTCACCGCCAAGGATACTTGAGATGCACTCCAATAACTGTATTATAAGGCTAGCACAATCTAAGTGTACTAAGTCAAGGTAAAGACCATGACTACAAAACAAGGGAGTAGGTCAATTACTGAATATGCCAATCAATTAAAATCCTTGTGGCAATGGCATAACTATTATAGGATTCAAAAACTAAATGTCCTGAATATGAAGCCATTTTAAAAGACTTAAGGAAGATAGAGCCTATAATTCTTTTGCTGTACTTTATTTGGACTTTGACCAAGTGAGAATCGGGATGCATGAAGTTCCACATTTTAATGAGGTTGTGAACTAGTTTGTCAAGAAGAAAGTAGAAGAAACCTAATGCTTGAACCAAAAAACACGGCCAACTCTGCTATGGTAGCTAAAGGTGGCAATAATTCAACTACAAATTTTGATGAAACTCCAAAGGAGTGCTAACCTGTGGCATACTTACTGTCAGAAGGTATGTCATACCTATAAAAAGTGCTGGAAGTTTCATGCAAAGTCTCCAACCCAAGAATGGGTAAAAGAGGAGATCAATTTACAAAAGATGGTCAAGCTCATGTTGTTGCAATTCAACAAAATGAAGTAACACCTCAGGAGTTGGGTGGTCTCAACCAAGAAGAGGTCCAGAGGATAAGATCTCTTATTAATAACCTCGACAGACATTCAGGTACTTGTTCTTTGACATATTTAGGTGAGTTTCCAGTATCTATTAGATTAAACGTTGGGAAAAACCCTTGCCAACTCGTAATGGATCAAGAGTTATTGACCACATCAACCCTTTTTCACATATTTCCCATCTCCAAGCAATAGAAAATAGCCCCACAAATCGTTCATTGACCACTGTAGCAGGTATAGGAAATGTAAAGATTAGTCCATTACTGATTACAAAAAAGTTCCATATCCTTAGTTTTATCCACGAACCTGAACCTTATCAACAAAGTGACTCGATATTTGAACTTCTATGGGATTTTTTATCATAATTATTATGTACTTAGGACGAGGATTCAAGGAAGACAATTGAACATGCTAGAGTATGGGATGATCTCTCCTACCCTGGAGAACTGAACCTATCAAGAAAGATTAAGGGCAATTTACCTCAATCCTTTCTTTTAGAATCTTTTTCATCCAAAAAAGACACCATCACCAACTTGGACATCCATTCTTTATATTCATTAAAATTCTATTGCCTTCTTTATTTAAAGGTCTAAATATTGACGATATTCATTGTAAAGTTTGTGAACTTGCCAACCACAAATATGTATCTTTTTCAAATATTAATCAAACAAAATCTATCCCTTTTTATCTCATTTATAGTGATATTTAGGGTCCTCCAATTTTTGATATTTTTGGGGCAAAATGTTTATTTCTTTCATTGATGATTGTAACCATAGTAATTGGATACGTTTACTACAAACACAAATCTCTTATCAGCAATATCCTCCCAAATTTTTATTCCAGGATTAAAAATCAAAATGGGGTCAATACCAAAAGGTTTAGATTTAATCATGCTTAAAATTATTTCAATTAAGTCCATCTTGTGTTAATACCCTATAACAAAATAGAGTGACAAAAAGAAAAAGGGTCACTTCCTTATTATCCCGAGCCTTCTTTTTTCAAAAGAAATATACCTAAATCCTTTTAAGGGGAAACAGCATTGACAACTATTTTATATCTTATAAATCATTTTCCTTCAAGAGTCTTAAGATTCAAGAGTCCAATGGAAGTCAACATTTTATCATAATCTACAAACTACATATAACCTTGTTCCTAAGGTATTTGGTTGTGTCATCTGTCCATGCTCATGGAGAAAATCGTGAAGAGTTAGATCCAAAGGCACTAAATTGTTGTCTTTGAGGCTACTCTTCAACCCAAAAAGGGTATAAGTATTATCATCTTCTATCAAAAAGGTTTTATACCTGAACAGATGTCACTTTTAATCAACATGAGTCTTATTTCACCACTCCTTATCTTTAAGGTAAGAATTAAACAATAGAAGATAAGGATAGGAGGGACCTGAGGGGATTTCTTCTTGGTTGACCTACCATCTTCATCTAAGTTTATGTCTAAATCTATACCTCAAAATCAACAAGGAAAGACATTTTATCTTTAAGAATGTGAGATTTGGTATAGTGCATTCAAGGAAAAAGATGATTACTCTTGGATCTACAAAAGCCCAAACCTCTAACCTGAATCTTGAGAATGATGTAACAATTTCTGAACCTTCTTTGCATAGTTAAATTGAATTTCACACGAAAATAATGATCAAGATCTTCCCATGACTATTAGAAAAGGGATTAAGGAATGCACCAAGCAGCTACTATATCCTCTTATTTATTTCCTTTCTTTCAAAAAATTTTCACCATCTCATAGAGCCTTTCTTTGTTAGCCTAAACACCACTGTCATCCCTAAAACCCTATCTAAGGCTTTAACCAATGAGAAATAAACAAGCTATGAATGCAAAATCGGAGGCATTGGGAAAAAATAAAACTTGGGAGTTGGTGAAGCTATCGATTGGGAAGAAACTTGTGGGCTATTAATGGCTCTATCGATTGGGAAGAAACTTGTGGGCTATTAATGGCTTTACATAGTGAAGTATAGGGCAGATGAATCGATTGAAAAATATAAAGCAAAATTAGTGGCTAAAGGTTATATCCAAACTTATGAAATCAACCACCTAGAGACTTTTTATCCAATTGTAAAGATGAATGATATTAGAGTTCTCTTATCTTTGGCAGCTAATTATGGTTGAGAATTGCACCAATTTGATGTCAACAGTGCATTTTTGCATGGAGAACTCAAGAAAGAAATCTACATAAAAGTGCTACCAAATTATAGGAATAATTTGGCTACTCAAACTGTTTGTAAGGAGTAAGACCTTATATGGACCGAAACAATCATCATAAGAATGGTTTGAGAGATTTGTAAGGGTAATGATGGCTATAAGGGTATAGATAAAGTGAAAGGGATCACATATTGTTCATCAGACACTCACCTTCAGGAAAGTCACAACACTTAGTGTATGTTGATGGCATAACAGTGACAGGGGATGGACAAGGAAAGACAATCTCTAAGTCAATGTTTCGCTAATGAATTCGAGATCAAGGAGTTAGGAAGGCTGAAGTATTTCCTCGGCATTAAAGTAGCTCACTCTAGTAAAGTTATTTTTTTCCAACAAAATTTTTATTGCTCTCCTAAGAGAAACAGGCAAGACAACTTGCAAACCAAGTACTATAATAGACCTGAACTTTAAACTTGAAAAGGTAGAGGAGGATTTTGCAATAAAGAACGCCTTGTAGGAAGGATCATTTATTTGTCTCTCACACGACTAGATATAGCACATGCAATAAGTGTAACAAGTCAATTCATGCATAGTCCAAAAAGAAGTTTATTTGCAAGCAACTCACCGAGTATTATAATATTCCAAGAGGACACCACAACAAGGTATTTGGTTTAAGAGAAATGGAGGTCTGGTAATTAAGACATATGCCAATGATTATGTAGGATGGATTGCTAAAAGCATATCAACTTCAAGAAATTGCACCTTTCTTGGTGAGAACCTGGTCATATGAAGTGTGGATATTAGCTAATTCTCTATAATTAATTAGTTGATATTCTATTAATTAGTAGCTGAGTTAATAGGATTTTATTGCTTAGAGAATAAATAGATTCTCCTTGATTTAACGAGGTGATTATGACTGCATTGTCATATATATTTCTTGTAATATTCATTAAAAAATTAAGGAAAATTTACTTTCCCCTCATTCTCCATGGTATCAGAGCCACGACTCATTCACAATTTTTTTTTCCTTCTTCATTCAAATCAGTCCTATATGGACTATCGTTGAACGATGACTGGCAAGTAGAGAAGCTCCTCATCCTCCAATGATGATTTCAACATTTCTTGTGTGACTAATCTGGGCGTTGTAATGGAAAACGTACAATGTAGTTGTGATCTTCTTGGCTCAAACTTGCCTTCTCAATTGACGAATCACAAGTTGAATGGCCAGAATTACCCAGAATGATCTCAAACAATAAAGTTGTCCATTGATGATAGAGGAAAAGTCAGATATTTGAGTGGAAAGATAATAAGGCTGACTTCAGATGATCCAAATATGGCAATATAGAGTTCAAAAATTCTTTGATCACAACTTGGTTGATTAATTCCACGGAACTTATAATTGGAAAACCCCATATGTTTTTGCCAACAGCAAAAGATGTATGGGATATGAATTGCAAGACGTATTTTGATATTGAGAACTCTTCTCAAATTTTTAAACTAAAAACAACGAAGTGGGAAGTGGAAGGCCAAGCAAGGAGACCGTGACGTTACTTTGTTTTTTAACAAACTTGTAACCTTGTGGCAGAGGCTGAAGGTTTTGGAAATAGAGGCTGAAGGAGAGAGGAAAAACAACAAAAAGTTGTGGCGTGGTCACTTTAAACACGATTCACACAAATGCAAAACATGTTGGAAAATTCATAGGAAGCCAAAAATTTAGAAGAACAAACAATTCGGAGGAAATCGTACGTCCCAAGCCAACATTACTGAATCTGAGCCCAAAACATTTGCTGGCACACAGCCTTTCACAAAAGAATAGATAGAGAAGATCTGTAAAATTCTTCAGTCTCAAAATTTCTCCAGTTTCAAATCATACATGTTTTTTAGTTCAGAAAGGTAATTATCTAGGCAACTCTTATTTCAATGTCAATTCAGATTCTTGGATAATGATTCTGGGGCAACAGATTATATGATTGGGCGTTCTAAATTGTTTTCTTCCTATAGTCTTCTTCAAGAAATTAGAGTAAAAATAGCAGATGGTTCCTGATAGCTTTTTGGGTCATAAGCCCATATTAACTTACTCTAGGAGGAATAGGAGGCAGGAGCAGCACATGGACCCTAAACCCTTGCTCACGTATTCCAGAAGGAATGCTAGGAGAGAGCAAATTGTGAGTGAGGGGGGTGAGGATTCGGTTAGGGGAGTTAGTTAAAGGAGAGAGAGGGAACTATGTAAAGGGGAGAGAGGGTAGTGCAAGGGGAATCTGAGATCTTGCATTGTACTCGGCTGAATGCTGAGAGGGCCATCAGTGGCTGAAGCTTAGTACTTGTAGAATATACTACGAGGCTATAGCTATACTATCAATAACATACCTTATTCTCATCCTTTGCTTATCAGTTCCTACCCAGCAATTGCTGGGAAAGGTTCAATTGTTCTTTCCCCTGACCTTACACTCCAATGTACTTCAAGTTCCTAAATTGTCCTTAAATTTGTTGTTAGTCAGTAAAATAATTATTGATCAAAATTATTGAGCTAATTTTTCTTCATCTGATTGTCAATTTCAAGATTTGAACACGGGAAAGATGATTGACAATGCTAAACAAGTTCGAGGTCTCTATTTCTTCTAAAATGGATATGACTCAAATAGGCAATCCCAGAGAACTTGTCGTAATTATATTTAAATACTCCATGAGAATAAAATTATGTTATGGTATTTTAGATTTAAACATCCAAGTTTTCATTATATGAAACGTTTGTTTCTGAAGTTTTTTACAAATAAGGATCTAGCTTCATTTCAATGTAAAATTTGTCAAATTGCTAAACATCATCAAACATGTTCCCTAGCACAACCTTACAAAGCCACAAAACCCTTCTCTATAATCCATATTGATATTTGTTAACCTTCAAGAATACAAACAATAATTGGAAAAGGATGGTTCATAAAGTTCAACAATGACCATACTAGAATTACTTGTTATTTTTACTCAATAATAAGCCAGATGTCAAGAGTGTATTACAAAACTTTTATAACATGATCTAAACAAGATTTCAAACTAGAAGTCAAGTTTTTAGAAGTGATAATAGAAAAGAATATTTCAACAACGTTTTAAGGAATTTTTTTTGCGGAAAAAGGTATTGTCAAAAAAGGTATTGTTCATTAAAGCTAATGTACTGATAGCCCACAACAAAATATAATAGCAGAAATAAAAAATAAACATCTATTAGATATTGTAAGCTGTCTAATATTTTCAACTAATACTCCTAAGTACTTATAGGGTGAGGCTATCCTACCAACGACATATTTGATCAATAGGATGTCTCAAAAGCTTTAAAATTTTGAACACCTCTTAATTGTTTCTCGATTATCACATGGTCTCCCTCTTAAGTTTGGGTGTATTGCATTTATTCATATTCATGACAACGGTCAAGAAAAACTTAATCCTAAAGCACCAAAATGTTTTTTTGATTGTTATCCTTCAACTCAAAAAAAAGGGTACAAGTGCTTTGATCCAATAACCAAAAGATTTTTTATTTCCATGAATGTCACCTTTTTTGGAAGATAGACCTTTTTTTTTCTCTCACATCATCTTCAAGGGGAGATGCGTAGCAAAGATTCATTTTTTTATAAGGAAAATTAGACTAAGGTGAACACTGACAATGATATAGATATTTTTCTATAATCCTATTTCAAACAATGATGGTGTCTCAAATAATGAAAATAAGGATTCATCTTCGATGACTTTACAAATCCAATCTCAAGAAAAGAATGAAATGTGTGCAAGACGAGATAGAAATCATTTTAAAGGGAATGTCTTTTTGAGAAAATATTCAGAATGACAAAAGAAACATAGACAACTTACAGCATAATCAAGAGTCTAATTGAAAACAAATCCAAAAATTGGAGAACAATCAGGTAAATCTTAGTTTGAGTTTATTAATATTAAGTCAATATCACCTAAACCAATAACTATTTTAGAATTGGAGGAAACCTTAGATTTACCCATTGCTATTAGGAAAGGTTCTAGAACTTGTACCAAATATCTTTTGTTAACTTCTTATTATTATCAAAGTCTATCTCCATCATTTCAAGCATTAAATTCTAAGTTGTTAAATGTTTCCATTTCTAAGAAATACAAGGGATTCTAAATATTCCTGAGTGGAGGGATGTAGTCCTAGAGGAGATGAGAGCTTTGGAGAAGAATAGAACATGGGAGGAAGTTGATCTTTTGAGAGGGCAAACACAGATCGGATGTAAGTGGGTTGTTCACTATCAAGTACAATTCTAATGGATCACTTGAAGGATATAAAATTCGTCTCGTTGCTAAGGGGTTTACTCAAACCCATGGCATTGGATATTCAAAAACCTTTTCAGCTGCTGCTAAGTTAAATACTGTGAGAGTTCAACTAATCCATATTGGACTCTACGTCAGCTGGATGTAAAAAATTTCTTGGCAAATGGAGATTTAGAAGAAGAGGTGTACATGGAGCTTCCAACAGGAGTTAGTGAACGCTTTAGAAAAAGGATATGCAAGCTTAAAAAAATATTAATATGGGTTAAAACAATCAGCAAGGGTCTATTGACAGATTCGCAAGATTTGTGAATTCTATTCTTACAAGGGCAATATGATCATACTCTATTCATAAAAACTTTTGCAAAAACAAAGACTGCGATTCTAATTGTGTATGTAGACGACATTATTCTCACTAGTAATAATTTTGAGGAAATTGAAAATATTAAAAAGAATCTCTTAAAGGAGTTTGAAATCAAAGACTTGGAGTCTCTTACATACTTCCTAAGGATGGAAACTGTTGGATCTAAGGACATAGTAGTCACCCCATGGAAGTAAATCCTGGACCTTCCCGAAGAAACTGAGATGAGTGGATATAAACCATCGGATACTGCAATGGAATTCAACTCAAAGCTGGGTGAAGTTAAGGAAGGAGTTCCAATAGGTATAGGTCGATATCAACAACTGGTGGGAAAGCTAATCTATTTATCTCATACCAGACCAAATATTTACTTTGTCGTCAGTATACTAAGCTAGTTTATACATACTTTCTATGAAGAACACTAGGAAGTAGTGTACAAAATCTTAAGATATTTAAAAGGAAATCTAAGTAAAGGATTATTCTTCAAGAAAAGTGATCAACAAAAAGTTGAAGTCTACACTGATGTAGACAGGGTAGGGTCTCTTACTGACAAAAGATCAACTTCTGAATATTGCACATATCTATAGGAAAATCTAGTAGCCTAGCAAATAAAAAAACAAAATGTGGTAGCCAGAAATAGTGCAGAGGCAAAACATAGGGCAATGGCTCAAAGAATTTGTAAAATAATCTAGCTTAAAAGAGTAATGGAAGAACTTAAGAAACCAGTAGAGCACCCAATGAAGTTTTGATAAAAAAGTAGCTATCGATATTGCCAACACACCATTTCAATATGATTGGACGAAGCATGTGGAGATTGACAGACATTTTATAAAAGAAAAACTTATAAGTGGAATCAATTTCATAGCATTTGTACCTAAAATACAACAAGTTGTTGATAAAGGGCTACTAAGAGAGGATTTTGAGCTCTTTGTAAGCAAGTTGGGCATGATCAATATCTATGCATCAACTTGCGGGGGAGTGTTGATATTAGTTGATTCTCTATGATAATTAGTTGATATTATATTAATTAGTTGCTGAAATAATGGGATTTTATTGATTAGAGAATAATAGATTCTCCTTGATTTAAAGAGGTAATTAGGGTAGGAAGAAATATTTTTCCCTCTTTCTTCAATGTAAGGAGCAAAATGTGGTCGCATGACCTGGAATAAAGACAGAATTTTGAGCAATGGTTCAAGGTGTATGTGAACTACTTTCATCAATAATTATACTAGAAGACTTGAAAATTAAGTGATATGACCCAATAAGACTACTTTGAAAATAAATTTGTCATCAGTATAGCTCATAACTCAGTACAACATGATCAATGAAGCACGTTAAATTTGACAAACACTTCATAAAAGAAAAACTAAAGAGTGATTTGATTTGTACACCTTATGTGACTACAAAGAACCAACTCGTCAATGTACTTACCAAGGGGTTAAGTAGTTTAAGTTTTAATTTTATTATATCTAAGCTAAAAATGAAGAATTCCAATTCATCAACTTGAGGAAGAGTGTGGGAAAACAAGATTTAAGACTAAGTTAGCTATTTTAAGATTCTTGTATCTTTTAGGACATTTTGTATCGCTCTAATAAGGCAGTTAGTTTCTTATTTAATTAGGATATGTCGTATCATCTTATTTTTTTCAATCTCAAGTTCTGTCAAATGTCAAAGCTTATTAAAGAACACAAGAATTCATGCAGCATGGTCAAGGATAGAAGCCTAGAACAACATTGTGGGTTTCATACCGTATTGGTCAAAAGGTACCGTACCGGCCAAAAAATGATACGAAAAGGTACCGGTCATCGATACCATTTGTATCATTCTAATTAGGCTGGCAGTTTCTTATTTAATTAGGATATGTCGTATCACCTTATTTTTTTCAATCTCAAGTTCTATCAAATGTCAAAGCTTATTAAAGAACACCACAAGAATTCATGCAGCAATATAGTCAAGGATAGTGTGGAGATTTGAAATGAGTTGAGTTTTATTGATTCTGTGCATACATATTTATACAAAGAAGAGAGGGCAAAATAAGGTAATACTGTCCCTAAAATTATGCCTTAGTCTACTCCTAAAATTATGCCTCAATTTACTCCTATAATTATGTCAACCATAGCAGCTATACTTAGTCAGACAATTCTGCCATTACTGACTTTAGGTGATGTACAATTCTGCCATTACTGACTTTAGGTGATGTTTGACCACAATTATTAATTCCTATCTAGGAAGGAAAACTTGGCATAAAGTAAACTTCAACCCTTGTTGCCCATGCTGTCCCATAACTCTCACTATTCATTCCATAAAATTAAAGTTTGTGGTTGAGTGATTTGCGCTCTTTTATTTGTTTATAAACCAAGTTTTGTTGTATTAATTCATCTTGACTTCTCTGAAGTTGTCATTGATGTAGAGTATAACAAAATGTTCATACAAGCTTGGATTCAACTTCTCAAATTCAGATCCAAAAATTCAAGGGCTGAAATTGATCTTATCTTTTCTTTTTGCTGCTTTTTTGGCTTTTTAAAGGGTGTAATTCTTATGTAGTTGTTCCAGTATGTCACCGCATTCCTTGTGTTGATATTGCAAACATGCAGTGTACCATCTTCTGAGTTTAACTCAATATATTGGCCATTTAAGGTAGAGTTTGCCTCGACAGTTCCATAATGAAACCGGTTTCTCTACTGCATACTATCTTGAATATAAATATTTGTTGCTTCTTGTTGTCAAAAGTAGTACTCACAACTTCTCCATTATTTATATGCTTTGTTAATTTTGCATCTTTATTCAAATCTTCACCTTCAATCCCTCAGTACATCAGGATTGGCATCAACCTTCAGTTATTTTAGCATGCTCTCCTATTTTTTCACCCTGTTGTTCTTGTGTTTTTAATTGTTGTTCAGGTGTTTTGTCTTGTTGTTTAAGTGTTTCATCTTGTTGTTCGGTTGTTTCAGCTTTAGGGTTTGCCTAAGAATCCATTTCCTCCCTCCTTTCTTCATCCTTAACACTCTGATACCAAATTGATGTAGGACGAATAAAACCGATATCAAACTAGTAGCTAAAACTAATAGAAATTGAAGATTTGGGCTGTTTGGCGTTTTTAGGATGCTGGAAATTTGGCTTCAGGTTGAAATTTCAGTAACAATTGTTGAAACTTCTTGATTGGAGCTGGAAACTTGGGCCGGAAAATTGTTAGATTTGTAGTTGAAGGAAACAATAAATGAGTTCTAGGAATCGAGGGTAGGAAAATGGGAATTAGTTCTATCAATCACTCTTAAAAGAAGGCATCACATAGTTGAAAGCTTAAAGTTTGTAGAGAAAATTTAGGCTATTTATTGAAAGACAGAGTATACATATGTATAGAAAAGTCCTTAGTAATAAAGGAATTCTTAACTAAGATATCCAAAATAAAGTTGAATGCTACACTAATTAGAATTCTCTATCTTAAATACGCACAAGTAGTCATCAAATAAGAACAATATATCTAGCTTATTATTAATTCCTATTTTGAAAGGAAAACTTACCATAAAGCAAAATTTCAACTCTTTGTCCTTGTTGTCTCATCAACTTCCACTCTTCATTCTTCTAAATTAAAGCTTGCGATTGAGTGATTTGCCTCTTTTATTTCGTTTGTAAACTCTAATCTCTTTTGCGACCAATACAAGTTAGGTAAATTTATGTTATGATATGATTTACTTGGGGCCTTTCAAATTGTGTTTCGGAGGAAATATTTTGATCTATTGAAAACTCATGATAATTTATTGACAAATCCACAAGGAGACCTTTATATGATCTTATTTTCCAATCTAACAACCTCTTTTCATTTTAACTTATACATCCTTTTGCCCATCACTATTAACTACAAACATTATGTTTTACTTTATGCTTACTAGTGGACACATGGCAAGCCTTTTGTAAGTTATTTATATGTGGGCATGTAATAATTGCATTATCAACACAAGCTAGATTAGCTAGTTCCTTTTATGGAACAGTTACCTATGACATCTTAATTGTTGCGTGTTTCAATCATGCATGTCTTGATTACTAGTAGACTTAAGATTTGCTTTTTAATTATTCTGTCAAGTGGTGTATATGATTACTCCCAACATGTTTTCCGTTACTTATGTCTTTTCTTTTAATTGTCCTTATGCAAAACTAATTCTATAGGTTGTACACGAGGAGACATGTATTTTCATGTCATCCATGCTTGGTTTATTGTCTGATTATGGAGTTCTACCTCGCGTCATAAGCACCTCTTCTATTTTGAGCAATATAAAGGTACTAATGGATTACCACACAATCACTAGCCGTCTCCATTTATAAATTTGTCAAATTCTTCTTTTAGGAATTGGATCATGTTACCTGATTTTCACATTTATTGTATAGCCTTCTTTTCTCTTTTTCTTCTACAGTTTGTTTCCAATGTTGGAAACAAATTGTAGAAGCTACAGAGAAGAAAAAAATTGATCCATTGCATTAAGTGTTCTGTTGCACGATCATCTCACATATTCCTGCAATGCATGAACAACACTCCTTGTTTATTGTCGGAGCAAATTGTAGAAGCTAAAGAGAAGAAAAAAATTGATCCATTGCATTAAGTGTTCTGTTGCACAATTATCTCACATATTCTTGCAATGCATGAGCAACACTCCTTATTTATTGTCGGAGGCTTGATGTGCTTTGATTTAGCTATTCTTATCTTCCAAATCCTTCCTATACAAATTCCCATCCCTGTTTCCAATCATTTCCTCTGGAACTAATTATGCTTTAAGAAACCATTTACTTGTGGAAAAAGGAAGTGAGCAACTTCTACGTTGAATGGAACATGTTCAAATATCTAATGGTGCTATCTTATGAATGTTTGAGTCCTGACTATTCTCTTAGATATCGGCTTCAAAATATATATGTTTGCTTACAATTTTTATGTGGGATAAAAGTTTCAATAGTCAACCCTATGAAAACAAGGTTGTAAACTACTCCAGTCCCAATTGTTGTATCGAGGCCTTAATTTTCTGTGCTTTTTCACGCTTCTATGTGATTTGTCAAAACTAAAAAGTGTTGAATACAATATTTGGATTTGTTTTTATGTTCTTTCCATTTATTTCTATGCATGTTGGATTCTCTAGGATTGTGTTTTGTTTCCTTGATAATTAATGTAATTTAACTTTGCTTTGGATTTTGCAGCAACTACATGATGAATTGCAATGGAAGGTTAGAATTTTACATGTAAGCTTTTATAATATTTATAGTTATTGATGTTTGTTAATTATAGGTATGTTTTGATATTTACTACACATTCATTATCATATTGAAGATACAATTAATTAAGGGATTATTATGGTAAATCTTGGAATATTCTAACATATTAGGTTGGTCAGATCAAGAGCTGTGAACATATTAGGTTGGTACAATTTTGTGTCCTCCCTAGAAATTCTAATTGTTTAAAGAAATGCTTAAACATTTGAAGGCATAGGAGATTATTTTATTGGGAGATTATCTTCTTTTGAACTAATTATCTGTTCTAACATTTTTTTTATGTGTAATAGAATGCATAAATAATTGCAAACATCACTCATCTCATGTGCTTACTAGGATTTGAACTTTTAGGAACATATTTGATACAAATCTACCTAGAAATAAACTCTAGAGAATCCACGAATAAGTTTTAATCAAACATAAGAAAGATAAAATGGATGTAGACGAGAATTGACCCATTGATTATAAGGAATCAAGAACCAAAATCATTAACTAATTAAAAGCCACAAATAAAGAATTCTTTGATAAGTTTGAAGTTCAATGAAGAACAATGAAAAGAAGCACTCATGACTCTCAAATAGCAAAGATATCGAAAATTGCTTCAACCGTAAAGAAACATGCCTTAAACATGAAACTAAAAAAATTAGGGTTTCAAGTGGGTACGAACTGAGACATGGTTGTGGACTAGGTCGTATTGGTTACAAATATTTTAATGCCAGTTGACATAGTCTAGGACACTCGTATTTGAGACCATAAATTCTTCTATAACTTTGTGAAATTAGATTTAGTCTAGTGTGGAAAAGAATACTTGTATATTCCTTTTTGAATAGATATTATATAGTATTATATAGGAAATTACAAGAGATAAAATAGGAATCTTAATCAGATAAACTATCAAACTAAATCCCTTAAATCAAACGATTTCAAACTTATTCTTCTAATCTATTTACAGCTAATCTATATCTCAGCACTCTCCCTCAAGCTGAGGAATAGATGTCTTCCATTCCCTTCTTGAATACAAGATCATGAAAACTCGAACTGTTTAGTCCCTTCGTTAGAATATTAGCTACTTGATGTTCTCATGGAACATAGGACATACATGCTAACCCTTGTTCCAATTTTTCTTTAATGAAATGTCTACCAATTTCCATCTGCTTTGTCCTATCATGTTGTATAGGATCATGAGCAATATTGATGGCTGACTTATTGTCACAAAATAGTTTCATAGCGCAGTCCCATTTGACTTTCACATTGTCTAGAATAATCTTCAGCCATAGCAGTGCACACAATCTTTGAGCAATAGCCCTAAATTTTGATTCCGCAGATGTCTTTGCCACGACATTTTGATTCTTGCCCCTCCATATTACTAAATTACCTCTAAGAAAAGTGCAATACCCTCTAGTAGATCTTCTATGCAATACCCTCTAGTAGATCTTCTATCCACTAGGGAACCTACATAGTTAGCGTCGGTGTAGGCTTCTAGAGCAAGAGTACTGTTTTTCTTGAGCAAACTTCCTTTCCCCGGATTACCTTTCAAGTAATGTAGCATTCTGTAAGCAGCTTGAAGATGAGGTTCTCTTGGATCATGCATGAATTGATTGATTACACTCATCAAGTTTGCTATGTTTGGCCAAGTGTGAGCAAGATATATGAGTCTACCAACTAATCTTTGATACATCCCTTTATCAACAGTTGGTTCTTCTTTAGCTTCTTCCAACTTATGGTTTGGATCTATAGGTGTAGATACTAGTTTAAACCCAATCTTCCCTGTTTGTGCCTATAAATCAGTCATGTACTTTTGTTGAGATATGAAAATCCCTTGTGTGGAAT
The DNA here is from genome assembly GCA_027123425.1 of Erythroxylum panamense. NCBI lineage: Eukaryota > Viridiplantae > Streptophyta > Magnoliopsida > Malpighiales > Erythroxylaceae > Erythroxylum > Erythroxylum panamense. Next base: position 2,786,720 of record JAOTIZ010000001.1, read on the forward strand.
ATGCCACCTCAATACTGAGAAAGTACTTTAGTTTTCCCAGTTCCTTTATCTCAAATTCTTTTACTAGTCTTCACTTCAATTAATGCTTCTCTTTCACATCATTTCCAATCACTATAATGTCATCTACATAGACTAGAAGAGCAGTAACTCCCCCTATAGTCGAATGTTTAATGAAAAGAGTTTTGGTCACCTTGGCTTTGTCCATACCCAGAATCCTTCACGACTTCTAAAAATCGCCCAAACCATGCTCTAGGAGATTGTTTTAACCCATAAAGGGCCTCCTTAGCTTGCATACTTTGTTGTTGCCCCCCTCAAATCCTGGTGGGATGTTCATATGGATTTCTTCATCTAAGTCTCCTTGGAGAAATGCATTTTTAACATCATATCGTAAGAGCTGCCAATTAAAAAGGGCAGCTAATGATAACATAATTCTCAAGGTATTCATTTTTGCAACTAGAGCAAAAGTCTCTTGATAGTCAATCCCATAAGTCTGAGTGTACTCTTTGGCTACTAATCTAGCTTTATATCTCTCAAGAGATCCATCAGCCTTGTATTTCGGTGTGAAAATCCACTTACAGTCAACAATGTTTTTCCCTTTTGGTTTATCAACAATCTCCCATGTTCCATTCTTTTCTAATGCACTCATCTCTTCGCTCATAACATCCCTCCATTCCCTTTTTGACAATGCCTCATAAACTGTGTTAGGGATAGTAATGGTGTTTAAACTCACAATGAATTTTTGGTAGGCTGGTAAGAGGCGCTTAAGAGAGACATAGTGAGATAAGAGGATAGAGTGGTCACTTAGTGCATTCTCTTACACCTTTCCTAACAACAATGGGTTCAAAATATTATGTATAGGTGAGTCAAATCTTACCATGATTTCATTTCTAGAGTCTGAGTTGGATTCTTGGACCTTTGTTAGTTATGGAACGACAGCACTGGTTGGGACAAGGGATGATGCAGGTTAAGTGGTATTATTGGGAAACTCAAATGTAATTGGTTCAAAAGGCTTGGTTGTTTCAACAATACGAGTTGGAGGAGAAGGAGGGTCAAGTGTTTTAAGTAGTTCGAAGGACTCACAAGTGCTATCTTCTATCAGTAAAATCTCCCCCTGAAGAGGTACTTGGAGAGAACAGGTGTATTTTCTGTGAAAGTGACATCTGTAGAGATATAGAATTTTCTAAATGACAAATTGTAGCACTTGTATCATTTTTGAGTAGGTGAGTAATCGAGGAAAACACATTTGATGGCTTGAGGGTCTAGTTTGTTTCTGTGTTGGCTATGAACATGAACAAAGGCAGTGCACCCAAATAACCTAAGGTTCCGTTTGGTTGGCACGGATTGCTGACTGAGAAAGTAATCTTTTTCCTAAAATTTAAATTATTACGTTTGGTTCGTTTGTTGAGTAGTTAGGAAAGTAAAAACTTTCCTAATTTAGGGAAAGTAGTAGCACTTTCCCTGGATTCTAAATCCCAACACCCCCTTGGTATTTAGATTACTTTCCTTAGGAATTTAATCTAAAAATTATACTGGCCAATGTAACCCTTCTTTCTCTCCCAACTCTCCAACAACTCTTTTATTAAAACACTACTTCCTCTTCTAATATTCTTATTCTACAACAACTCTTTTTTAAAAGCACGACCTTCTTCAGATATTCTTCTTCTTCTGTCGTTAGCACGACTTTTGCTCGATTCTTCTTCTCTTCAAATATTATTCTTCTTCTTTTGAAAAACACGACCACCTCTTCAAATATTCTTCTTCTTCTTTCCTTCTTACTTTTCTCCCTTCAATTCAATTCCTGGGTCCTATCCAATTCTTCTCTACATGGCCGTTTCACAACTCGTCCAAATCGAAGCTTTGTTAAGCGGAGACGATTTTTTATAAACAAAAAGTTCCGGTTTTGTATGGTATGTGATTTTGAGGTTTCTGGGTATTTTGATCTGCTACGAATCTGAAGCTCGAAACACCCATCAAGATTTGCGGTACTTTTTCTAGTTAAACTATTCATAAATCTTTGTTTTTCTTAATACTGATTGATGGGGTTTTGTTGATTTTTCTTAATGCTTTTTGGGAGTATACGATGAGATAAATCCTGTGTTCTCTTGGTTTTCTCATTGTATACTGTTTACTGTTTCAGCCCATGAATCCTGTGTTCTCTTGTTTGTCTTTCTAGAAGTAGAAGTGACCATAATATATAATAAATTGTTCTTGACCAAAATCACCTTGTGCCTTTTTGATATTAAAAGGGGATAACTGGGTAATTAAAAGAGGTGAGACAAAATTTTGTTCTATGTTTTTGACCAAATAAAATATATGTATTATAAGGTACAGTTAAGAAAGGTGTAATTATTTGAGACAAAAAAGGGATTATCTGCATCTCTAGAACATGCACATTGTACCGTCAATCAAGGCAAAAGCATGAAGCATGAAGCATGAAACCCTTTTTCTGTTTTATCATATTCTCATTTTATTGCTTGCTTTTGTAGACTTGTACGTGGGTCAAACTTATTTTCTGTGTTTTCTTTGAATTTTGAGTGGACTTGTAATTTAACATTTAATAATAATTTTAATTTTTATTCAGGGATATAATTGGAAAAATAAGTTAAAATTAAATTACATTCTATAAAATACTGTTGCATACCAAACATCATAATAAGAATCCACCCAACTTTCCTATTATAATTCTTATAAGTATCCAAACATGTAAATATCTTTACTTTCCATAGATTTATTTTCCAAAGAATTAGATTCCAAATTAACTTTACTTTTCTGCCAACTAAACGGGGCCTAAGTGTTAGGCCATGTGATATTCTGAAGTGTGGATAGAAACTATTAAGAATGTCTATGGAACTTTTGTTGTCTAACACGTGATGGAAGTCTATTTATCACGTATGTGGCAGTAAGAACTGCCTCTCCCCAATAGGACTTAGGGACATTCCCTTGAAAGAGTAGGGCTTGGGTGGTGTTGAGTAAGTGCCCATTTTTCCTTTCAGTTATCCCGTTTTGTTCAGATGTGTTAACACACGATGAGTCATGTATAATGCCCTATGGTTGAAAGAAGGATGCCAAAGTTTGGTTTTAGTCTCTAGCATTGTCTATCTGAAAATTTTTTATTTTAACCCCAAATTGTTTTTTAATTATTGAGTGGAAATTAGGTATAATAAGGCTAACATTAGATTTTTGTTTAAGAAGAAAGAGCCATGTAACCTAAGTGCAATCATCAATTAAGGATACAAACCAACGAGCTCCAGAAACATTATGATAGAAACCAGAGAAGAAAGATAATAGAAGTAACTGAATAATAGAACTTTATTGATAAATTTGAGAGCAAGAATCTTAAACTCCCAAGTCAGTCTGTATGGAGGGGACTAAACTCCAAAACAAAGGAATTAATTTTCTCAAAAGCTGCTCACTTGTTCTAACTATTAGATATTTATAATGCTAGACTCCTAATCGCAATAAAAGATAGACTCCTAATCGTAATAAAAGATAGACTTCTAATCGGTAAAATAACATAATAGCTAAAATAATGGGATAACTACTAGATGTGCGTAATGGGATCAAACTACTGATTGATTAAATCTTGGCCCATGTGATCCTCATGTGTTGGAGGTGTCGTATCACATTAGGTGTAGTAGACGGACCCCATATGTCACAATGTGTTAGGATCTACGGGGGGTGAGGGAGAGAATTGTTCTAGAAGGACAGGGGCTAGGATGGTATTCAGGGAATATTGTCAGAGTTAGTTAGAATGGGAGGGCAACCGAATGTACTAG
>JAOTIZ010000001.1:2805844-2816948 GCA_027123425.1 Erythroxylum panamense
TATATATACAAATACACACATACATATATGAAAAGTTTTAATGACGATTTACAAATTTGTCGCCAATTCTTTGCTTTAGTGACGTTTAAGTAAAAATGTCAGCAAACGACGTGATTTTCGTGTTATTTTAAAAACCTATAGCCAACAGTTGGTTATTGATTTTATCTTAAAGCTTAAATAGGTTCTCATTAGAACTAAACCTAATTCTTGTGAAAATTGAGGGTATCCTTTTTATAATTTAATGTCATATAAGGATTGTTGATGACTTAGAGTAATGATTCATCACGATAAGCATAATTTCCTTTATAGAAAAAATATATTAGCACTGTATGGTGTACTTTTATAAGTGAACCCAATTTTATGCCTATTATTTAAACTCCCTTAGGCTCTAATCATGTTGTTCAATTTTTCACTACTTATATTGAATGATTCTTTGATGACACTGATCTCTTCTATTTCATGTCTCATTCTTACATGCTCCAAACATGTTGCTACCATGTTTGTTATTATTGGATTTAGTGTGTCATTAGAGTTGACAATTCTTTACGTAACTTGTTATGAATAATAATATTAATACTTTATTTACAAATACTTTCCAATAAGAGGTACTAAAGCTAATAACAGTGAAAGTCAAAATTGTAAACTCAGATCTTACGATTATTGTTTGAGAATTAAAAGTTATGTTTAAAACTTACTTATGTTGGGTTTATGCTTCTTATTCTTAGCATGTTCAATTTCATTGTTTGTTTGAATTAAAACTAAGAATGTGAACTTGTATTGATTTATCATTATGTTATTTTGAACTTAAATTGCATGTAGTAATTCAGTAATTTACTTTTCATCATTTAGCTACATGGAGCAAAGTTGGATGTCTCATCGGAAATGGTCTACTAGATACTTAGAAGGAGTTAAGAGTTTTATGCAATTTGTAAAAGATCAAATGGGTGTAGAATGTTGTATTTGTCATCCGTGCATAGATTGCTTAAATGTGAACATTCAAAGTCAAGATGCAGTATATAATCACTAGCTAATCTGAGGCATAGATAAATTCTATACTCCATAAATTTATCATGGCGAACGTTTTGAAGCAAGTGGTAGTAGAAGTTTTGATACATGTGTTAATGGTAGCAACAATAATGATGTAGATGATTATGATATTAATGACGATGATGATGATGGGATTGGAGAGATGTTAAAGGATTTGGAGAATTATATGGAGACTATGAATGATAACGGTTTGCCTAACATAATTAGTAGCAGGTGGATGATGGGAAAGGGAAAAAAATACTGCATAAAGTCTTGTGATACTTCCCTATTAAACCACAATTACAAAGGCTTTTTATGTCAACAAAACAACCATAGATATGAGGTGGCATAAAAAGAAATGCATTAATGATAACATTATACATCATCTAGCCAATTAAAAGGCATGGAAAGACTTTGATTGGAAAGTGTTCATGGTTGACTGGGTCTTGGACCAAGACTACCCAGCCCGTGGCTTAAAGAGAAGGTGTAAAACGACATCATTTTTTCAATTTTTTTTAAAAAGTGATGGCCCAGCTTGAGCCTAGCCGGACCTATTGCCATCTCATAGGAATGTCAATAGGTTGGCCTGTGGCCCACCAGGCCATAGGTGGGCCCGGCCAAACCTGCCTATTTTATATTTTTCCAAAAAAAAGTAAAAAACGATCGAGACACGAGTCAGGCTGGTTTAGGTTGGCCCATGCTAAGCCAGTGGTTGGGTCGGGTTGACCACTTTTGGCATGTGACTCGCCAGTGGCCCAGCTAACCCGGGCCAAAATTGACATCTTTACCATCCTAAGATAGATAACTAGTATTATATAAAAAGGCTTCACCAAATAGTTAAGTAGGTTTAGTCATTATTTTAGCTTAAAATTTTAATTCCTACACATCTTAGCTATCAATATTTAGTGTAACAATTCTTATTCTATCATACAGGATATATGATATAATTTAGAGATAAAAATTCTCAACAGACATAAAAAAGGAAATAAGAGAAAAAAATTTAAATTTTAACACATCTTAGTTACTTTCCCACAATTCTATAATATAAAAATATTTTGTAAAATTTGACTTGCCTCTAATATCTTTATCAAAACATCATTTCATAATTTCACCTCCAATCTAATATTTGTGATCATGAGCTTTTTTATTTAAAAAAATCATTAGGATTTTTTCCAATTAAAAAGAGTGTATGTGGCTTCTAGACTTGATCATTTGTCCATAAATATTAGTTAAAGTTTTACACAAATGTGAAATTAAATATAAATTTGAAATGTCTATCTAATTATTATTTTATTTAGTAAACTATACTTAATTTTTCATTTTCTCCTAATCAAACTATTCTTTTATAGGAAAAAAATCCATGACTTTATCTTTAACCTAAAAATAAGTACAATTGGGTATAACAATTATGAGTTTAACAATCAAATTAATAGATTCAGTTTTTAAGCTAAAAAAATTGCATCATTTGACATTTTGTGAGTTTTCTAAAAAATATTTCGTACATGATTTGTTAGTGAATTTATATAAATGATCCTTAGCTAAATTACCTTTTAGGGTCTTCATTAGAAAAATATATTGTCAAATTGATGAAGTTTATCAAATTGTTGAAGTTTCAATTTTTCTTTAAAGACTTTAAATGTTTTAAAAGATCAAAATTCTCATTGATGAGCTTAACAAGATGATAATAAGAAAAGTCATTCAATTAAACTGATGAGCTACTTGTAGGTAACTATAACTGAAAGAGTAAAGGGCTTATAATACAACATCCCAGTACCATAGGGTACATACCCAAACTTTCAGGAACATAACTTATGATAATGGCATGTTAGAGTAAAAGCAAAACCAACTTACACATGGCATCATCTAACATCATTTGAAAGTCAGCAAATTTTAAAAACCATTCATTGCATTAATCCACAAAATTTACATTGTTTCCCTTAGACAAATATTGACATAACCTCATACATGTTCTAACAAAAACAACAAAATACAAGACACGACACTCCTGGAGCCAGTTGATAGACCTCTGAGCCATAACAAAATTCCAAGGGTCCTTTAGTTCTGTCTAAGAACTAGGTTTCCTGTCTCGTACCTGAAAAATTACGTTGCAATTTTTATTTTTTTTGTGAACTCAATAAGTAAACCGTCATTGATGATTTCATAGGATCACATACACATAATATATATTTTACAGACACCCATTCAGATCATAAACACATTCCAAATGTTCACATAACATGGTATATCACAAGATCATACAGTTCACATTACTAAGCATAGCAAATAAATCACATCAATTTATCACTCATTCAGCTTTGCAAATCATTCAATAAATTCCAGTCTTATAATGTCATATGCATGAGACTCACATTCTTTCTTATTGTTGTGACCGAGTGCTTATCACAAACTTATACAAATATCGACCCATAGGGCTCAGTCAAACAGAATCACGGAGCATAGCTCTACATGCGAAATCAGAAATCATGGAGCAAAGCTCTACGTGGAAGCACTTCATATTGATAACTAAAGTCACAACGCCTTTATCTGAGCATGCAATTTATGAAATGCAACGATTTCAGAAAATCTCATATATCACAATCTTATACAAATGCTCAGGCAAGATTTTACAGTCATCGGACCTAAGCTCGGAATTCAACTTTCGTCAAGAATCAAATGTCAAAATTCATATCAAATCAAAACACTCTCAATACATGCCCAACTATTAAACTTCTCGGACCTCAGGTCCGGAATCCAGAAACAACTCACAAACAGTTTCATAATATTGGAAGTTTAATAAATTAAATTAAATTCGTCAAATTCATATCAAATCAAAACACTCCCAATACATGCCCAACTATTAATCTCCTCGAACCTCAGGTCCGGAATCCAGAAACAACTCACAAACAGTTCAATAATATTAGAAGTATAATAAATTAAATTATATTCAAATCAAATCAATCCTAGGAAATCATCTAGGTTGACTCACAGTACGCTCCAAGAAGTTATTGCCTAGATAGTCTGGCAATGTCTGACTGGCATCCAATGTGCTCCTCTAAAACATACACAACACATTCACAAATATCACATTTTTGCCCAAATGTACAAGTGTTCTTTTATGCACATCAATGTATAGAAAGTATGCACAATGCATGTTTAATGACAATTCCAGGTATCTAATTGTAATTCTCATCATCGAATTGATCAGATATCAAAGCCCTCCTTAACATCATTTGTATTTATAATATGGACCATAATAAAGCATATGTGAAATCCATTACATAACTTAATTAACCATTTCAGATTTTCTACCCACATGATTTTGGGTCAACTTTGCATAATTAATCTAATAAGGTAAATGACAAAATTAAGCAAAACTTTCTTCTGAAAATTTGATCTAAAGTGTATTAAGTTTCTAATGACTCTAATATCATCCAATTTGATTCAGTATTCAATGAGTTATGTACAAAATACCACAGGCTGTGCACATTTGAACTTTTAGCTAGTACATGATCATACCCTCTAATTGTACAACTCATATCTTTCAGCCAAGACATCCAAAAATTACGAAATTTATACCAATTTAAATATAAGAGAATAAGCTACAACTTTGATGAAGACAACTCAGCCTAATTCGGCCTACATCAATACAGTTTATTCAATAACCACAAGATATGATTTCTGTCCTTGGTAGTGCTACAGCCTACGCTAAAACTCAGTTCCATGCCAATTTTGAAACTCATAGAGACATAATTAAAATTCAACTTCTTCACAAAAGTTGTATAAATATGTCTCTATTTTAATATGAATCAAAATTCAACTCATTCAGAAATCTACAGCTTAAGTTATACTTAGAAAACTGAAGCATGATCATGGAAATTTTCCAATTCATAAAATTCCAGCAGACTTCCACACTTTCATCCTATCAATCACTTTCAGATCAATTAGATACCTAACTTTTTATTGAGAAAAAGCAAAATGTCTTAGGAATACATTGGTCTAAGTTTCAAGTTATTTGGAGTTCGGATGAAAAAGTGATAGGCAAAAGACTTAGGGCTATTCAATGAAATACTCTAGTTTTTAACCCATACATGCAACCACCACCCTTTTCTCTCTCTAACACGCAAAACTTCATCTTCTTCACCAAAAACCCAGATTTTTCCCACTTTTACTCTTTCTAACTACTGTATCCATTGCATAAACTAACTTTCCTATCCTCTTTTCAACTCGACAACTTACAACAAATCAAGAATCCAAGGCTCAAAATTCAAACATAAGCCTCCATGCACTCATCACCAAATTGCTTCCTCCTACAACAACTCATGCAAGCATTCATTTACAATATTAGAACATCAGCAAAATCACTTACTGGTTCCACAAATTCTCCAGCAAGTGAGACTGAATCAATAGGACAAAAACAATGCAACAGTTGATGTGTTCGGTGCATGAGCTAAAGAAGAGTTTTAGTAAAGGGGGGTTGTTTTCGTGAAGAACAAAAGCATAAAAGCATCACTTAATAATTTCTCTCAAGCCACACACTTCACCGCATGTGGGCCATGTGTCAACATGCAAGGCTGCCACATGCCACTCTTCCATTTGTTATCTTTTTTTTAAATCCAAAATACTCCAAATTTTTTGAAAATTTCTAAAATTTATCAAAAATTATGAAATAATAATATGACTCTCCAAATAAATTTTCGGCCCCAATAATTCACAATTCACATTTTAATTTCATTTTTAACAATTAATTATACCCAGAAAATATCAATGAATGCATATACAATTTTTTTAATGTATCAAAATAAATATTTACATATGTGTGAATATACAACGATGCATGAGCATAAATTATGCTTCCTAATTTCTTATTAATCTCTAATAATCACCATTTTAATCTTAATTCAAGTGACGGGATGTTACATTTGTCACATATTGCTCTTATTTATCTATTTGATTATAAATTCTTGGTGTTGATTTTTTTGGTTTGAATTATGAATAAGGTTTTTAATTGTTCATTTTATAGTGTGAACCTTAGTACCTATATTAAATATCTCTTTTTCTTGATATTAAATTATGTCTTATGTATGAATTAAAGGCAAGCTAATCATTATCTTGATAGTTGCTTATGTGTTTAATTTTATTATTCTCTAATATCACAAATATTTTGTAATCATTGAAAAGGGGGAGATTATTTAACTAAGGAAGGTTCTAATTAATGTTTTTATGATAATAAAAAATAATAACTACCAATGAGTTTATTATTTTGATAAAAATCAATATAAGAATAAGATAAAGTTATAAACTTATAAAGAGAGCTTATGAAGTTGATAAAGAGAAGTTGAAGTTTTGCAATAACCAAAATGAAGATTAAATAAGAACAAAAGAAGATTAGGCGTATTAAGGTAATTCTTTAGATTATAATGTCAATTATAATGTTATTTAACCACTTTGATGTTCTAAAAGGCTCACCATTATAAATATTTTATTCAATTCATTACATTAGTCTCTCTATTCATCAACAGGCGTTAATGCTTTCAATATTAATATAAAAGCCTCTTAATCTTGCAAAACAAACTTTAAGGAATATTTTGAAAAGTTTCTAAATTATAATTGCATTAAAGAAATTGAATTTGAGCATTTAAAGTTGTTAAATAATGTTTTGGGGTGATTAGTTGACTTATATGAGTTTGAGCATTTAACTAATTTGATGTTCTAAAAGGCTTATTGTGTATAAACATTTAATTTCACTTCATTGCATTAGTCTCTCCATTCATCAGGAGGCATTAAAGCTTTTGATAGGAATATAAAAGCCTCTTGATCTTTTAAGAAAACTTTAAGGAACATTTTGTGAAATATCTAAATCATAATGGTATTTTAAAAAATTGAGTTTAAGCATTTAAAGTTATTAAAATCATGTTTTTAGGGTAATTAGTTAACTTATATGGGTTAGTGATAGATCAATAAAGGCTAAAGTTATTAAATTTGATGTACTGTGAGTTTGTTGTAATAGTTCACTAATATACTATATTGGTCGACTAGTATCCCAATGACTAGTGAATATGGTGCTTTTAATGATATAAGTCAACCAGTACATTGCAAGTAGTCGTTGTAACGGCTAGTTCTTGAATCCAACAACTAAGAAGGGTCCTAAATCACTTTAAATAGGTATTTTCTCATTGGTTTTAACATTGAAAGGTATTTGGATGTATTTTACACATGTTTCTAAGTGTTTTTCAATTATATGAGCATCATTGTTACATATTTGTGCAAGTGAGCCTCTTTAAACTTATCAAGTTTTAAAGTGAGGTATTTTAAGTTATAATATTTAATTAGGGGCATCATATTATTATACTTAGGGGTGATCCAAGTGAGATTAAGGTTCCTCTTCATCTTGGAATAAGATTATAAAATGGTTCCTCTTTTTTAAGAAAGATTATATAAAGGATATTCTTCACCTTGAAACACTAATTATACTAGAATTCCAAGGATAGTTTTGGGAGTAGACGTAGGAAAGGGTTGTTTGCTAAACCATTATAAATTAGTTTGCACTCTCATTTTCCTATCATTTTAAAATTATTATTCAATTATTTGATTAATTTATATTAAGCAATTTCTTCGTCCTTATTTATGTTGATTGTTACATTGGTTATAAAAGATTGTTAAATTAAAAAAAAACAACTAATTCACCACCTCTCTTGGGTGCCATTAGGGACTAACAAACATCTTTATGCTTCTTAAGAAGAAGCTTCCCTAGTTTCTTAAAGGAATTATTACACAATCACTTATGATATTTTATGTGGCTTGTGTCAATAGGATTAATTGTTTAGTTTTCCAGTTATTTTTTGCATAATGATGGATAAATGGTTTGGTATGTCAATAAATCGTAATTTTCTGGTTGCCTTAAGAAGTAAGGCAACATTATACTTTTGCATCCATATTACTACTTTTTATTTTGTAGATATATGTATACATTTATAATAAGTTCTACGCTTTATTTTATATCCACATTTTGGTATAGATATTTGGCATTGCTTCTTAGATCCATGCTACCACCCAAATCCTTATTTCCCCTAATTAACTAAAGTTTATCTAGAATTGTGATTTAACAAATGCACCTAAAATGTTTGTAAGTTTTGACTCTCATTTCCAGCTAGCGAATAAATTAGGCAATATAGGTACAATACTTAAGCATATGTGACTATGATCACTTATTCCTATTATTGGAATTTTTGTGCCATCTTAAAGCTCAATCAAGCTTGAAGCATCTTGTAAGCCAAAAGTGATCTGTTGTCATTCTCACTAGGGAGGAAATTTGATGATAAGTTTTAAAGACAAAGCCTCTTACTAGACATAACTAAGCCAAGTTCATATGACACTCTAAAAAGAATGACAATTACTATAGATGACATAGATAGGGTTACTATAAATCTATTGATATAAGGATGCAACTCCTACGATTTAATACTATTAAACTTATGTTCTTATAACTACTATAACTATTAGCTTTACTCTTTAAGCTTCTTATATCATCTCATCGCCTCTCTATAACTTACGAAATTTAAGGAGGAATAGATGTAACCTTACTTATAAAAAGAGGACAGGTCTATGGATCACCTTAAAGTTGAAAGTTTTTTCAAAAAATAGGCATAAATAAAAAGCGAGAGTATTTTCTCTGTCTAATAACTCTTTAAATATGGAAAAGGCAAGTCATCTTGCATATCATGTACCTTATATAAAGGAATGGATAGTTAAGATTGTTTTAGATTAATTAATAATATTTGATTGATGCTTTCTCTAATATCCTCGTATAATACTATATGCAAGTGGATCTATCATATTATATTAGTTAAGAGATAAGTAGAGGTTAATCCTATGAGGAAAGTATAATTACTATCATACGATCAGTAATAAAGAGAGTACTTGATTAATCTAAAGTTAGCTTAAATTAGATAGAGCAAGTTACCATTACATACAAACAAGTAAATAATCAATGATAGGAAAACAAATATGATATAAAACCTAAACCAAAATTTCCCCAAGCTTATCTTGTATTTTTAATTCAATTATTTAGATATTTTATAATTTGTACGAGAAAATTTCTCCTAATATAATGAATGATCACCTTTCAATGTATAACCACCTATCCACTGATTAATTAATAATTGTATCTTTCTAATTAACATATCTAATAATGCACTAAATTTTGTGAAACTTCATAAAAGGTCTCCCAAATACCAAAAGCATCATTTTAATACCACAGTCAATCCTCAATATAACTTTTCTCTTGTATCTAATCAACATTAATATTAACACAAATATTAAAGAAATATATAACTATTTATATATAAAGTTGATTCAATCTAGACAAGAAAAAACTAAGGCTCCTTCTAATTTAGATGTACATAAAACTAGACACAAAACATTTTGAACCAACAAAAAACAAACAAAAGAATTGAAGATTCATAAAAAAAGGTTTCCCAGTGAAGATCTCAATCTCTTAACATGAAATGCTTCCTTGTTAAGTATAAATGTACTATATGTTTTATGGCTTCTCTCTCTATTAAAATTAAACTCAAATTAATAAGCCTCCTTTAGCTAGGGTTTTCACATATTTAAATAGGCATTCCCACTTAGAACATGATATGTGAAACAGTTCTAATCCATATACTTATTGTTTCTCTCAAAACTTAAAGTAAGAAGATTCTAAAGCTCTTCCTAAGCTTTTTATAGCATTTTAAATCATCTCAATCAAAGGTCAAATGAGAAAGTTATCTGTAATTTAAGAAGTATTATTAAAATAGTATAAAATTGTCCAATTATCTTCATTTTTCTCTTAACACCTCTATTTGCATTATTCTATCATGTACTTTAATATTTTCCAATTTTTCTACTAGAGAGGAACATGAGCAATAGCACATTTGTGTTGTACATCCTGTATCACACTATATCTCTACCTTATATGACATAAGCTCTAACTCGACCATATAGGAGGTTGTGTTCTACACCAAAGTTCTAGTGAGGAATATGCCTCAGCACATGACTATATATCATGTCATATTTAATCTTCTCACTTTATGTTTTTGTTTAGAGAGGGACACGCATTAGCATATGGTCATGTGTTAGACTGTTTCAACCAATAATGAGTTTTTTTTCTTATTTTACCTTATAAATCCTTAACTAATATAGTTCCCTTAAAGCATTCCCATAATTACATAAAATGTGGTATAAAACCAATTAAATAAAGGTAATTTAGTTGGAAAACATAGTAAAATACTAAGTAAAATATATGTACATTACATATACATTAAGATTAACAACACTTTGCTTCCCTGTGGGGGGGCATGAACATCTCTATGATAGTTGTATTTTACAAGAAATATTCCCGTTAAGGCTTTTGAAAGACAATTCTTTCCAAATCATTAGCATGCATCATAGAGGCCTGCTAAAGAGAAGTCAAAGATGATTGTCAATATATGGCATAAGTAGATTTACTTAAAATGGCTTGAAATGAGTGTGGATTATTGTTATTTTTGTGCCTTCCTCTATTAGGCTAATTAATTATTTATCATTGACTTTAAAAAACTAACTTAGAGTAATTTAGACTGATTATTATAAATCTATAGTATATATGAGTGAGTGATTAACATATGACCAATGGGAGTAATTTCAACATCTTTGCACTCCTTATTACTAAAAGTTTCATTCTCGATCTAAGTTCTGATAAGAAACTAAGGGAAATTTAATACACACCTAATTATCATAACTGGTTAGTCTTCCTATAGGTTAAACAAGCCTTCCAAAATAACTTTTAAAGTGCCATTTAAAGCTTATTTTCCATTTTTATGCAAGAAAAGAGGTTAATAGCCTATTTTAATGATAAGCTCAAGTAGGCAACCTTGAACTGCCTAACTTATAAATGGTTATATATGTTGTTAAGGGCATTAGAGATGTGAGTTTACCTATAACACGAAGAGTTTATATACATACTGATTATGAGCCATTGGTACACCTAGGGGAAAATAAGTTGAAGAAATGTCACATCAGGTGGATGAAATATATTAAAACATCCTCATTTATCATT
>JAOTIZ010000001.1:2838845-2848847 GCA_027123425.1 Erythroxylum panamense
TATTTCATAAAATTTTTATATTAAATATTATGATATTTTATTTAATATATTAATATTATAAATTGAACATAGTTGGTATCAAGAAAAATTATTGAGGGTATATTAAGTAATATGTATTTATTAGTTTATATTCTAACCTAAACCTTTTGAATCGAAAGTTTCTTATTTTCACTGTTTATGATAAAATAGAATGTACCATAAAATCCTTCGCTTCTATCTCATTCCATTATATTCCATTATGAAACCTTCAACTAAACGATGGAAGTGTATTACGATCCATCATATTCTATTACTAACTCCTCGACTAAGTAGGGTCTTAAATAGTGCTACAGTGAGTGACAGAGCTAACAAAGGATAGGGGTTTTGTCGTTGAAACAACGTCATTTTTGTTAATAAACATTATTTTGCAAAATGACATTGTTTTGTTAATTAAAAATGACATTATTTTAACATTCTATTCGATGACTAACTTAGATATCCGAATTTAGATTGATCCGAATCAAAATATCAGAGTTAGAACCCAACTTGAAATTGAAAAAAAAACTTGAGCCCAAACCTTAGCTTCAAAGATAATCTTATAATTCAATTTGTCAAATTCCAAATTAATTGTAAAGAATTTTACTTTTCTGCCCTCACAAGCATCGATTAACATTTATCTGATAGGACATAAGAAAGAAAGTGATAGACACTCTCCTCTCTTCGTGGAATAAAAAATACCAGAACAACCGCACCGTTCAATCGGTGAAACTAAAGCAATTTCTTAATACGACTGTTGTCCTTGTCCATGATGTCCTCTCTTTTCTCATCAACGATCAAAACCGCCAATTCCAGCTCTTTAGCTCTCGCTCCTTACCGGCCTTGTTCTCTTTCATCGCATTTTCTGCAAACCACGTCAAGGAACTTTGTTTTCTTGAAGAAGTCGTGTTTTCCAGGAAATTCAATCTGTACCCAGAAACGATCTCTTTCTATGTCTTCGGCTTCTATGTCTGGATATGAATCTGGACCATCTTTTCAGGTTAAAGTCTGCATCTTTGATATATAGTGTCATACCTGAGGTGTTTGCGGTTATAATTTATTGTTTCGGCGTCATATTATGAATCAACGAACTGGGTCTAAATCGTGTATTCACAGGGAACTGATTCGTTTTTAAGGAATGTGTTAGCAAGTATGGAGAGGGTCTATTTGGACAGGAATCCCACCGCAAAAGCAATCCTGGAACTAGTACATTCAGCTGACGGTGGACAAATAGCCTATGATCATTTCGCCTTCAGGACATTTGGGGTATATCTTACGAAAGTTTATTACCTTGTTGTCATTTCTTCAACAATTTTCTGTACATACTACGGAAAAGATTTTCTGGTCTGAGTTTGTCGTTTTCCACATAATGATTCTATAGCTCCCTATCATTTATGTTGGTTTCGTTCCATTTAGATTGAGGAGTGTAATGCATTGATGGTTAAGCAGTTCTTCTGATTGATGAATTGTAGGTGAGTGGCCACGGCATTGACTCCTTGGCTAGTTTTTTTATGGATTATGGCTACACGCAACGGGAGGAGCTAAGATTTCCCGTTAAAAAGATTAAAGCTCTGTGGTTTTCACCTCCATCTACTCCTTTGGACCTTGCTGGAGGGGGTGTTAATGGTCCTTTGCCGCGAGTTTTTATATCCGAGCTTCTTGTCGATGAGTTGAGCCCAGAAGCTCAAGTTAGTACCAAAATCCACGACATAGTTATTTTCACACTTTACTCTTAAGGATGTTGTATTGATTGCATTTTTACTTGTTTGTTTTTGCTACTAAATGTTTGATGGCGACAGTTCAGGTTGTTATTCTTGTTCTGTTCATCTATCTTTTGTTACAATCCCTGGGACTCTTGTTTGTTTCGTGAAAGAACTTTCCTCGAATCTTTGATGTTGATGGAGAAGACGAGCTACTTTATAACTCATAATCAATTGGACCATTTGACACGTCTTTTATTTTTCTATGACCTTATTTTCTATTTCCCCTTGAATACCGTCGCATCATGGTTCAAATGTTACTTACAGGAAATTATTAAGAAGTACATAAATGTGTCTGGTAGAGGATATAGACATGCAGCTCTTGCCAGTTCTGTGGGATCCTTAACATGGGAGAAGCCCTTATATTCTGAGTTTCAGCAATTGGCTAGGTAAATACTCCACCTTTGTGTGTGATCTCTGTTAAGTTATATTATTCTGTCTCTACGAATATTACATATATTTGCAATTTGTAATATATGCTGATATAGTAAATTATTGCTGTGCTCTCTGGAAGCAATACACTTAAATAATCTTTAAGATCCGACAATTTTCACTTTTATTGAGTTACTCCTACTTGTCAATGCCCAGGGAGAGTGAATATGCTGCCTGGACCCTTGTCAATGGTTACGCACTGAACCATGTCACTATTTCCACGCACCAGCTCAAATCTCACTTGAGAAATATAAATGGCCTCAATCAGTTTGTTGAAGAAAAGGGGTTCAAGTTGAATTCTGAAGGAGGTGTTCTTAAAGGTCTGTTATCTCCTGCTAACTGTTGTCTTTTGACTTCTGAGTGTACTAGTTATAGTGGAAAATGATCTCGGCTGCTCCATTTTGATGTTGGTTGCCATCTTTCTCAAATGATTAAGAGGTCTAGTTGTGGTGATGACTTGTAGATTCTCAATAGGATATCTAGACGTGGACCTTGGATCCCTTGTCAAATTGATGTCAGATGTACACGTCTGGCTTAAATAGAAATGTGGGTTGTACTAAAGTTCCTTCAATCTGAATGTTCTTCCTACCTTTGGAATTCATCCTTGCATTGCTTCATGAGCTAGGAGATGCTTTGTTTCAAATTCACTTCATGCATGAAAATGCGTTACCGAAATTGAATACATTTTAGATTCCCAAGGAGGCTATAGGATCGGCAATTCAGCTTAGTTACATAGATATGGTAAAATGAAAACTACATTGTTCGTACACATTTTTGCTTTATCTACTCTATAAAGCATCAATCATTGAGACTGGCTATTCAAAAATTGGACCTCGAGCTCTCATGACTTAAGTGTACTCTGCTGCCAGTGAGTCCTGATGGCCTTCTTCTGCAAAGTTCAACAGTAGCGGATTCTATTTCCTTTAAATTTTCAGATGGCACCGCTGAATCAGTTCCCTGTTCATACATTGAATTTGCTGAACGGCTTGTGTTGCCACAATACAAGGATCTACCAGCCGAAGAGGTATCTAGTTCTAGTGCTTGCAGATTACATTTTATTTTTCTACGTTGATCTTTCTGTAATTATTCCAATGATACAAAAATGTGACTATTTACATGATATTTACGTATTTGGCAGATTAAGGAGTTCCACAGGCGTGATGGATTTGAGGTTGGAAATGCTGATAAGATCTTTGAGAGCACATATAAAGAGCAGTTGACAAGGAGAGTTGTCTAAGATGCAGAAAGACATGTGAACACAATGGATGCGTGCAGCCAGAAGTGCCCTGAAAAAGGTTCCTAATCTGATATGCTGGTGTAAATAGTTCTATGCAAACATTATCCAAATGGTTTTATTTAATGAAAATAAAATGCTACAACTTTCATTCGAGTGAGAGGCCACCTGTTATCTGAATCATATGTTATGTTGTCTTAACACCTTGAATGCCCTTTGCGATACCTTTTACTGTTAACTAGTGAGTAGCTGCTTTAACCAGCATTATAATTATTTGAGAGATTATTAGCCAAGGGATTATAAGAGGTCGAAATCTGTTAACTCAAATTCCTTGCTTATTAGGTTCTGATATCTGTCTCCACATGGATCTGGATGACACATTCAAAAGCCTTATGAAACTTCTCATTTTCTATCTCAAAATTTTTTTCACAAATGACCAGACCTAATTATGAGAGAAACCTCAAACATATGAACTCATCAATAGCCGAGAGAAAAAAAAACCAGGTGGCTCAGGACAGGCAAATGTTTCAAGATTATTGCAACTTTCAAGTACACTGACAAGTAATCTGTTTGGTTGTGTATGGCTGATTGAAGAGTGGTATGAACCTGCCATGATCTCGACCAAACTCTATGTCGACAAAAGCTCTTACCAAACTTAACCACTATATCATCTCTCCACAAAGTTGACTACGAAGGCCACCTTGGAAATATGATAAATGAACATGATGCAAGGAGCTAATAATCTTTTCATAACATACTGCACTAACACATAACTGTTGACAGACATTTTCCTCTGTAGCTTGACCTTCCCTGAGATGCTCTTCCCATCTGGGATCTTTCAGTTTAAACAAAAAACAAAGCAGACTGTTCCTCTATTGCTTGTCAGCAGTCCAATAACAAATGCTTTTACAGAAAATACAACTATACCATGAACTAGAGGTTGAAGAGAAGAGAAATATGGAATGGAATAAAATAGATAACTACTGACACTGTGCTATGCTTTACCATTTGGCTTTGGTGATTGATGGGGATATTGATGACGGTAAGGAGAAGCGTAGGAGCCATTTGGTATTGACAGGCTTCTCTGTTGCCCATTCCTAGACAGTAATCCCATCTGTGTGCGAATACCATTTTTGCCATTAGGGCTGGAACCAACACGGTCAGCTTGCATGGTCTGAAAATAGTACGCTGAGCTGGCCATGTCCTTAAGGTTAGGCAATGGTTTTAGTGCCTCGACAACTTCACTCATTAAGGGCCTGGCTTTTGGATCCCGGCTAAGGCAGTGAACAGCCAGTTGTGCAGCTTTCTGGGCACCTTTTATAGAAAAGTGACCTTCAAGCCGGGGGTCAATCAATCTGTAGAATCTTCTTTTCTCTCCTAGATGCGGCCGAGCCCATTCTACCAAGTTATGTTCTCCATTGGGTCGGTTCTTGTCCATGGATCTTCTGCCAGTAATCATCTCAAGCAAAACCACACCAAAACTGTATACATCACTCTTTGATGTAAGATGTCCTGACGCAACAAATTGTTCAACAGATGAGAATTGACATAACAACAATAATAATCCTTTTTACAGGTTTAGTGTTAATCATTGTCTCAACCAACCAATCTGAAGAAGACTAGGACCAAGAATGGCGCAGGGTTAGTGAGAATCTGACCTTATAAATTACCAAATTGACCTGCAACCCTCTTAAGCCTTTACCGCAAAAAATAATATGAATTATGATGTTTCACACAAGGAGATATGCTCTTGGTTAAGTCGTGAGCACGTAATGGATAGAAAAATCTTAGTTCTAGAAAAATCTTAGTTCAACATCTTACATCTATAAGGCAGGATATAATTTATACAACTGCCATGAACCAGCATTATTCAAGACTCTAAAGAAGCCACATGAGTCAACATAAAAAGATGCAAGTACAGTAGCCGACAAGACAAATGTTTCAACCTTCCCATAACTAGAGGTAGAAGCATCACCATTATATATCCACCAGGACATTCACTTGGAGAGTAAATGGCGTGGGAAAACTTTTACATGAGAAACCCATTGTTAGTCATCAATTATGTTTAGGTTGTCAAAATGGTATCCCAAAAGGAATGGAACTTTTACTTGAGAAACCCATTGTTAAAGCACATCTGTAAAGTATGTTGTCAAGTATGAACGGCAAGGAGTATTTACCAGTCATTACATACTCTGGTGCTGCATATCCATAGGTTCCCATCACACGGGTTGACACATGTGTCTTATCTCCCTCAGGACCATCCTTGGCAAGTCCAAAATCTGAAAGCTTGGCATTGTAGTCCTGAATAGCAAATTATTAGAATGCATAAAGTAAAAAGAAAAAAACTTGATGAGTAAGCTACTCACTGCATCTAATAGGATATTTGAAGTTTTGAAATCACGATATATGACTGGCCTTTCTGCTTCTTCATGAAGAAAAGCAAGACCCTTTGCAGCACCTAGTGCAATTTTCATCCTTATGGACCATGGAAGTGGAAGTGACCCTATATAATAGTAGCGTTACAAGGAACATCAGATTGTGACATGAAAGAGATTATGCTGTGTGAAGTAAAGCTACAAAGGAACCGAATTAAAGTTAGATGTCAAAACCTATTTTAAAGTCTGAGTGAAGACTTGGAAACTCGTATTCTAATCTAGTTTACTAGACAGTTCCATAATACGAATAAGCAGAAGTCAGATAGAAAAACTTTCCAAAGTTATAACCTAAATCAGTCAAGAGAGAAACTACATAAACAAACTGGAGAAAATTTTCTGTATAACAGTATGCTTATCCCTTTTCGATGAAGGATATAAATTTTTGCTTGTAACAGTACGCTGCAGCATATCAATATTGGTCGAGGGAAGCCATCTTAATCAAAATGAAAGACTCAAAATTCTAACTGTCTTCTTACACTTACTTACTGAAATCTCAACAATATTCAGATGAAAAAGAGCATCTAGAAAGATAAAAAAGGCAGTTAAAATACTTCTAAACAGGTGATTCTCCAAGCTTCCTCGAGGCATGAATTCATAAACTAGAAGCCTTTGATCGTCTTCAATGCAATAACCTATCAGCTTAACCAAGTTTGGGTGAACAAGATCACCTAGAAAACTTACTTCAGCCTGCAATGTAGAGGAGCCGACAATAAAAGAAACTCATCTGACTATTTGAAAACGACATCAATAAAAAGATAGCTAGAAAGGTACAAAAATATTCATAAAAACTTGAGAAGTATAACATATTCATATAATTCTATACCAGCCATTCTTTATGACCTTGAAGCCCATCATGATTAAGAGTTTTAACAGCAACAGTAAGCCCTGTACCGGGTTTCACAGGTGCAGTTCCATTTTCTTCAATCCAACCCTTGAACACACAACCAAAACCTCCTTCACCAAGAAGACTCTCAGGCCTAAAATTTCTTGTTGCAAACTTAAGGTCATTAAAAGAAAACTTCCGAAGTCGAGAAGCAACTTTGAGCTCCTCTTCAAGTTTGGAAGTAGATGAATTACTTTCTGCAATACTCGTGGCTGTAGATGAGAGTACTGGAGCAGCTGGTTGGTCTCTGCTTGTATCGTTTGTAGATTTACTTACTGTTGACATCAGATAATTTCCATGTTGAGGTGTCTGAAAGATTTAAAGGACATGTAGACATAGATTGCAAGTATTTGACAGAGCAACATTACAGTATAAGTACTTGCAAATGCAAATTAATCTGTGAGATTTCAATGCAATAAGATGGAGCCCAATAATCCAAGTTTAAAGCAAAGAAATCATCTAAAAAAAGTCTATTCAAAGAAAGCTAAATTGAACAAATGGAACTTCAAATGGCTCCTCAATAACAGCACTCTAGTTATTTTAATCTGTCTGGAGAGCAACTATCAAGACTAGTTTAGACAGCAATAATCAAGAGTAATCCACAAATAGTTTGCTCAGCTGCAGTTATGGGAATTCAGCATATTCATCTTCTACTTGGAAAGGTTTATTTCCATTCCATCGACTATTCAGATAGTTTGTGGAACCCAATTTAAGCTACATTCTGACCCTTCAGCAATTGATATTTATATACAAATCTAGAAAAACAATAAAGAAGAAAGAAAAGGTCTTCAGGTATTAAATTTGAGGCAAAACTATTGTGAAGTTTAGACAGGTAAAAAAGGTTCCTATAGAAACAAATTGCTCAGTGTTAAAAAGAAGTTGACTGGGAACACAGTCCAGCAGGTGTGTAGATAAGAAGTCAACCGATGAGAACGAGAAGTCTTATGGTGAATCTCAACATAACTGAATGAAATGAATGCTTGCCCAAAGTAAAGCATAAGCACATACCAACTCGTAGTTTTACACATCCAATCTAAAGCTAAAATTGACTGTTTAAGCACTTACGTAAATTCCAAAAGCAAAATTTGTTAAGTAGAAATGATTTTCGGACAAGATATCAAGTGATCATAATGATATTGAGTTTTCAATTCAACTGAAGACAGCTTTATTTATTCTAAATGTTTGAATTTTGAAGACAGAATTGGTAAAGCGCAGCTTATTATGGGTATATGAAAGAAAACGTTTCCTAATCTCGGCATCAATTGGCTTACTGCTAGCAACCGAGTAGTAACATACAAATTTCCTTCGCTTTTTTGTCTTACACACAATTACTAACCATTTCCATAAAGTAGCCAACGCACTACGCCAGAAGAAAACAAAGTCTTAAGTAAAAATATCAACTTGTCAACAGAAAGATGTGAAACAGTGCCATGAAAGAGATGGAAGCTACCGAAATGTGCACTGATCCCGCTAACAGAGCTATCAACTTTGGATCTTGAAGAAATGCAGCTCCCCATAAACGTCAACTTAAACCAGCACCCCGTCTCCACTCTCTCTACACCATCACCGTCGCTGTCGGAGCCGCCACCGCCAACTCTCTTTTTCTTCTTCCTCCCCTGTGATTTGCCCCCAGACAAAGAAGACCTAACTTTACCATCTTCACCACCTAATCCCATGTCAGCCTAAAACCCCAAAAACCCCTTCTCATCCACGAAGAAAAAGGCAGCCCCAAAACCCACCTCTCAACCAAAAACTGCTCCAGACCCAGAATAGCAAACGAAACAAAGAACCCAAAAGGCACTAAAATATATCAATTTCTCCTCAAGACCCACCAACCCAGGAGAGTAAACGAACCGGAAGGAGACCAAAAATGGCAAACCTTTGAAGTCATAAAACCAAACCAAGTTGAATAAACTGTCTGGAGGGACACCAAAAGTAAGCTTGGCTGTGGTTCACTTTTCCTTTTGTGTTTCCAATCTCTTTTGCTTTTTTCTATGCAACAAAGATAGAAACAACAAATCCCAGTTGAACCAGGAAATGTCTGTTCTATAGGGAGTAGAAAACCTCAAAAGGAACAAACTTCTTCACATACACTCAATGCTGACCAGTTTAGAACCAAAGAAATGGCACAAAATGGAAATAAAAAAATAAATGATTTCCAAATAATCATCGAGTAAGACTCACTCTCCCTTATCTATACTATTGTTGATTCCATTCCATCTTATTTTTGTCATATTGCTTTTTATTTATTTTATAATATGCTTGACACTAGAGAAAAGCCAAATCAAGCTGCCCGCGAAATCGGGGAACGCAAGTGCGGCCTGCCCGAGTCTACCCCATAACCATAAAGTGCTGCCTGTGAGAGAGGGGCAAAATGGGAAGAGACGGGCAGTTCGGGCCTTGACGAGAAGGAGAAATTGGGAGGTTCGGTCAGGAGAGATATTACAAGAATCGTGGGACCCGCTGTGGGCAGGAGGACAATGAACTTGACATGTCCAACAATGCCATTTATATTTACGGTTAAATTTATTTTAATATATTATATTATCATTGTACTTTTAAAATTTTATTTTTTATAATTAAAAATTTTCTTATAAATAATTTTTATTAAAAATTTTAAAATGACATCATATAATAATATGTGTAGTAAAACAATGTCATTTTAAAGTTTGCAATTATATTTTTTAATGAAAATTATCCATATAAGAGAACAAGTATTATAAAATCAAAATTATAAGAGAATTATTAATAATATTGAAAATAAAAATATATTAATAATATAACAATTCAAGTTTATTAAATTTAACTCTGATTTTTATTCTTTATTTTATCTTATATATTTTTATTTTCTTACATATATTACATGTTTTTATCATACTTCACCTTGAAATTAATCTCATATCTTTTTTTTTTAATGGAAAGGATGCAGTCAAGCTATATTAGCAGTGTCAAATTGCAAAACGTCATACAAAAAGGATGGCGGGCATAACCCCCATTCTAAATCAGGCATAGAACCAGCAGCACAGGCAATACTATGAGCTGCTTGGTTCGCTGATTTGTGAACAAATTGAATAGTCATTGATGGCAACAAAGACAAAAGATGTTTGCAATCTTGTACAATTGCACCAAAGCAAGAGAAGTCAAAAGTATTAGACTGTAAAGCATAAATAAGAAGTAAAGAATCAGACTCCATAACATCACACCTCGCCTGAGTGCGTTTCAGCCAACTAAGAGCTTCTCGAA
>JAOTIZ010000001.1:2867708-2880702 GCA_027123425.1 Erythroxylum panamense
AATAGGTGTGCCCACCTGCTCGCGCGTAACTCTATTCGCCATGACAGGTTTCATCTTTGGGTTGATATACCCGATGTGTTGTTTGAGATTTATTCTCGTCGTTTTTAATCATACTACCTCCTTTTTTAAAAACAAAAAAAAATATTTTATTATTTTTAATAATTCAAATTATTATTATAAAGTGAAATAAGGTTGAAGATTTTAATTTTAATTTTAATTGTAATTCACCAAAACCAAACTGGAGTGGTCTACTGACCTACGAAGCAACATGGAACACCCTTATTGTTTCTGATCCATGCTCCAACGAACTAAACCCAGAACCCTACCAAGAAACCTTCCCTAATGGCGTTCAAGAACCACTTTTTTCTCATATTTCCTTTTATTCTCTTTCTCTCGTTGCTCTTCTCGTCGAATCTAGCCCATGCAGGATCGTTTTTCTCGGCAGTAACAGGCGGAAACTGGGTTGTTCTCCAAGAAAGCATAGGCATCTCCGCCATGCACACGCAGCTCCTCAAAAACAGCAAGGTTATCATCTTTGATCGCACCGACTTCGGCCCTTCCAACCTATCTCTCCCTGAAGGCAAATGCCGCTTTAACGACGATGCCGTCAAGCCAAAAGACTGCACGGCACATTCCATCCTCTACGACATTGTCTCCAACACATTCCGCCCCCTCACGCTTCACACCAACACTTTTTGCTCTTCCGGCACCGTAGACTCCTATGGCAACCTCGTCCAAACCGGCGGAGACCGCAGAGGGGAGCGAGTAATCCGCATGTTTACGACCTGCGACGACGATTCCTGCGACTGGGTCGAGCTCGTCAGCCCTCTCATGAATCGAAGATGGTACGCAACCGATCAGATATTACCCGATGGTCGCATCATTATAGTTGGAGGACGAAGAGTTTTTAGCTACGAGTTCTTTCCCAGGAACTCATTGAAATGGAGCAACAAGACATTGCCTTTCTTGGTGCAAACAAGAGACAGTTCTCAAGAAGAGAACAATCTTTATCCTTTCTTGCACTTGTTACCTGATGGGAACCTCTTCATCTTCGCAAATAACCGATCGATCTTGTTTGACTACACGGCGAACAGACTCATCAAAGAATACCCAGTTATGCCCGGTGGTGACCGGAGAAACTACCCCTCCACCGGTTCTTCGGTTCTGCTTCCTCTCCAGCTAGGCAGAGGAGTGGAAGCGGAGGTGATGATATGCGGTGGGGCACCGGCAAGAGCACATATAAAGGCCGTTGAAGAGCGTGTGTTCGTCGAAGCTTCGAGGACTTGTGCGAGGCTAAAGGTGACAGACCCGAGACCCGAATGGGTCATGGAGCTCATGCCCATGCCTCGAGTCATGGGTGATATGCTACTGTTACCGAGCGGTGACGTTCTAATTATCAACGGCGCTGCGCATGGAACAGCCGGTTGGGACGATGCCCGAGTGCCGGTTTACAACCCGGTTCTCTACCTTCCGGATGAGGATCCAACCCGGAGATTCGTTGTTCTCAACCGGTCAAAGATTGCAAGGATGTACCACTCCACGGCCGTGCTTTTGCCAGACGGCAGGATCTTAGTGGGTGGAAGCAACCCGCACCCAGTGTACAACTTCACGGCGTATCCCTACCCGACTGAGCTGAGCTTGGAGGCGTTTCATCCACATTACCTGGACCCCTATTATAACGATCTGAGACCGTCCATCTTGACGGTGGAGACGATGGTAGGCAGGACGGTGTCGTTCAACGAGACGTTTTCTTTGACCTTTGTCTTGACGACGTACTGGCCGAGGTGGGGCGTTTCGGTGGTGTTGATAACGCCGTCATTCACGACGCACTCGTTTGGCATGAACCAGAGGATGTTGGTTTTGAATAGGCTGAGTGTGGTACAGTTGTCCACTTACGCTTACAAGACTAGCGTTCTTGGGCCCACTAATGCTAACGTGGCACCACCTGGATATTACATGTTGTTTGTTGTCCACGTCGGAATTCCTAGTCAAGCTGTGTGGGTTCAAGTGCAGTGAGTCACTTCTTATGCAAGTCATGTCTTCGTCCCTTTGGAGCAAAAAGAAAATTTTAATTGTCACAGAAAAAGCTAACGTGGAGATGCGGGGTATCGATCCCCGTACCTCTCGCATGCTAAGCGAGCGCTCTACCATCTGAGCTACATCCCCGTATGCGTATGGGTTTATCAAAATCATTAAATTTTTTTCTCTCTATTTTGTCACTGTCACTTCGTCGTGCTTATACCAGGGAAAGCTAAGCTACTTTGCTTAATGGTTATTTTTCATGCTAACCTTTGTACAAAGTAATTAAATAACATGCTAACTCCGTCAACTTTATAAAGGATTGAACTAGCTTACTGTCTGGGCTATTCAATCTTCAAGACAACAGTTGTTTGCAAGCTAACTAGTAAAAAAACTCATTAAGATACTCTGCTCTGCCAAAGGAACTGGGTTCATTTTCAAATCATAGATCTCGAAAATTTCCTTATAACAGTAGTGATTGGCCAAGTAGGAGTTTATATGCAGAATGGAAAGTTGCTCTGTATAAATACTTGATGTGACCATTTAATGATTTTATGAGCGCGTCTCTTAGCCACGGGTTGGTTTGCGTACCAACTTTGGTCATTATGATCTGTACTTGTACCGATTGGCCCAGAAAAGGTAGTGCAAGAAATTCAAAGCACTCAGGACACAGAGCAGCCAGTAGAACCGTTCCAGGTGATCGTGATTCAAGTTGGTTCCGGAGAGCCATGGTTTGTGCTTGGAATTACCCGTGACATGCTTAACTACTGATACAATTACCGTGCTCAGGTAATATCCCATGGCTAAGGATGCCCAAGAGAGAGAAGTAGCCAAAGATCTCATGCTTGAAGGTGCCTGAGTGAAGAAAAATTCTAACAACCCTGCCAATGTGAAAAGATCTGCTGATCCCAGGAACAAGTACTGAAAAGCAATCCAGAAAAAGGTAATTGGCAATGGCTTGGCCGAATCGAGTAGTCCTGAATGCGTAGCGACTCTTTTTCGTTTAATCTCAACGAGAGCTGCCACTGCCATAGCTAGTATAGAAAGAAGTAGTCCAATGCCAATTCTTTGCAGGTGCGTGACGCCCATTTCAGTTTTGGTTACTTTCCTAGAGAATGGAATGATAAAGTGGTCATAAACTGGTGCTAGGATCATAATGAAGACCACAGGGAAAATTGGTAGGGACGCTGGTGGTACTGCCAATGAACCAAGCTTGGTGTCCATGGTTGTAGCTTGTTGAACAGAAAATGTTGAAAGTTGAGCTAGACAGCAATTGAGCATGATTGTGCAGGCAAATATTGGCAGGATTTTGAGCACAATTTTTACTTCCTCCACTTGCTGGACTGTGCATTCCAAAGCTGAGTGCACCGGCTTATTAACTATTGCTCGATTAAGGCAGCCAAGGGTTTTTGTAGGGGTTTCAGTGGACTCCGTTGGTTTGGTCTGATCATTCACCGTCTTGTTAGTTTGGTTTGAATCAGAAGGGCTAGAAGACATGCTCATAATGGCATTGCTTGGACTTCTGCTAATACAAGTATTGATGAAAGCAGCAAGCAGAACCTGTTCAACAGAAAAACCACTAGGTTGTCACCTCCATAATGTTAATGAAGCAATCCCATATACAAATGCATATAACTAACTTACCTTGGAAATGGTGGTAAGAGGACTTCCAGCTGGTATTTTGTTTCTGTAAGTGGCTGAGCCAGAGAGGAAGATAAGAAAAGAAAGAAAAATCGCAATCGTAGAGATCCCAAAGCCCCATTCCCACCCTTTGTTGTCTTCAATCCAGACAACGAAGGTGACAGCAATGAGGCCTCCACAGGAGAGGCAAAACACGAAGTAATTGAAGAAGGTTGATCTCAGTTTCCTTCCCTGAGGAGTGCTGTGGTCAAACTGTTCTGCACCATGTGATGGTAGCGAGCCCTTGATGCCTCCAACGCCAAGTGCCACCAGGTAAAGACCTATGAACAGCATTGCGGATTTTGCACCATGGACTTCCTGGCATGGAAGGCTGGGATTGGCAGGATCACACTGTGGTGGCTTTAGCGAATCAGACCGAGCTTGCACGGTCAGTACGACCAACCCCTGTTACCAATATAACTCACATGAGAGAGGTGTAGTTCCATTTTTGTTAGGATCTTTTGTTTTAGGGGGGCTTTTGACAATTGAGCTTAAATAAGGACAAAAGGAGCGTTGAGCAGTAGGGCCATATTCACATGTTTGATAACCACATCGACTCTTGCCCTTGGAGTACAGCATATAACATATAGATGGAGACTGGTTTTGAAACGTCAACTACAACAATGCTAAGCTCTCAATTGTCATGTACAATACAACAAGGGCTATATCCTTATTCTGGCTGTAACAACCAACTTAATCCACAGTTCAACTTATCACGTACGGTTAAAAACAGTAACATAGACAATGTCTAGGACAATGACTCCACCTGGTGACACCATTAGGAGTTGAGATACAGATCCACGTGGTCTTATGACAGGGACACATGGGCGTGGCATATTTCTCACGTCTTAGTGGGTGACATTGGAGAAAAGGTACGTGAAGCTCAAGACAAAAAATCACCCAGAGAAAAGACAAATTAGATATTGCTACTGAACTGAAGTTGATTCGAGGAGGTTCATCATCTTGGTCCCACCAACACACTGTGGGCCCCATTCATTAAAAGATTGCCAACGTTGCATGTATAAAATACGGAGTCAAGATCTCCTGTCTTATATTATACTGTCTTATTGTGTCCAATGAATCTCACCTATTTATTTATGTGGATCTCATGTAGGTCTCACGTGGACTCCACGTGAGTCCCACAAAATAAATGACTAAAATTTTATGAGACAGAATAAGACAGAGTAATATTAGACAGAGAATCTTGTCCCTAAAATACGAGGGACCGTCTACTAAAAGTTGTTTTAACTACCTTAAATTGTGTCCTATACATGCAAAAACATGACATAAATGTGATTTAAAAGCATGGCCATGCTTTTACGAACAAGGAAAAATTGAAAATAAAAGAGAAAAGAAAGGACCTTTTTATGAATACAATTAAAAGCGGTAAACTTGCTTCTATCTTAAGTAATGAATTCGAAAAGCTACCAAATTGCAAGTTTTAGAAGAAAAAAAATCTAAACTTGGTGAGGGTAAGGATTGTTCCAATCGTGACTTTGGCTTGTAGCTAAAGATCCTTTCATGGGCAAGTCTAAGTTGAGTTGAGCTGCGTTTCCATTGGCTACAATCCACTGTAATCTTCACATAAAGACCTACCTTTCCCTTTTCAGTTCTTTTTCGATGTCCGTGTTAAACAGAAAAAGCGTGTAAACAAAGAAAAAGAAGAAGAAAAGATGTATAAACGAAATACACTTTCTTGCTGCAAAGTCAATGTAGCTGAAGGATAAACACGTCATTCACACTTCAATGGAGGAGTGAGAGAGAGAGGGAGAGGGTTTAGTTTGTTTCTTCTTTTGTTCCGCCGTAGAACCAGTGAAGTAAGCCTGACGCAATACTTTCAGTTTCATTGGGATTGATGTATCAGGAAGCGTTAAGACAGAACACGAGTTTTATTACCGATCATTTACAACTTTTCCCTGGGGGAAGTAACTTGTTGAGACTCTGATCCTATGACGGGTTCAGGGTTTTACTTGGAAGGATTTGGTTTTGTAATCAGAATCTAAAGATTTCATGTTTCAGGTCTCATCTAGCTCCCCAATTTAGTAGTGGCTAAAGAAACCAGGAAAAAATATATGTATCCAGATAAGATAGAAACTGGGAAATGAAAATTACCAGAAATTCAACAGCTGCACTTATCAGGTAGATTTGATAAGTTGTACAGAAAGCATCTGATAAGAATCCACCAAGAAGAGCCAAAAGAAAAGCAGTTCCCATGAAATTAGTGACATTGTTGGCAGATTTTGATGCAGATAGGTTCATGTACTCTGATAAATATATCACCAAATTGCTTGCATTTGCCAAGAACGCCAAGTTCTCCAGTATCTCCACAACTACACCAAATTCACCAAACCATGTTACAGAGACAAAATCTCAGAAATCCCACTTTAAAATCAAGATTTCGATACTAAAAATCACAGAATTTGTCAAAACGATTCAAACTTTGCACGCACCCAGGACAAAGGAAGCTGCATACATCCCTCCATGTTTTCCTTGAAGTGCAGGTCTGTTTCTCCAATCAACATAACCATCCCATCGCGTGAGTTGCTGTTCTTGATCCTACAGCAGAAGCTCATGATCATAAGGACTTAATCATATATAGAAAGCAAACACAAAGATGCACTCAACAACCAAAGAAAGACAGCTTGAAGAATGAAAAGGAGGGAAAAGAGAAATGAAAAGAGAGAGAGGAAGCCAAACCATTTGTAATCTGCTCTTTTCTTTTTCTTTTTTTTTTTCTCAACTTGCTTAAGTTGAGGTTTGGATCTTTGGCTTATAGAGGCGATTTATAGGTGGAGAGGACTTCAAAGAGTTTGGAGAGCAAAAGGGCAACTTGGGACAGAATGGTGTAGACCCAAGACAATGACTTCCAATCCTCTATTCCTTACTACGTTACTAAGATTCTTCTTTTATTAACCAATTTCCCTTTTTGATCTTGATTTGGATTGTAGTGCTTCTTTCTTTACGTGCCAATAACAAAATGGCTTAGTCTCAATTTTAAACGTAAGTTCTCTTATAAATGTCTAACTCATCTCCAAAAGTTAGCTTAAGAGGAGGAAGTTTGTATATTATTATAAATTGTTTAATGCTCTTATAGTTGTCCGATGTAGAATTCCTGAGAGTCCTCGATGCACTAATACAACTATCTTAAAAAATAAAATTTATGAAAACCTGAAAAGGCCCAAAGACAGGGTACAAATGTCAAGACTGCTCCAATTAATAAACGTTTAATCCCACCTATGTATCATACATCAGTTTTCATTTTCGCAATGTGAACACTATAAATGAACCCCAGCAACCAAAGAATTACAAAACTTAGGATTTAAATGCACTGGTTTCTGGTTTGCTTTTGTTTGCTGCAAATTGCATTTACTAGTTTTGTTTACAAGTGTAATAATCGTCACCAAAGCCTTAAATGTAACTATATCCTCTTTCTGGCTCGATCCCTACATCTCAAAGAAACCATACGAGCAGTAGCAACAAGAGATCACAAGTTTGAATCAATTCAAGATGAGTACAGAGAGTGAACAGTTCTTTGTATAATAATTTAATTTTTGCCAACTTTATGTTATCTTCCTTGAAGATTACGACTCGAGTGGTCAATAACTACAGAAAGTGAGTCAAAAACGCTTTTTCAAGACATACCCGCCATTCTCCACTCACCAAGCTTAGTGGTAAGACCGCGGTTATAGTTACCTAATATGCATGAAATGAGCTGTTAGTTATATAATTGTTACGTAATTCTTGTGTTACATATGAAAAAAAGAAGAAGAGAGAGGCTATATATATATAATGATTGAGGAGATGTGTGTTTTTAAAGGGTTGAGTCCGTGACATGTTTTACCGCATTGTTTTGGTACTAACCATTAATAGAAATGATAATAAATGAGCAATAATTGATATACATGTGAGTTGGGAAGATTAGGATTTGAAGGTAGCATGTAAAGTGTGGGTATTCTAAAGGACTCAAAAGTCAAATTTCTTGTGACTTATTTCTGTTTCTTTCCTGTGATTTAATCCTTATTATACGTGCTTTTTAAAATTATTTTTTGGTATTTTTTAAAGGATTCAACTATTTGACATGTGAACTACGAACCCTTAATAGTTTCGTCGACAGCCTGAGTTTTGAAAACATGTTTTTTCTTTATGAAACAGGACATAGAGTGGATGATTTAAAGGTACATTTTCATAAGTGAGACCCTCCTAAGACACCTCATGAGTAACCAAAAAAAAAGAGGACATGAAAATCACTACGCTGTAACTATTCTTTTTTAATTATGAGGGTAAAAATATCCCGTAAAAATCTTACTAACACTACATAATTTAAAAAAATCTAATAGTACAATCATTGGATGTCACAAAATTGTAACTAATATTCATTTGTGACAATTTATATTCATTGCAAAAATCGTCGCAAAATTTCCATAGTAAAAAGTTATATGCAATGTTTTCACAAAATTGTTATATTAATATGTGCTTGATACGAATAATTTTCATAGCGAAAATCATAGGTGACATTTTTCTAAATTGTTGGAGAAAAAACATAGTTAAATATCTATTTTGTTGTAGTGAACATAAAAACTTACACTATAAAAAAAAATGAGTGTTTAGCAACACAAATTACCGATAGAATGTGAAAATTTTTCATCGACAAGTGAATTTGTCAATGAAAATTACTAACCGCACGAGTAATTGAAGCAACGGTCGTATGTAATTTATTAAAGGTTTTTTTTCATTGATAATTTTTCATTTCCTTGCAATGTTATTATCTTTCTTTTCTAATTCTGTCTTTATTATATTCATATTCATAGAAAGACAAATCACAAATCATGCACATCATAGAGCAAATATTTGTTTGCGTCGACTGTGCTGAGCTTATCCATTTCCTATTAGATTATCTTATCAACTTTTTGAACTTCGTGGTAGTGCTCGAGATACGAACACTTGTAGTTCTGTGAATACACCCTCTCCTGCAAACCTTACCCTGAGATTAAGATATTGAGTGGTTTTGATTGCCTACTGGGGCATTTTGAAATGCCAACTTCACAAATTACAAGTTGCCACACTCGTCGATTTAATTTTTCATCAATCGCCACCGGAGAATACTGGTGATGAATAAACAAGAAATGTCTCCGTTTTCACATTTCCAATTACGAATTGCCACTACTTCGTTTCCCACTTTCTTAGCACAATCTGATCATTCTGAACCAAGTGTTGGTAGGTTTTCCAACTCCTTGACCGTCGATTTCTGGCCATGCGCGAGTTATCAGATAACATAATTATAATGTGAATACCATACATTAAGTGTCGTGGAAGTTTTCCTAAGCTTCAACTAAGTAGACAGATGTCATAATTTAAAGTTAAAACACGACAAAAGGAGTTGTAAAAGAGTAAGTGTAGATGAACAAGTATATATATATTAACGATGCAAACATCCCAAATTTTCTTATGGTTCTCACTTTCTTTCATTTTATCCAGTTAAGGAAGTCCAAAGTCTGAACAGGAAATAGTTTCTCTTGGGTAATCAGAGAGGATAAGGCATACACTTCTCTTTAATGTTTGAATGATC
Source organism: Erythroxylum panamense (assembly GCA_027123425.1). Lineage (NCBI taxonomy): Eukaryota > Viridiplantae > Streptophyta > Magnoliopsida > Malpighiales > Erythroxylaceae > Erythroxylum > Erythroxylum panamense. The sequence goes on from JAOTIZ010000001.1 coordinate 2,876,974, forward strand.
CCAATTTCAGGATACGTGATCTTTGACTTCTAATTTGGCTGTAAAATATTAGTCCAGATCTCCTGTCCAATATTATGGTGTTTTATTGTATCCAATAAATCTCAGCTGTTTATTTATGTGAATTATGTGTAGGTCTCACTTGGACTTCACGTAGGTCCCACAAAATAAATGGTTGAGATTTCATGGACAGAATAAGATAAAGTAATATTGGACAGAGGATCTGTTCCCGTAAAACACATGCCTCCAAAACAAATAACGTTAATCACTGGGAATTGAGACGTTGATCTGAAGCATCTCCAAGCTCCTCGTACAACCACATATTGGAAGAATAGTCAATCGTTAATACTCTGACATTATTAAAAGTGAGACTTCTAGAGTAATTATTAATACATGCCCTCTAATATAGATTAGGTGAGTCCAACCACAACGAAACTAACTTATTTCCAGCTCTAAGCCAGTTTTACACAGCCCTTTTTTAAATGATCAGTTAATACACTTCACGTGGAAACCGGCGTTCAAAGCTATAATTCGGTTACGCAATAATGAATGGGAAGGACTTGGACATGAAATAAGTCACGTTGATAGAAGAAAGGCGTAATAATTAGAAGGGTATCGAGTTGCTTACGAACCAGGGCATAGGGATTTGAAAACCAAGCAAAATGACAATTATAAAATCTCCAGACAGCCCTCTCTGTCTCTGTTTCAGACAAAATCTGACACCGAAACTACACAAGTCGTACACCTCTCCTTTGTTATGTAATTTTCTTGTCGTTTATATAAAAATTACTGCCTCTTATTTAAAATAAATATCATTTTAGAGAGATTTTAATTATTTAAAATAAGTGTCGTTTGTGACTTTTCATGCATGATTATAATTTTACCTCCAAAATTACCCTTTAATTTATCTTATATCTTAATTATACAGATTATATTTTCAAGGCACTTCAACATGTAATTAATAAGGATATATCAAATATTTCATTAACTTTCTTGATAAATATGCATCCCTCTAAAACGACATTTATTTTGAATAAAAGAGAGTATTAGACATTTATCACTTAATTCATTATAATTAAGTATAATTAACAAGAAGAATAGGAGTTCATATATCATTTAGGGGTGCTTGGTTGATAAGTTTGGGAAATGATTAAGGAATGCAAAGTGAGTGATTGTTTCTTGATTATCACTTTTAAAGAATCTTCTATACCCTCAATTTAGTAGATGAATAAAACCCATTCTTTAATAGTGATTCTTTTTTAAATATTTTTAATGTTAATTAATTAATTAAAATAATATAATATCATATAATTAATTATTGTAATTAATTGATTAATTACAATATAATTAATTATAATATTATCATTAATTAATTAATTACTATATTGTAATTTTTGTTTCTTAATATTTTTAACAAACCAACTATTATCAATAGTAATGGTAATCATTCATTCCTCTTAACTAATCATCATAATTATAATGATAATATTTATTCTCATTTATCACTATATTCATTCTCATTCCTATTATTATTTTCCATGCGAACTAACTGTTCACTTAATATGAGTCCTATCGCTACGGTTTCGCATTGTGAGCCACCATGCGCACCGCCAGAGCGCCACCAATATTGCCACCTAAACTCTCGTGCCTATAAACAAAAGCCCTCTCTTTTCCCCTACCGCATATGTTATCCATGTGTCTAAAAGCCAGTCATGTAGGCAGGCAAATTGAAATAGACAAATGAAGATATTTGTCTAGTGCATGAAAAAGAGGATATATTACCCTTTTTCTAATCTTTCCTATTCCTTCTCTAGACTATTGAATACATATTCCTTCTCTAAACTTTCTAACTCGTGCTTTTCCAAGTTTACGGATTTGATCTTTTCCTTTTTGACCATAAGATATTTGGAATTTATTCTTATTTTGGTTCTTTTTTTGTTTTTTTAACCTTTATCGTTTACTACCACATTCGAAATTTGTCTGGACAAAAAGAAGAGTTGAAAGTTTAGGGTAGTTGTCTTGCAACTTGGAGAGAATGGCCTAGTTGATACTTCTATATTATTTATCTTTAATGAGATAACTTCATGAATCTTGTAAATGAAGAAGAGATAAGTTTACACAACCAATGAAAAGATAGGGAACTAAGCCGATGTCGTATTTTGGAGAAAAGTTCAGTATCTTGATGAGGAAAGCGATAGAGATGTTGAATGAGAGGCCAGTGGGGAAGTGATAATCGATGGATAAACAGGAGCAAAAGAATAAGAGAGGATGGTGTGGTAAGATAAATTATATCTGATAAAGAAGGATAATGGAATCTATCACAAATTCTCCAATATGTGGCTTATATAATCACCCAAAAGTTACCAATATAATCTTATAATCGCCGCACACAAAATTCTTGTTCTTTGATCTATAGCTAAGAAGGCGACAACGTGGATGATGGGAATGCTTATTTTTTTTTCTTTTTTTTTTATAAATAATTTCTAGCTATATCGTCATCATCAAGTAACTTCCCTGCTCTGCATTCAAGTCTCCGGTCGTCAGGTAACGACAAGGTTTCCTATCATGAGTGTCAGTGTCAGCATTTACTCATTTCCCTAAATTTAAAAACGAGCACTTTCTTTTTATCATCATCAGCTAATAATGGTTCTGCACAGGAAAGTACTGATGATGATGATGTTATTACTCCATTTTTCTAGTTTTCAGTCCCAGTATGATTGGGAATCCAGGACGTTTTTATAAGTCCTGAGAATTTCTGAAACCACATGCATTGAGTATCAGATCCTTTGTTTTAAATTAAATACTCTCTTCCAATTTTATTCTTATATCTCTTCTTCAATAAGGTCCAGCGGCCGTAAGTTCTGGTTTGGTTGGATATGGTATCTTGTACACTGAATTGCAACCAAATAAATTAGTATTGTCCGCTTTGGCCGGGGTTCGATCCCCTAACCTCACGGTTTTATTGTGTTGAGACACACGCCTCTTACCATTGAGCTACGAACTCCGGCCAAAGCGGACAATACTAATTTGCTTGGTTGCGGCTCAACGTACAAGATACCGTATCCAATCAAACCAAGTTCCATTATAAAATTAACCAAATACCAAATTAAAATGTTATTTGCACTGTCTATTCGAGTTTGTTAGCTACAAGCATACTTTCTTAACTAGTAAAAGTTCGAGGACACCATACATCTTTTCTGCCTTGTAAAAAGATTGAATCAAGAAAGTTGCTAGCCTCAAATACCATAAAAGTCTCTTAATCTTTATCTCTGGTAAGACAACAACACTTTCAATCGGGGTACGTATCTGGCTGCTGGACTTGATACTTCTTCGGACATTTCATTGGTGGGGATAGATAGACGTGCAAGGAATGCGTACTAATTAGTCTACATTAACAGACCTGCAAGAATGTTGTTTTAAGTAAATATTATGATTAAATTCCACACTTAATTTTAGTTAGCCTTTGTTTTGGTTGGGTTTATACCAGTAAAGTTTTTGTCATTAGAACTTTTTTATGTAGTTCTTTTCTGAGAAGAATTTTTCTAAGAAGTCAGTTGACTGTCATTTAAAAAAGAACCTTTTTAAAAGAGCTTGATACAGTAGACTGTTTGGTAACATAAAAATAAAAAATACTTTTAATTTTAATTATATTTTGTTTTGTAATAAAAATTATTTATGCATATAAATATTATTTAAAGTATATTAAATAATATGCAAAGCACAATATATTAA
>JAOTIZ010000001.1:2882410-2895750 GCA_027123425.1 Erythroxylum panamense
ATAATATAACCAAATATTTCAATTAACTAGCATAATTAATCTGTTAATTCTACAAGAAAAATAACGAAATGTATTTTTATAATTTTTTAAACCTAATTCGGGTAATCGGGTCGTTCTGAATTTTTTTGGAGTTACCCGTTCCGGCTCGAAAATAATTCGGGTAATACTCGGCCCAGCCCGAATTATCCGAAATTTAATATTTTCTTATCAAAATTAATTCGGGCCGACTCGAATAATGCTCACCTTAATCACGACTGTATGATGTCCATCGAATGTAATAAAATTAAAGTTGTCTACCTAATTTAGTAATAGCTAAGATCATATTTTTCTCAATCATGTGGCTGTTGGCATTCAATATTTGATCTTCCTGCCATTTAACGTAAGAGAAGGAAATATCAAACTGACAGAAGATGACCTCAATATGTGGATTCAGAACGTGGGGCGGCTGAAGAATTGACAGAATCGTAGAAAAGGAGGGATTACTTAATGCACAAGGCTCGAATCAACTAAATACGATTTGGTTCCATATTAGATTAGTGAGAAGCATAATATCTAGCATAGTGTTATTACCATCGTCAAATCAGTGGGGGATTACTGGTTTGGTTAAAAGGTGTCCAGATACTCTGATTCGATCAATCGGAGTTAATGCAGCCAAACAAAGTCTGATTTTGCTTTTAACAAAGACACACTCAGTCGATCAATCAGAGTTAGTGCAGAGTCTGATTTTGCTTTTATAAAAGACACTCAGTCTTCTCAATGCACGTGGTACCCTAAATGAAGCTTTTGATGGACTTGTACATAAATGAAGCGAAAACAAAATTGTGGTCATGAGTGAATGCGAGATCAGAGAGAACTGAGCCAATCCTGCCAAGCATGTTACCAGATTCCATTCTAGCGTTAACCACTTCTTCTCCATTCCATCAGTCTTTTCTGTTCTTTTGTCTTAAGAATCACGGCACGGACACTTCTGTTTTACACCAAAATTGTCCCCTTTTTCTGTGAAAGGTGTCCCTTTTGCATAGGCTTTGATCCGAACCCATTTTAAGAATTTGTGATGCCATCTTAGGCTTTGATGAATGAATATAAATATTGAAATTATGAATTCCAAAAAGTCCACAATTTCATAATTGACTTGGTTTTAATCTGCAGGGCTGAACAGCTCGGAACATATCGAGTGCAAATCAGCTTTGGCACATCTTCTAGGTAAAATGTTTATTTTGACTGAAAGTCCACTAATAGTAGATGGAGCATCTTAATTATATTGGAATCACCATGATCTAGGCTTCATATAAGTAGATATATGGAAGAGGCCCATCATGAGTTCCACTAAAATACATCCAGATTTAGTTGGTTCAAATCAAACGCAACCATTTGGAGACTCAAAATCCTTTCACCGGTGAAACATTATGAGTCACTGTCAACGTTCAAAATCTTACTGTTGGAGCCATATGGTGGGGTTACAAATCCCACTCATCATGTTGTAATGTGATGTGGCTTCAAATGCATACAAAACTCGACAATTGTAGTAATAGCTTTCGAAAAAGAGCTCACGAGACATCAACTTTTATGGCGGTCCTTGCAAATGAACACGACACAATTATTTAGGAGGATTCAAGAGCGATGAGAAAGTTATTCAAAGAGGACAATTATGGATTTTTGTAAGTGATCAGCAGCTCAATCACCTCATCATAAATAAATTTGTGAGGACTAAGAGAAGAAACGACGATCACTCCTGGCAAAGATCCTATAACATTGGAGACAACAATACCTTAAATGTTGGGTTATAAACGTCATGCTAGGGTAGAAAATTGTAGTAAATATCACATTAAAAAAGTTGTGAAAGAGTTTTTTCACTTAGCCCGATCAATAGATGAGCAACTATCACATTTAAAGATGTGAAGAACATAGATTTACATAATCAACACGAGGATGCCATAGTCATCATAGATCAGCAGCTTTGAAATTAAAAGAATTATGATGAAAATTAGAGTTTATTAGATATCTTTTTTTATGGTGCGCTTTACGTCATAAGATTACCTACTAATCAATTAAAACTCGTAACTTTACTGTTGATAGGATTTGGAGAAGTTCAAGTGAAATGAAAGGTCATGTTCTTAGTTATGATGGAAAGTCTACAAAAACAAGTTATACAAGGGCTAATTTAGAGGTTTGTCTAACACTTAGAAGATGTGATGTTTTCACAAGTACCTTATATGCGTGTCATTGTAGTAAGTAGGCACGAGAATACCTTATAAGAACTGAATGAGATAGTTTATTCACAAAAAAGATTGTTACAACTTAAGGTGAGACTTCCATCAATTCCACTTACAAATATGTATAAATTACCAACACAACATTTTATGGAAGTTATATAGTAGTTAAGTCTAAACCAATACAAACCTTTAGACATGTTTACCCATATGTTCTTCCTACGGATGTCCTTATAATAGAGGATTGGTACAAGAAGAAATTAGATTATCCTTTCCAACTGATTACCTAACATAACTAATAACCTTCAACCGAAATAACTACCATAATTGTCAAACTGCTACTAATCCATCTAGTAGCTAGGATAATCCTAGTTGTTACATAAGCCTTTTATGAAGTTCTTAATTGATAATCTGAACTTTGGCTAAGTCAGATTATTGCTTGAATTCTCGACCAAGTTGTCTCGCTTTCCTTCCTGAAGCTTGCGCTCCATGTTTGATCAACTTTGCTCAACAAGTTGTGAGGAGTCACTATCAAATTGATTCAAATTCTGCAATGGGACTTGCAAATCTCCCGTATCAAAAGGAGCCAAAGACCTCTGAGGAGGTTCTCAAGTTATATCTTTATCTTGTCCTCAAAGTGTCAAAGAGAGGTATCTTTTTCCGAAATTGCATCAACAACTTCTTTTATTTTTCATTGCACGAAGAATTCGATCGTTTCGTTCTTCTTATGTTGTCCTAACAATTGATGGCAATGATTTTAGTTATTTCATCATCGAACTACTTTCACACCATTGCATAGGCTCGCTTTGCCTTGCTACATTCTAGTTCTTTGTTATCCTTGTAAAACCTATGCAAAAAACTTAAATGGAAAACAAGATGTGTTTTTAGTTTTTTTGAGCAACTTTAAATGATAAGCGACATTCCCAACTTTCCTGATGACTTTGGGACTATCATACTTAGATGTCAATCCCTTATGAGCTGCCTTCCCATTTATCATTTTACAAAATTGGGGTGTGAGTTTCAATAAGACTTTGACTCCCACATTAAAATCTAGAAGCTGCTGATGTTGGTCCATATGTTTCCTTATGATATTTTTGGCCTTCCGTAAAAATGTCTTTTGCTTCATCCAATATTTTTTATTTGTCCCTTGCAAATGTATAAGCAGTAAGAGATTTTCCTCCCACATACTACTTTACTATCCTTAACGGAGTGAGGGCTTATCGAAGGAAGACCACTGCAGGTTATACACAAATTGTGCACTATTTAGCAACTTTATCTAGTTTTGTTGGCTAGCACTCATGCAGTGGCTCCAGTAGTCTTCCATTAAAATGTTTATTCTTTTGATCTACCCATCTATTTGTGGATGATTCACTACGGAGAATTTTATTTATGCTTCCATCATATTGATTAAGAGGGTTTAGAATCTACCAATGAATCGTATATCTTGATCCCTCACTATATCTCCTAGAATGTCGAAATGCTTTATCATGTTTTAATAAAACAAACCAACTACTACTTCCAGGGCTATTCCTAATGTTTTATAAGCCCCGGGAAAAGTAAAAAAAAAAGTCCCAATAAATTGACAATATATAAATATGTAAATTTTAAAAGCTTATTTTTATTATTAAAGAGGATACCTTAAGCCCCTCATTGTGACACAATTGAAGAATCTAATGAGTTGCATGAATTCTTAACATTAAGATTAAGAGAACAATTGAAAAAATCAAATGAAAAAATATGTAAGGAAAAAAAAAGAAAGCTAAGAGGATTTGTCTAATTTTACTCTTTATGAGTGTCAAAAGTAAACTGGGCACTATTTTACCTCATTTTACTCTTTATGAAGGTCCAAAGTGGGCCATATTTTGCCTTATTTTGCTTTTTATGAGTGTCAAGAGTGGGCCTTATTTTGTTCTTCTTGAGAGTGAGCCCTGGGTAGTGCCCTTCCTGACCTTTCCCAGCATTAGGCCTAGTTATTTTTATAAAGCAAGTTGTTAGAGTCGAAATGAAAACAATATACTTGGTAAGTTGATATGCCACCACTAGCACTGAAGCTTTACCATCAACTTTGGAAAATCCATAACAAAGTTAAGAGATACTGACATCTAAGGCCTCTCGGGAATGGGCAAAGACTGAAGTAACCTAATTTTCTTTTACCTCTTTACTTTATCTTGTTGACATGCTAAGCAAGTCTGATAATAGGCTTTGATGTCCTACTCTATGTGAAACCAAACATAAGAACATGATAGTAGCTTCATCATCCATTTTCTTCTTGGTTGTCTACTTATTATACATCATGAGACTCATATATGAGCTCTCTCCGCATACCACCAAAACTTGGACCATATAACCTACCTCCTTTTCCCATAATCAACCTATCATCAAGCCAATAATGTTTACTTGTTCCATCATGAATTTCCTGCAAAAATCAATAATAGTTGATGTCAAACTTACCACTTTACTAAATTCTTTCCACCAAGCCAGATTCTATTTGGGAAATATTGTAGTAAGTACTAATACTTCTCTTTAACTAAGGGCACCAACTATTTGGTTACACTTGAAGTAAAGTCATGTTCTACTAAAATTTCTTACATTTTGAAGAAAGTGTTTATCACATTATCTGTTTGAACCATAAATTTTAATCATGTCAAGTAGACACGCCATATTCGTAAGCAATGTACTACTGCTATCATCTCTATTTCATGTGCAAAATAACTCTATTCTGCATCATTAAGTTTCCGATTTTTGAAAGCTACTAGATGTTCTTTATGAATTAGTACACTTCTAATTGCTTTTTTTTGCTTCAATATAGACTTTGACTGGTAATTCAAAATCTGGCAACCTTAAAACAAGTTTTGATGCAATGACCTATTTAAGCATTTTGAAAGTATCCACACAATGATCTGTCTAGCTCCATTTCCTCTCCTTTTTATCAAAACTATGAGACATGCTACTTTCTAAGAATAGTTGCTGATGAACTCTCAATAATAATTTGCAAGACCAAGGAAAGATCATAATTTCCATAATTTAGTAGGAGTTGGCCACTCTAGAATTGCCTGCATTTTTTTCAAATCCATCTGAACTTGGTTCTTGTCTACCAAATGGCCCAAGAATTTTATTTTTGTCTTAGCAAACTCACACTTTTCTATTTTGGCATACAACAAGTTCTTCCTTAGGCACTTTATCATCTGTTTCAAGTGAACTATATGCCCCTATGTGGAGTTGCTATACATTAGTACATCATCAAGATAGACAACAACAAAATCATCTAAAAATTCATATAACACATAGTTCATAAGATAGCCTGCCTTTAATAACCCGTTCAACTATTTTTGGGGCTCCTTCAATTCTAATAGAGACATTCGACAAGGAGTATAGGCAGGGGAGTCGCTTTTGATTCCATTTTGATCTTACGGTCTATCAATCTCCTGGGAAGCAATTCTTTTAACAGTTTGGTGGGATGGCTTCTTAATATAATTATAGTAACAAGACAATCGCATCTAGTACCTTCATCAAGGTTCCTTCCTTTACTTTAACTATGGTAGTAAGATAAGTTAGCTTTCCACATTTTAGTCCTTTCTCCATTACTTTTATAGAAATGATTGAAGGCTTCCTACTACATTTTGTTTTGCCAAAATCCCGACATTTCATAAAGTAAGGACTTTACTCCTTTGTGAACAAATTCCACCCAAGTGTGGCTACACCACTTCTTTCTATGATCGCAAAAATCAATACCGAAGATCACGTTGAAATCACCCAATGGTATTATTATCATGTTGCTTTTTTTGTTCCATTTGTCCATCCCAATTAGTATATTGTACATTGTTTTAACATGTACTGTATTTATCTGATTTGCTCTTTTGCTTACTTTTAACCCAAACTTGACAGTAGTCCTATCCATAATAAAAGTGTGGGTCACACCTGTATCAACCATTGCTACCATTTCTGATTCGTTTATCCGAACATTCACATACATTAGTAAGGGCATGATCAACACCCACTTTACTAGTTAGCTTATTTGGAAATTGTAGGAGATTTACTATATTGAAAACTTCGCTCTCACTTTCCTCTTCGACCATTATTACATTTAGTTTTTGTCATTTCAGATACTCCCATGTAAAGTACAACTTATTATAAATAAAATACCCTGTGTTTTTATTGTCTTCTACTGATCTGTGTTTAAATGTTGATTCATTTGATCTACTACAATTAGTGATTAATCCCTTAAAAATGCTTAAGATACTCACTTTGACTCATATTTGATTTTTGGTACAGTTTGGAAGTGAAGGAGTTAAAGTGACCTGAAAGCATATGCATTAAGTCATCTTCTCGATGTTGACACTCACTTGTCCTCATGGAATAAGAAGGAGAAGAATTAAAACAAATAAGAGAAGACTTGGAGAAGGTTGAAGGAAAAACCCAGTGTCACGATCGTGGCAGAAGTTTGACACACAGGCCACGATCGTGGCTTGTGTGACGACAACTTGGGGACTGCTTCCAAACTCAACTTATCAAGGGTTAATTTGGAATTTTAGGCTAGGTAAAACTTAGTTTTTACCCTGATTAAAATGAACTATAAAAAGAAAAGAATGAAACCCTGAAAGGGGGCCTCCATTCTTGCTACATTTGGGAGAAAATATAAGGAGAGAAGAAAAATGAGGAGAGAGAAAGATCCATCTTCCTCTTCATTTCTCTTCAGTTTTTAATGGAGACAGAACCTTTCTTTACTGGTTCTTGGAGATTGAAGAAGGAAATGGAAGGCTAAACTAGCCGACACCGGTTGGGAGAGGCAATCGAGGCCGAGGAGCACATTAAGCATATCATTATTGTGTACCGTATTCTTTCCCTCTTTTTGGATTGTTTTCTCTTGTATATATTGTTTAGGTATTGTATGAGAATAATTTTAATGCTCTATTGAAACTTTTTCATGAAAACCTGTAGCTAGAAATTGAATGCGATACGTAATAGGCGTATTGAAGGTCATATGTGGCAATTAACGATATCAAATCATTAGGGATATCATAGCATAAGTTAAATAGTTTGAGCTTGTATGATTATTGCTTAAATTGGTTTGTTTTTCTCACTTATAAAGTGGCTATTTGGATAAACTAAGAGAGCTTATTCTAGGCTTCCCGATAGTTAGGGTTAGTTAACAAGCTCTTCTTAATTACAACCTAAGGAAAAACTGGAATTAACAGAGCTTGTTGTTAATTACGATCAATAGTGTTAAGAGAGGTGTAAAAAAGATAATTCAATGACATATGCAAAATTATTCTTAGGCCAAGATTAAACTAAAGAAATAGATTTCAAATTATTTGTCAATTTTATCACGTTATGACTGTTTAATTTGAGCTATTTTTACATATCCAATTTTATATCTTTTCTAATTTGTATCGAACCAAATCCCCTTGTTTTACATATACGTAGAATTTAGGAAAGTGATTGGATTTAATCATTGTGGGATCGAGCTAGACTTGCCACTGCTATAGTTGTGGGTTTAGTTATTTTAGTAGCGTTACGACACGTGACCAATTTTGGCGCAGTTGTTGGGATTAATATCCTTTTCTTTTTTGAATTTATTTGTTTTATTTTGTTTTAATTTATGGTTAATTTATTTTCTTGTTTGGTTAGTTTCAGTGCATGATACAATCTTCTCACATTGCTGAACAGAAATTTGATCAAGAATTTGAAAGACGTTATGCAGAGCAACAAGACAAGTTGTAATAAGTTCTAAGGATCCATCATCATCTGTTAAAAAACTTGACTCTTCACCAGGAATTCAAATAGCTTTAGATTTACTTCATGATTCTTCTATTGATTCCATTTCTGATACTGTTTGTAACATGGCTGAGCAAAATAATGATCGTACTCTTAAACAATTGGCTACCCCTAATTTTAATCATAAACCATTTTGTATTGATTTTCCTACTATTGATTTTTCTTTTGAGCTTAAATTTGGTTTAGTTCATCTTTTACCTATTTTTTGTGGTATGCCAAGTAAAGATCCTCATAAGCATCTTAAGGAGCTCCACGTGGTTTGTTTTAACATGAAGCTAACTGGGGTATAAGAAGAGCATATTAAGTTGAGGGCATTTCCATTCTTGTTGGAAGGCACTGCTAAGGATTGGCTTTATTACTTGCCTTTCGGATCAATTACCATTTAGAAAAAGATGCAAAGGCCTTTTTTGGAAAAAATACTTTCCTGTATCTCGAGCTATAAATATTCGGAAGAAGATTTGTGCAATTCAACAATATCATGGGGAAACATTATATAGTATTGGGAGCATTTCAAGAGGTTATGTGCTAGCTGCCCTTATCATCAAATCAGTGAGCAACTCTGGATCTAGTATTTCTATAAGGGGCTTTGACCACAAGAATAAAATATGATAGATGCAGCAAACGGGGGTGCATTGGTAGACAAGACACCTATTAAAGCCAAAAATCTCATTTCCAACATGGCTACTAACTCCCAACAATTCAGTATTAGAGAGGAACTCCGACCATTAAAGGTTAGTGAAGTTAGTACAGCTACATTGTAGTAACAAATAGTTGGGTTAACATCTTTAGTTAGGTAAATGGCTGCAAGTGGTGATCAACAAGTTAAGGTATGTAGAATTTGCACAATGGCAGGACATCCCACTGATATATGTCTAACTTTGCATGATATATCTCCAGAATAAGTGAACGCTTTCGAAAGCTTTTCGGGTCAACCACAAAGGAATCCTAGCTACCTATATGTACAGAACTCAGGATGGAAGAATCCCTAATTTAATAACTATGGGAAGCAAGGACAACAACAAGGTTCCTATCAACAACCATATCAAAGACAAGCTCACTATCAAGTTTGCGACCTTCACTGGAAGAAATGATGAAAACATTAACTCAGAATACAACTCAGCTCCAAAATAATGCCATACAATTCCAACAACAAACAAGAGTTATCATTCAGAATTTGGAGAATCAACTAAGTGAAATAGCTACTGCAGTGAGTCGATTGGAAAAATTAGAAATAGAATACAGGTGCTATCACCTTGAGAAGTGGTAGAGAAATAAAGGCATCACACAAGACTCTTGTTGTTGGCAACGAGGAAGAATCTGAAAATGATCTTGAAATCTGTCCAAAAGAAGTAGAAACTAGAACTTAGATAAATTCTAAATCTCCTGTGGTTAAAAATTTTACTAACCTCCTTTTCTTAGCATATTTGCTAAATCGGAGAAAGAAGAGCAAGATAGAAGATTTTGGAGATGTTCAAAAAGGTAAAGGTGAACATACCTCTAATTGATGTCATTAAGCAAGTGTTGGACAGCTATGGGTCTATGCATCACATACATGGCAAGGTAGCAGAAGTATTGGAATCAAAATTTCAACCCCACGATATCCCAAAAAAATCCAGAATCCATGTGCATGTAAGAACAGAATATAAGAACATGAAATTACAAGATATGTACCTCACAAATACTCCTCCTTTCTTAAATCTTCTCCTTATTTGGGTTGTAGCAAACACCAAAAACCTTCTTTAGCCTCAAGAGAGCACGTAAAGATGAAGAAAAATCAGTGTGTAAGGGTGGTTAGAGCACCAAACAAGATGAGTTCAAGTAGATGCTCTAGTGAGAGTTAGATCAAAAAGTTACATGCAATTAAACAATTGCTTAAAATTGCACGAATAAATCTCAAGACCACTCCTCTCAACTTCCAAAACTCTTCTAGAACCTTATCTTCTCTATTGAGTGTGTTTTTGGGTAAAAGTTCGTATGTACCTAAATGAAGAACTCACTTATGTACCACCTGTCATTAAGTCGGTCACGATCATAGTTTATAAGCCACGATCATGGCTTGCTTAATTGATAGCCATGCACACTTTGTTTTTCATCCAATCTTTTATAAGTGTGACCCTTAGGTTCCCAGCTATTTTGGTCACTTGAATTAACTCTTAATCCGAGCAAATCATAAAGGATTTTATGATGCCAATTTACCAGAATGTAAGTGGATTAACACTTGAACTCTTTGATAGTTAATTATCCGACTTATGAACCTTTCCATAGTTTATTACCGTACAATTCGTCCCTTCACCATCCTACTAGACTGACTATGTCAAATCTAGTCCAAGTGATGTTAGTTCTTATCTTGAAGATCTCATTACTCAATGTATCATTGAAGACTCTCTTTATGACACATAATTGCTCTAGCCAGAGACTCCCGTGTAATGAGCCCAACAAGAGGTTGTGGGTATCATCTCCTTTTATCAAGAGTGGTGAATCCTTTATTGACTACCTAATTACCTTCGAATATCAATAGTTGTACCCAAACACCATCCTATAAGCGACCTTATCTTGAGGCAATAAGGAATGGTGTTAAAGCACATGATTAGTATCTAAGATATCCTTGAGTACCTCAAGTCTAAGGATATTTGCACCATTGCTATGATGAGATTAATCACTGACATTTGATAAATCATCCATATAATAATCTCATGGCTAGTTATCCGATGTACTTACTACTCTTAGTAAGCATCCACATGTTAATTCTAAACATCTTATGCTTACAGTTTATGAGATCCATTGCTAGATCAAATCAAGGAGTATAACATGCGCTAGTATATTCGGATTAACAATATCTTGTCTCATTAATCCTATGACTATGGATAATTTAGATTCTAACATAATTGCACGTGATAGGAATCTCATTATCATGATCTCATCGTGATTTCCTTCATGTTATATTTTTTATTATGGACTTCATTAATTCGATTTAATAACGACATCAATTCATAAATAAATGAGCATCAAATTAATGAAAATTGCCTTTCGCTTTATTAATCAAAATAAAGTCTGTACAAAAGTACTAAAGGTGATTGCCTTTAATGTTGGACCCCATTTCTAGAGTTCAACTATCCGGAAGTCATAAAACGTGAGCGTATTATCCTGTAGGGTTCTTTCCATGGAATCTCCTTAGCCATCATCAGTTCATCCTTATTCTCATAACATCTCAAATGTGACATCTGAACATGTATCCCAAAAGAGTGGCGTGCTCACACCAGTCAGTCACCAAAATCACAAATTGACTTCTTCAAGACAATTGCAGCTCTATGTTTCTAGTTTATTTGAAACAAGAACCATCTTATTCGGAGCTCCATAAATCAAGATATGATTAAAAAGCCAAAATATATTCATAACCAATTCATGCTCTTCCAAACGGTTCTCTCACTTTCTTTCCATCAATCTTTTTTAAATCAACAACAAAGGCTATAATTAGGAATCTATTGGTTCAAGAATCACTTCATTTGGAGGTCGGATGATGAAGTTATAGCCAAAAGAATCAAACATGATTATGTCCTCAATCTTATTATACCTGTTTTGGGACAATTGACACAACTTTCACTAGAGTTATTGGATTGAGGTATTTTTAGGACGGTTTCAAAGAGGACTTCGAGATATATAACTTTCATGAAGACTCTAAAGAGATATTTTGCCGAAAGTGTACAGTGTATGTTCGTTAAATGGACATACACCTCCACGTAACGGACATACCAGGGCTTTGGGGTGTCTTCAAGACTGTGAAGGTCCGTTTAATGGACCTAATTTCCATTTATAGTACATAGATTGGCCTGGGGACATTTTTAGACCTGAGAAGGTCCATTTAGTGGACCTAAAGTCCGTCTAACGAACATAGGTGAAACCTAAGCCCCTCTAAAACCTTTCCAATGGTTCCTACATCCATTCTAACATCACATTCGTTCATAATCTTCCCAAATTCACTTCTTCTAATGCAATATCACTTCTTGAACATTAAATTACCAAATTTATTTCGTTAAACTCCCAAATCTCAACTCAATTGATTCATCACATTCAACTAATTCTAATCTTTCACTATAGTTGTCCTATATGCATCTTGTGCATCATTACTAACTTATAATTATCATATCTCTCAATTCTAATATTAAAAAATTTCATACTTTATGTCATTGGAAAGCTAGAAAGATAATCTATAACTTCCAAGAAGACAACTTTGTCAAATTCATCCCAGATCAATATAGTTTTGCCCCAGAAATCAGAACACAAATTTTATCCTTATGAATGCTTGAAAATGCAAATGTGCAAACTTTGAGAGTCATGAGCAAAAATGCAATCATATTTCAATATCATCAAAAGATAAAGGTTTTAAAAAGCTTTAATGGGCATTCCGAGCCACAATACAACTTCTCACAAAATTCCAAAATACAAAGGGTACTTGAACAAATAATATTTGAGATGCGACTAAAGCCTCATGTTTACAAAGTTCAGTTTAAATAAAAAAAATATGCCTAATCGGAGCAATGCCTTGACTCTTTTTCACTCGATCTCTTGCTCATCACCTGAATGTGGGAAGGAGAGTGGGGGTGAGTTTAAAAGCTCGTAGGTAACAGTTTATTCATGTGCCATAAAAATTCATAAAATGCATAGTTCTTAAATTCTCAACCAAATTCACATAATACAAATCATGTATACATCAATCTTGTCAACATATCATGAGCACATAAGCACATTAGAATGGTTTGGGTAGGTCCATAAACAGAATTTATTACACATTTCTACATAATGGTCCTGTGTAGCCATGAACATAACGTACTATCACAATCACGCATAATGGTCTTGCGTAGCTGTGAACTTAAGAGAGTTCATGAAGGAGCTTCATACCACTAGTGGGTAGGTAGGAGAAGTCTTTAGTTGAAATGCACTTGACTTAACTTAGGGGACTTGTTGGGACCCGATCCGGGCACCGGATCCCAACCGAAAAAGCGGAACGAAAAATAAAGAACGTAGCGAAATCAAAAAATTATCGAAGCGAAAGCATAAGTGAAAATAGAAATCGAAGACTCGGATTACACGTGTCGAACCGAAACGAATCGAATTCGAAGCGAAGACGAAGCAAACAAACGGTTCCATCGAACCGAAACAAAGTCCGACATCCGGTAGAAAACAAAACTAGCGTGTCGCATTGGAAACCCTAAGACATTCCAAATCCGGTATAATTTTTTTTCTTTTTCTTTTCCTTTTTTATTTTTCAATCCTTTTCTCATCTTATTCATCTTTAATCAAATCTCATACTAATCAAAACCATACAGTTTTCCCTTTCTAGGAAATTATCCTCAATCA
>JAOTIZ010000001.1:2912503-2923596 GCA_027123425.1 Erythroxylum panamense
CTGCTTTTCTTCTATCTTTTTCTCTTTGTTTATTATCAAAATTATTTTATACGTGAAGTCTGTTTTGACTTAACACATTGGATTTCAAATCTTTAAGTTTCATACCTTCAGTCAAAGATGTGTTACACCTTCTTGGGCAACCAATTCTAAAACTACCTAGACCTGAGGATCTTGATCTCCTAGAAGGAAAACAACCCTTCAGTCTACCCTCTATCAAAATCATAGAGTTAGATGTTTTACCTTTAGAATCATCTGCTATTAAAAACCTTCATCCACTTAGTGAAATACAACAAGATCCTACTGTTAATCTAGAGTTCGTGAAACATTTTATAAATTGGAAGGAAGCAAGTCACAGTTAGAAGGAAGTTCAGGAAGCCTTAACAAAAGAAATTGAGAAAATTCATACTAAGGTTGATGAACTACTTGACTCAGTGGGTGATCTTTATAAGGAAGTAGCACTACTAGGTTACTATTAAACAAGACCTCAAGATGATCGGCACTGACATGCAAAGTATGTTTTCCGAAATTCTGAAACGTCTACGATGAGCAATCTTTTTTATTAATAATAAATAGGGGGAGAAAAAAGGAGAATGAGAAGAGAAGATATAAAATAGATAGAAAGCATTGTATATATCATGTATGCAATTCTTATGCTTTTCTTATGTTTTTTCTTTATTATTTGTCAGAATACTATTCATCTATGAATATCATTTTATTTTCTAACATTATGATTATTTGTTATCATCAAAAAGGGGGAGATTGTTAAGTCAAGAGGACTTCATTTCTATTAATTTTTATGACAATCAAATAATAATAATCTTAGAAATGTTTGAATTGTTTTGATGAGTTTGTTAAGTGTGCAAAAAAATGTAAGTAACACTTAGTCAACTCAGAAGGTGCGCGGTCAACGCTAGACGATATATCTACAACAGAGGAAGCACAACAACAGATGAAGTGCGACACTAGATGTAGCGCAACATCAAATAAAGCGCAACACCAGATGAAGTGCGATATTAGAGGAAGCGCAACAATAAACGAAGCGCAACAACAGACGAAGCGATATAACAGATGAAGCGAAATAACAGACAAAGCTATATAACAGAAGAAGCGGAATAACAGACGAAAGACAATAACAGAAGAAGTATTATTCCAGAAGATACAAAAGGAAGATATTCTAGAACGTCAATTAGTTAGTTAGTTAGAGTTAGTTACAGGACTCAACTAATAACCATTTCTAGATGATTCAAGAAACAGTTTTCAAGAAGACAGTTGGAGACTTAGGCTATAAATACTGGTTCGAGTCAAAGACTAACATAACATTGAATGTTTTTACATTAGCAAAAATTCTATATTCAAAGTGAGAAAGAAGTGAACAAATATGTCTGTAACGTGAAGCTCAAAAACACTTTTCTTAGAGAGAGAAAGAAAGGTTAGAGCCTACAGAGGCTAATACAACAGATAAAGAATACTTTGTGAGAGAGACCTGAAGAGGCTCTGCAAGTGTAGAAAGAATATTAGTAAAGTTGAAGATTATAGTGAAATCTCAGACAAACTCTGAGGATTGGGCGTAGCCCAAGGTTTGGGGTGAATCAATATAAAATCACAGTGACTATTTTCAAACCCTTATCTTTTAATTTTCTTGTTGTTAGACGAGTAGATAATATTACTTGCGATTGCATTACTTATCAACTTTAGCAAAGTGTTTTTGTAATCATTTAAATTTTGTAAAGAAATTCAAGAAATCTAGAAAGATTAATATTTTCGAAAAGATTACACAATTCAACCCCCCAGTTCAACCCCCTTCTTGTGTATTTTACATATTACACCTCATTTCTATATTAACAAGTGATTTACTTCATATACTACCCTTTTTTTGCTACACATACCATTCAATCACCCGTTGTAATTCTGTTGGTCATCGTCTCACTAAAATTAGTGAAAGCAAGCAAAGAAAAGATTCTCAATTTCATCCTTCTTTTTTCTTTGGCCTAAGTTAGCTTGTTTTTCGTTAAGCCTACAAAACTTTTATATGTGTCAAAAAATTTTGCAATAATAGCACTATTGTTGACTTTTATTTTCATGTGTAGTCTACTTATGTTAACATTTGTCAGTGCTTCTAAATTACTAGTTGTACCCGTTAGATCGACCCCATTCATGCATCCTCTTCGCCCACGTGATAATGTCCACCATGCCACT
Organism: Erythroxylum panamense; assembly: GCA_027123425.1. Lineage (NCBI taxonomy): Eukaryota > Viridiplantae > Streptophyta > Magnoliopsida > Malpighiales > Erythroxylaceae > Erythroxylum > Erythroxylum panamense. Next base: position 2,914,700 of record JAOTIZ010000001.1, read on the forward strand.
TATTGAAGTTGTTTCAATTGATTCACCATCCCCTTTTTATTTTCTAATACCTGCAATTTACTATGGAAAGCATTTTCAACATGTCCTGTCTATATGCGGCTTGTCAACAGTTAATGTTCTCGAGTCCTTTCACTCCTTAATTGTGGTCATAATATATTGTAACACGTAATGTGACCTTAGTTATGTATCCCAGAATGAACATGAAAGCACAATAAACAAAACAATGTAAAAAATACCTGATTTCGATTCCATAACTTCAAAGAAACTTTCCAAAGTCAAAACGAGCGTGAATCCACTGCTGCCTTCACGGGAACTGCTTACCAGGTTATGATAAAGTCTTTCTATAGTTTTCTCAAAGCGTAAGCTCTCTTAACGAGTCTGAGAATCCTTGTACTTACGAATGAAAAGAGTAATTGCAAGAGACCTTAACCTTTATATATAGTATTCATTTTGGGTTTTTCCATCACAAGTCTGATATAGGTCCAATCCATACTGATCGGGATTTATTTTCCTCCTGAACTTCAACCCATTGACTTAGATCATTTATTGGGTCACTTTATTATCTTTATCCGGATCAAATTATGTAACTTAACCAATAAGTTATCGAAAAACGAAAAAATGCAATTAAATATTGTCCAACTTTATTGGAAACGTCAAAATTATCCAACATTCTCCTCCTTGGACAATACTTAATTGCGGTATTGATTCAAGTTTAAAACAGTTTTAAAACTTGGTTAAGTTATGTTATTGTATTAGTCAACTAGATTTATAAACAAAACATTTGATCCAAAGATAATGAAAGTTCATTATTCCGTCCTGCAAGGCTTTCAATACCAAAAAATATCAAACACTTGTGTTATATGCGACACAGGTCTAATATAATCACACATATCTAATACCTTACTAACATGATGGGAAAATGAAGTGTGGCAAACTATAATGATACATGTATGATCTAATATGTATCATCTTTGTTTGTAGGTCTTGATTTTTTCAACTTTATGCTAAATTGTATTAGAGAAATCTTGTTCTCTCTTACTGAATGCTAAACAATATTAGAGAAAACTTGTTTTCTCTCACTAAATGCTAAATAACATCAGAGAAAACCTTTGTTTTCTCTAACTGAATGCTAAACTGCATTAGAGAACCTTTATGTGATTAAAAACTAATATCCACCTTGTCATATCAAAATTTATGGATATTCGTATTCAATGTTATGTGTTCCAATGACAATAGGCCTAAGGTCAATCTATGTATATGCTCAATGACATTTAAAATGCTTAAGATTGACACAGATCTTAAGACTTTCATACATATTATGACAATGTATGATATCACGTATTATTGAGGATAAATGATGATCATCTTTATTAATAAATATCCATACTGTCATAATACATCAAATATATAAATGCACAAATATACATGGAGAAAACATAGCGATCCCTAACTAACAGTGTCTAGAGACTTCAAAACACCTATACTGTATAATTTTCTTTCAAAAACAAGTGGGCGAAGTCCTTTAGTTAAAGAATTAGTTAACATTTCATCAGTCCTTAAATGCTTTATACCTTAATGTTACCTTTCGTATCAACTCCTTTATGGTCAAACAAATGACCTCCAAATGTTAAGACCCTTTGATATTCTTTGTTATTATTAAACGACACAACATTAAGATTATCACAATACAACTGAATGGGTTTAGCCACTAAATCAAAGACAGATAACTCAGAAATCAAGTTTCTGAACTAAACCGTCTATGAAACAGCCCTATAGTACGCACTCTGCATGCATGGTCGAGGAAATCACCCGTGTCTACTTGACACTCTTCCACGACATTGTACTATCTACAAACATAAAAATGTAACCTTAAGTGGACTTTCGATCATTTGGACACATAGCTTAAATTTGAATATGAATGCCCTACAAGGTTTAAACTGTTGACTTTTTTATATTTCAGCATATAATCTTTGATTCCCTTCAAGTATCTCAACACTCGCTTGAATGCTTTCCAATGGTCTATCCCGGGGTTAACCAGAAGTTGACCAAACAATCTAACAGCAAATGCAATGTCCCGCCTAATACTTACTTAAGTATACTTCAGACTATCAATCATACCAATTTGAGGAACCTTCCTCATATTCTTTCTCTTTACGTTATTCTTTGGACATTGTGCCAAAGACAATCCCTCAATATGAGAGATAGGTGTTATGGTAGGTTTATAGTCAATAGTATAAAGCCCCTACAACACTCACTTAATGTATGCACTCTGTGAGAGGTCTAATGAGTGTTGAGATTTGTCCAGGTAAATCTGCATACCTAAGACAAAAGATGCTTCACTAAAGTCATTCATATTGAAATGCTTGGACAAAAGTTGCTTAATCTTATGCAATATGATCAAGTTATTCAATGTGAACAATATATCATCTATATACAATAATAGGAAGATAATTTTGCTCTCTTGATCTCGTGAAGCCAAAAGAGGTCAATCCTCATCAAATATAAGGTATCACTTTCAGGAGGTTTGATATAAACCATATATTGATATGCTTAACATACAAACCATGTCAATTCCATCTGGATCTTGAAATCTTTCAGGTTATACCACATATAGACCTCTTCTTAAGGGTCTTTATTCAGGAGAGCAGTTTCAATAGCCATATGATGTAACTTTATATCATCATGAGCTACAATTGTCATAATCACTCAAAATGTATCCTATGAGGACACAAGAGAAAAGGTAACATTAAAGTCAACCTTTCTCCCTGAGTGAACCATCAGGCAACTGAGTAAGCCCATAAACTACTGAACTTTATCCCAAAATCCTTTAGGTCTTAAAACTTATTTACAACTGATGGGTTTGCAGTTTCACTGCAAATCAACTAGCTCCCAGACCTTACTATGCTTCATGGCTTGCATCTCATTAGTCATTGCATCCGATCACAAATCTGCATTGGGTCCAAACAACTTTTGTAAAAGTAACTGGATTCGTAACATGTCTAATATCATAATCTTGTTCAACTAATAGACTATGTAATCAGATGGGATAGTAGGTCGTCTCACTCTAACAGATCTACACAATTACATTAGATCTTGTACCACCAGGAACCTCTATATGTACAGGTATGAGTTCTTACTCCTATATAGGCATGATACAAAGACCTAGATCCACTAGATCTAACTGTATGAGTAACGGATACATAATAACTGTAGTATCCACCCTGCCATCATCCTAAGGGTCAATGGGCCCACCATCATTATAAACATCATAACCCAAAAACTTAGTTGTTTATGATTCCACTATTCCAATCCCTCTTCCTTCTACAGTAAAACTTGTAGCCTTTAGAGTGGTCGAGATATCCGACTAAATAGCAATGAGCGGAACAAACATGCAATTTGTCTTTATAAGGATTATACTACCATAACAAGGCAACCCCATACACAAATGTGTGTAAGGTTAGATTTTCACCTTTCTAGATAATCAGGTAGATTAGTCATATTCTGCATTGACTTCTTCGTGTCCTTTAGGATGTTGTTATGCCTTTTGACAATACACCATTTTGCTTAGAACTGTCCAGCATAATGAATCAAGTCATTATTCTAATCGACTCCATATATCTGGCAAATAAACCTTTTCAAGTCCTGAAACACCATGCTTTCCATGATATTCTCTTCCACGATTAGATCTGACTATCTTAATGAATTTTTCTGATTGGTTCTTAACCTTCAATCTTTAAACAAGAACACATAACTTTAATAGGAATAATCATCAACAAATGTAAGAATGCATTTGGAATTGCACAATGCAACCGTATAAGGTCTTTTGATATTCGTATGCATCAGATCCAATAAGTCGAAAACACGAGTTGACCTCTTTATCCTTATTTCAATCAACTTACCCCTGCAACAGTCAGTACATGTTTCCAGATCATCATAATCCAGAATTGAGAGAATGTTTTCTTTAATCAATCTCTCAACCCTATCTCTGGCAATGTGGCTTAACCTTTATTCCATATCATATATGACTTATCCTTTATTAGGGTCGTCTTTCTTAACTTGTTTAGTAAGATAAGAAGAAACATATATCTAATTCGGGGTAAGACATATTATATGCAAACCATATGACAAGAAAGTTGTACTATTATGTTTTACATTAAACAACAATTGTACAAAAAAAGCATTAAATACAAAACATTTACCTTTTATCCAAAATTGATATAAAGATCACATATAAAATGTGTCATGTAAAAACTAAATTGAACCTTCTAGAAATGTTCAATACATACATCTCCTATAGATATTGCATTAGCTTCTTCATTGCTGTTAACCATCAGTTTCTCCCTCCCTTTATTTGGCTCTATCTTGGATATGAACTCCCTGTATTGTGGAAGCATCTTGATCAGATGCTCCACTATCTAGTCACCAAGAACTTAATACGACTATGGAAAATTTAGATTCATAAATTGATAAGCTAAGGGGTTACTTAGTGGTCTCAATCTTTCTTTCTAGGCCCATACTGTTGGCTTCTTTATGTTCGGAGGACCTTTACTAGCATTGGATTGACCAGCATCCGCATGTAGAGAAGATTTAGTCTTTTTACCTTTGAACTTGGCGAGCTTCATCTTTGCCTTCTATTTATTTGCTTCAAGAGTTGTAGGAGTAGCAAGCTTGAGTTTCTCCTTCTCAGCAACACAATGGGCAATCAAAGCATTGAAGTCCTATTCAAATGTAGGACAACAGCGATACTCAAAGCCATTAAATAGTATCTGTACTGAGAATATGTTTACACATATTATGAAACACTTATGGGTTGAATACATAATATATGAAACTAGAGCTCCACATAAAGTGATCATAGTAAAAACCATCAACTCTTATGACACCAACACATATGGGTGAATAGATCATTCAAGCAATGGTTTTCCTCTATCTAATACCTTTATGCACATCTCAAAATCTCACGTATGGTCAACACTTGTGGGCAGAATAACCAAACATGAGATTAGAGACATTCCCCAACGTGCAAGTAGAACAATTCAAAATTCCAACTTGAAAGGGCAATATGGTGACTACATCCTCATCAACACTCAAAAAATTCACAAACACAAGGGATACATCTTTACGTTATCCTCACGTTCTCTATAGGCATATGATATGTGATAATGTAACATCAATAAATGCAAACCTGAATTCACAGTCTCATTGTCACACACTAATGCTGAAGACATTCTCTAAAAACTTTATTTGAGACTTTCGTAGAGAAAAAATTTCATTGGAGCGATTATCGTCTGTCATCAGACACTGGACTGACCATCCGAGACACGAGAACCTCATGTATCTTCCTTATGGCAAGTTCATTGCATGAAAATTTACTAAAAAAATGGCTTTAGAATGTCTTAATTCCTTTTTTGAATGACTATCATGCAATCCTGAACACTGAACATGAGACCTGAGACACGAAAACTTGAAGTATCTCTCTCATGTGATGTCCAAAGCACGAAAATTAACTCAAAATTGGCTTCAGAACACCTTAATTCCTTTTCTATAGTTAAACTTTAATTTATTACTAATGTAATAAATCCATAAAAATGGAAACACTCACTTTATGAATTTCCTAGACCTAAAAAACTGACCTAAGCCACCCCGAGCACCCTTACAGGAAATCTGAAATTTTGGATTTTTTGTTACTGTAGCAACATGACATCAGCATTGCATCAACACAATATCTACTGACATCGGCGTTCACTGTAGCGTCGATGTCAGTATGACATCAGTCGCTGGCGTTAGCTACGTGTGGAGGATGTGTACACAGGCCACAGAACAATGCGCCCACAACAAGTATGGTGCATGTGTTGTATGTGCCAAACATGTGGCCACACTTACTTATCGCCTATCGCATGCACACATGGCTCGCCCCTCTTCCATACACATATAGACCGCTGCTGCATGCGCCAAACGTACCTATAGCATTCAATGTTGCACAGTCTTATTATTATCAACCTATAGTGGATGATATTACCTCTTATGGTCCCAGATACAAAGCTCCTTCAATTGATGACTATAGTTGTAAACTTCTGAGTAGCTCTACTTTTGAAATAAAAAGCTATTTGGATGAAAGAAAAATGACTTAGACTGCTTATAGGTGTTCAATCATGTGTGATGGTTGGACAAATAGAAAATAAGAACCTGTTATTAATTTTTTAGTTTATTTTGCAAAAAGGATAATGTTTTTGAAGTCTATTAATGTATATGGCCTTGTTAGACACGATAATATTATGTTTCAAATAGTTGATAAAGTTGTGAATGAAATTAGGCTAGAAATATTGTTAAGTTCATTGCTAATAATGATTTTACTTTCAAAGAAGATGGAAAAAGATTGCAAAACAGGTAATTCTTTTTATTGCACTCTTTGTGTTGCATATTACATTGAGCTGATGTTGGAACATATGTGAGATGCTAAATATTTTCATATTATTGATGAGACTGTATAGAAAAAAAAAGTTGACCAAGTTTATCTACAATTGTGCATGGGTCATGAATTAAATGATAAAGGATTTCATCAATAATAAGAATTTGTGTCATCCTGTTATTACAAGATTTACAAATAATTTTTTATTACTTTATTGTTTTATTGTAATGAAGAAGGAGATGAGGCAAAGGTTTACAAGCGATAAGTAAGTTTTATCTTAACGTGCTAGGTACAATGCTAGATAGGAGGTTTCTGGAATTATACTGAAAGATCATAAATTTTGGTTCCAATTTTAATTTGTCATCTAAGTTTGTGGTGTCTTTAGTTAGGGTACTTCGTGTAACTGATAGTGATAAGAAGGTAATAATGGGATATTTTTATAATGTCAGAGAGAGAACATAGGAAACAATCAATGTCAGCTGAAAAATAGGTCTTTTTAGTACACACATTGTCTTGCAGTCATTAATGAGAGATGAGAAAGGTAACTTTAATCTCTGTTGTTCGCAGCTAGGGTATTTTTGAATCCTAGTGTCTTTTACAAAGAAAGCTAAAGTTAATAGGAAAATGTTATTAATTATTACAACAATTGTTGCTCATAAGATAATAAAAGATCTTCTAAGTTTACAAATGAAGATTTATAAGGATGCTTATGGTGATTTTGGGATGTCTATTGCTATTTGTCAAGAGACAAACTTAATCCAGGTATATATTTTCACCTTTGCTACTTGTTGAAAATTAACCATTACTTTATTTTGTTTATAATGTTATTTTTCTTATCTTAAACTTGCTTGGTAGGACCAATTTGGAAGTGGTGTTTTAAAATTGTAAAGGTTTGCAATTCAAACTTTGAGTCAATGTATGAGTATAAAAGGGTGTGAAAAATTGAAACACATTTGAATTCATCCATTCTAAGAAAAGAAATAACTTGAAACACAAAAAATTGAACGAATTGATCTCTGTCTGATACAATTTAAAACTTCAGGAAAGGTATGTATTTATCATTATTAAGTTGAATATAATTTATTGTAATTTCTTAATTATTTTATTTTATTTATTTACTAGGATTTTTAATAGAACAAGTAGTTATGTGGATTCAATTTGTCTTGACTATATCGATCTTTTAGCAAATTAGGTTTCTGAGGAACCAAGGTTGATAGATGAGAGTGACTTGGAAGATAATCTTAAATGAGAAAGCACTAACATGTCATTTGGTATATTGAATTTGAATAATGATGACGATGAAGGTCCTCTTAATAATCAGAATTTTATACTAAATGAGAGTTGAGGTCAATACGATTTGAATGAATATTCGATTGAATGAAGTTCTAGGTTTTCATTTTTTTCTCTTTTTTTATTTCACTTATATTTAATATATATGTTGAATTTTATATGTGTTATATAAATATAACTATAAATGTTTTGTTTTAGGTTTCACTTCCAATTAGTTATTTCCTCGACATGAACTCTTGTTGTAATACTTAGAGAGTTAAAAAGCATCATTATTCTTTTTTATTTGATATTTCGATGTAATTATTATTTATTATATGATGAAATTGTAACATTTTAACTACTTTGTATTATCCTCATTTTTATATTAGTATGATGATTAAATAATCTTTTTTGTATTAATTGTAGTTATTATTTATATATAAAATATGTGAAAAGTGATATTAATATAAATAAATTTATTGTTGTTATTTTAAATTTCTATTGTTATAAATTTTGGAGACATGTTTTGTTGGATCCCGATTTGCATTAAATTTTAATTATTATTTGCTTAATGATTTATTCATGCTTGGTTGTTATTTATTATTTTAGAATTGGGTCATTAATGTAGTAGGCTTGAATAAAGATTGAAATTAGTTAGAATTAAGTTGGAAAGATGGGTAGTTAGTTGAATTAATGGGGAGTTAATAGATTGGAGGTGTAGTGGCATAAAAGACAAAATAAGGGTAAAATAGGAAAGTCCAAGTAAATGAAGGGCAATATGGGAAGAAGAGGAGTAATAAAAAGGCAAAAATTAGAAGTAGAAGAAGGAGATTGTCGTTGGCTACCAAAGGAGAAGAGGAAAAGAGAGAGAAACGTGAGAGAAATAGAGAAGAAGAAGAAAATTCGAAAAAGCTAGGAAGGAGGAGGAAAAATTGTGGAAAGAAGGGAAGAACCAAGCTTCTAAAGGTAAGTTCTTCATCTTTTCTTCTTGTTTTAGTAAAGAAGTATGTGGTTGTGTTGTGATGAAGGAGAAATCTAGAGAGAGAAAGGGGTTTTGTGTTGGGTGTTGGATTGGAGGAAGAAGATGGGTTTTTAAGTTGGGTTTTGGGTTTCCTAACCTATATTGACTATGGGTAGGTTGAATTTGAGTTTGATTAGGGTTAATTGCATTTGATTAAGATTATGGAAAATTGGGGATTTTCCAATTGAGTTGAAATTC
>JAOTIZ010000001.1:2923696-2935645 GCA_027123425.1 Erythroxylum panamense
TATGGAAAAGAAAGATAGGGTGTTTGGTGAATGATAAGAGGTTATTGAATATGAGAGTGATATGAAATGAGAATGAGCATTGAGAAGTTTATTTTGTATGATTATGTTTTATTAAAGCTTGAGATTGATGGATGAGTTTAACTTTGGTTGAGAATTCCATTGTTACTAGTGTTAGTAGAATATGTTGATTTTGGGAAGAATGTGTGGGATGAATCCTTTGGAGTTGAGTTTCAATGATGTTTGTAGTTGTTTCATGGATTGAAGTGGTTTAATTGTGGTATTGGAGAAGAATATGAGGTAAAGGGAAGTTAGGTTGGGCTTAGAGACCTTTGGAGGAGTCTTGGGGTGAAAATTGGTGATAACAGTAGGTTACACGGCCTGCCCGTGTGAATTTCACACAGACTGTGTAAATCCAGGCGCAGGAAACATGATTTTCCCGTAGGTTACACTGGCCGTGTGAATTTCACACAGACTGTGTAAATCCAGGCGCAGGAAACATGATTTTCCCGTAGGTTACACTGCCCGTGTGAATTTCACACAGACTGTGTAAAACCTGAATGCAGTGACTCCAATTCACACAGACCGTGTAAATTTCACACGGACTGTGTGATTTTGAAGGTTACATGGCCTGTGTGCCTGACTGTGTAAATTTCACACGGTCCGTGCTTTTTCAGGATATGAACATATCGGATTTGTTTGGCCATAACTCCTTCGTCCGACCTCTGAATGAGGTGATTCTTAAGGCGTTAGATTCCTAACACGTTTTTATACCTCTCCATAAAAAGTGGTAGCCAATGGTTTTAAATTCAGAAAGTTTGAAGGAAAGGAAGTGTTAAGTCGGTTTGGAGAGCATGATTGGGCCATGAACCTACTTCGATTTCTTAAGCATATCTTGAGCCATAGGGCTCCGATTGAGGTGGTTCTTATTTCTAAATGAACTAGAGACTAAGAGCTACCATTATGAAGAAGTCAATTGTGATTTTGTGATTTCGTTGTGTGGGCTTGCCTTTGTGGCTTGAGATGTCATGTGAATGAGAATTTTTTTTTATCAATCAAGGTTAAAGAGCTTGGAAGTCCGCTTATGTTTTTCGTCTCCGGTTCGATAGTTGGGCTTCAGAAATGGGGCCCAACATGTTTGATGTAAAATTATATATAGTACAATATATTGAGAGACTATTTTGTAATTATAAAATATTATGGATTATTTATAATTTTTAAAATTATCTTAAATGGTACACGATATTGACTGATACCGATATAGTATTGTATCATAATCAAATTCGATATTAGTATTGGTACAATATTCATAATATTGTTTCAGGTTGTTCGGGCTCGGTTGCCTAAGGCCTAGTCGCGCAAAAGTTGTCAAGCCACGCTTACGCCTAAGTGATCGCAATTCAACCCTGTCCGTTACCACTCCTACACTCAACAATAATAAATATGGGAAATTACATAAACAAATTAGGTAGATTATGATATTGTGTTGAAATTTTATTCACCTAAATTCATAATTGTGGCCAATTAAATAAATTGCATAATGTATTCACAAGTGAAAAATATAATATATCATAAATTCGTTAACAATAAATTCGTGAACAATGAAAATGACTTAATTTCAAGTCACCATCTCTACTTTTTTTAAAAAAAATTAGTAAGGAAAGTTTAATTGATTTGAAATTTTACTTTTGTTTTCTTATACCCGACTCCTTTTTATTACTCTACCCTCTCCTACTTTTGATTATCTTTTCTTTCTCTTTTAATGTTTGCATTTTGATTTCTATTTATTTTATCTTTCTACCCTCTTCCTAACTTAATTACATATATATATATATATATATATATATATATATTGTTAGAAAAATTTTATTAAAATGTGAAAGAGTAATATATTTTAAAATTAAAAAAATAAATATATTATACCAAAAAATTCTTATTATATTCATAATGGAGTTGAAACTTTATGTTTTCTCAAAAGCTTTATAATCTCTCATACCCTAACATTCCTAATTGTTTGAGATTACATGCAACTATTTATATCTGTCACTTTGGTTCCGTGCCTTCTGTTTTGTCCATTGAAATTGTAACACCAAGTTGGCTGGTTTAGGTGAATGCAAGAACCTCACCAAATTGGACCATACATTTCCTTGTTGTCTCGAACAGTTCTCAAAAGAAAAGATGTTTTGGTTTGCATTCCTTGCCTTGATAAATATCTCTCTATCTTCACCAAGTATTGGCAACTAAGAGATCTTTACAAGTTGCTATGTTCTTTAGATCGGCAGGTTTCCCTCTATAATCCGTCTCTTTATAGTTTGACTAAGTGACTTTCGTAACTCTAACGTACTTTCTTTCTTACTTTAGGATAGGCAGGCACTGGACACTTAAACGGATGCAACACAATGCAAGTAACCTGAATAGCATCTAGCTATCTAATTTAAGTTGGCCTTTTCCTAATAGCGTAGTGTAGTCAGTCTGATCCTTGGACTCAAAATGGAGAACGCCTACCTTAAGCGCTCTTACACTCTGACCTAATATTGTATAAGGGAGGTAAATCACGGTTTGATCCCAGCCAATTTTTTAAGAAAGCGGCTCAGTGCTCGGTGCACACAAGGAGTCATCACATTGGATGAACTTTCACATTGTCGCTGCCGAAACTCGAACCCAAAACTTTGGATTCACTTTTCTTCCCAATGACCAACTAAGCTACCCATGCAGGCGCAGTCTGTCTGATCCTATCGAGCGAGATAGATGTTGTATGCCTACGCCACTTAATCATCAAAATTAAATATGTTTTTCTAAGGCAAATCCACCACGGGCACTCTGATATTTTGTTTGGAAACTTTTGATCTACTTCATGAATTATGGGCATAAGTGTCTGTAGTCAGGTTCATTGAATACGATATTTTTGCTTCTGATGATCTTTTGGCTTTCACGGACGTGCAAGTGATAATATCAAGGAAAGAGATTGAACGAAAAGAAAGGTCTCCAGGCTCCAGTTGTCGTAGTTTGGAGGGACTGTCTTTACTCTTTACTTGCTCATCCTCTACCTTCTTTATGCCGAAGTGATTTAACAAAATAAAGATCTCCACTAGTCATGTCTCCACTTCTCCATATCTCCTTTTCTACCATGGCCCAAAAGATGGGCCTAACAAAAAAAATCCTGCATGTTTTCCTCAATTTCTCTTCAGCTGAAGATGGTTGTTCAGAACTTTTACACATCTCATGCTCCAAATCAGTCATTAAAGTTCCTTTTTATCACAAGATTGAGAAAGGAAAAGTACATACCATCTAAATAACCATCCCACATAGCATAAAATTGGTCAAGATATACCTACCTTCCACTATAAAAGAAAAGGTTAAAACAAAGAATTATATAGTTTTTTCCTTGTCTCAAAAGGTGGAATCAGCCACTTCAGCTGCCCCCACACCTAAACCCGATCAGATCTAGAAGGAAGTAAATTACGGTTTATCTCGATCGACCGCCTAGCAGAGATTATATAGTTTTTTCCTGAAATAGAGGGATATGGTCGTAACTAAGCCCTTGCTTGCTTCTTTAGTCAGTCTCCGAGTAAACAACAGAAAGTATCCACCTGTCTCTTCGGCACAGGTTCAAGCTTTGTTATATACACCCATCAAAGCTATTCCTTGCCAGAGAAACTCTCCCTCTCTCTTCCTCACTCTCAATCATCCCTTTGGCACACGCAACGGTATACATAAAAGTCCTCAACTTTCGACCTCTCTGCCCTTACAGCTCTCAAACCCATCAATCACCAATTGCTGTCTCTCCCTGTTTTTGTTTCCAAGGTCACAACTTCTCAAAGGCCATCCTTTTGCTCAGTGGCTTTTAACTCGTGAGATACTCCCAATTTTTTCACATTGCTGTGATTTAAAGTGTGATGTTTAAGACACTTAAACCTGCTGTCCTTCTTTTCCCTGTAAATTCTTAAGCCTGTTCTTGGAATTTAAGAGGTCCAAAACTACAGAATTTTCAACCTGTTGCTGGTGGTGTTGTCGGTCCTAATATGACTGGTTTTCTTCAACATCCTGGTCTCTCTGGCGACCCTCTCTGGGTTTCCAACTCATCTACATCTCTTCACGGTAAATTTTGCCAACTTCGTCTTGCTTCCCTAGTCTTTTGAGCCGGTTTCTTCAACTCATGGATTTTTAGTCAGTTGACAAATATGCCATGGTCTCGCATAAAGTTTTTAGCTGTTTATGTTGTGTCTGTTTTCTTCTATTAATTATGTCCAGGACATTGGGATCCCAGTGCTTGAATACCATTTTCTACTTTCTTGTCTTTGATTGTACTTCAGTTACTTCAAGTAACAGCAGAGTTCTACAGGCTTTCGACTGTTATCTCACTTTCATCTTCTGTTGCTTGATAAAAGGAGGAGAACATTGTAAAAATTCTAAACAATGTGAGCCCTCCTCTATAGGGATCCTTCTTGCAGAAAAGCTATTAGTCTGAAACAGAACATTTACTGGAAGCATATTCATTGGTCATATATTAGAAAGTTTGCAATTTTCATTTTATTACATGTGGAAGCAAGTGAACTGACAATTGATACATGAAGTAATGCTGTTCTGGTCTTCTGATTTTTGGTTTCTTTTCTTCAGGTGCAAAGTCGATGGTTGATTTTGATAATTTTGGAGACCAAACAATCCCCGAACCTCCAGTTAAAGAAGAAACTGGGGTCGAAGATTTTGATGCTTACCTTAGTCCCGCAAGCAAGAAAAGGCGGCTTTCGACCGGTCAAGTTCAGTTCCTTGAAAGGAATTTCGCAGTAGAGAACAAGCTTGAACCAGAAAGAAAGGTCCAACTTGCTAAAGAACTTGGTTTGCACCCTCGTCAAGTTGCAATATGGTTTCAAAACCGGCGAGCTCGTTTCAAGAACAAACAGTTGGAAAAGGACTACGACTCTCTTAAAGCTAGTTATGACAGGCTCAAATCTGATTATGATAATCTCCTTAAAGAGAACGAGGGCTTGAAAAGTGAGGTAGTCCACTGAACTGAACTGTTTAGGCTGCATTCAAGATTCATTGGCACACAATTTACTAATGGCTGGCAATTGTTTTCTCAATCAGATTTTTTCACAGAGACAGAAATTGGTTATCAAGGAGGAGGGATTTGGGAAGCTTGAAGTACTGAATCCCACCTATTCGGAACCTGAAGATTCAATCCCTATTATGGTGCCTGAAAAGAGTCTAAGTGAGCCTGTTGTCACATTTAAACAAGAAGATGCAAGTTCTACTAAAAGTGATGTTTTCGACTCTGATAGTCCACATTCATTCTTGGACCCTGCGGATTCATCTCAAGTATTTGAACCCGACCAGTCTGATTTCTCTCAAGATGAAGGAGATAACCTCAGCAGGTGCTTTCTGCCCCAACCATTCTTCACTAAACACTACCATGAAGCCCCTGCAACCTCTTGTAACTTTGAGTTCCAAGTTGAAGATCCGAACTTCTGGACCTGGAATTACTGAGCTATATATTAATTTACCATATGATTTGAAATATATGAGCTTCCACTTGCACCGTCATCAAGATCAAAGTTCTGAGCTGTAACTATGATTAAGTAAATGATAAATTCCAATAAACTATTCAATTTAGCTCTTTCCGTAAACATGTCATGGTAGTAAATTTTAGATGGTTGACATGAACATGCTTGAGCTACGTAGTTAAATGGAACTAATAGAAAGGAACTGAACAGCCAAAAATCGAAGTAGCGTGACAAATCAGAAGTTGAATGGGTAAGGTTGAAAAAGAGGGCTGACAAGTCAAAAATATTTTGGTAATAGTTCATTATGGCAATGACTTTCAGCACCAACGATGGCGTATTGAAGATGTTGAAGAATAATAGCGTTAATTTAGTAGAGAGGAGGTTGATTTGGTGATATGCTTTTATTGACATCTGTTGTACCTTACCCTCATTATTCATAAGATTAGTCGTTTGGTAGGACGTACATTTCATAGCCCTTATTTATATTCTTAATATGTGATCATACTTATCTACTTTCAAACTTGAAGTTGTCATGTCAGACAAGACTTTAATACCTGATCCTCCTCCATGATGGGGAGAACTTACTTTATTAGTTAAATGTAAGTCCTCGTGGGAAGGCAACTTATTGTTTACATTAGGAAAACGAGTATGACTTTCATTTTTTGCAACATACATGATTGTGTGACATTTACGCATTTCCTAAAAAGGGATTCTACATGAACTTCATAACAAAAAACACTAACAACAACAACAACTGGTTGCAGGTATTCGGGAGCTATTATATAAAGATTGGAAGGTTGTTCTGCGATAATGCTGGGCGTGAGAAGAACCAGTACGCTGACAGCTGACAGCTTGTACCATTTTCTTAACTCTAAGCTTGCATATTCTTCGGACGCTTTCGGTGGCCATCCAGAAGATTCTTCACCAAGACGTGTGCGGAGCTTTGTACCCTAATCATAGGTGATCACCTGTTGTACTCTTTACTTTGTAATCAAAAAAAAAAAAACACCAACAACAATCACTTAATAGTAAATGGTATTGCATTGAAGTATTAGTTTCTATAATATTCATTTGAGCTTATACAATAAACCGGCGGAAGGGAATCTCTTACCAAAGAAACTAAGTTGTTTGTCAAAGATCATAAAATCCAATTTCAAATTGGGTTCTTTGGACTTATCTTTTTCAGTAATTTTTTAATACTCTAAATAATTATTATTTCGTTTTTTTCCTATAAAAGATGCTTCCAAGTGCATTATAAAAAGGGAGGGAGAATATCCTTCCTAAATAAAAAATATATATATAATCTTAATCCCCGTCTACGGTATAGTACAGAACAATTTGAATCAGCCAATCCCGTTTTGAGGCATTAAAGTTCCAAAGTCAGCATCAACATCAACACTTGTTATTTATCATTTACTCGCATTTACCACATGTTGTGGCACATGAGCCTATCAGGCATCCATGTTGAGAGATGGAGTACCCTGTTCGTGCACAGCTTCCCAGTCACAGACGTTGCGGTTTGGCTGGAGCACACCTCATTTTCCCTGACAAGTAAGCTGTACACTTGCACACAGTCCAAGTTGAACAACGATGATAAATGTTCAGAGAAAGTGAAATCTGTTCCACCCTCTTGCATGAATGACAAAGTTGAGGTGGACGGAACACCTTCATTTACCAGTGGCGGCCAATTTGCAAGGACTAGTATCCCACAGCCCTGGTAAATAGTTCCAAGACAAGGTTACACTGGAAGTCCCTGCCGACGAAGCCATCCACGTGTAAGCATCAGATATGCAGAAGGCGCACACCACGGAACTATCTTATGGTGGGCCACAATGAATGAGACCAAACGAGAGGACGTGGCAGAAGCTTAGTGGTGAGTGATAAAGCAGAGGGTTCGGGAGATGGTGGGTTCACATATGAAACATGTGTCACCATCAGGAATTCTGTTGTGACGGTATAGATAAGACTGAGATAGGGGTCAATGTACCGAAGCGGGCCCAGAAGGCTTAAAGAGTTGTATAGATGGTGGTGACAGTACAGAAACAAGACTCCAACGGCTGATGTCACCCCGAGTTTGGTTACTCTCTAGGGCCCCAAATTCCACGTGCGGACCATATCTCTCTGTCCACACAACAAAACGCAGACACGGTTGCACTCACAGGTACGCGTACCCTCCCTCTACGCGTTTTTGTTGCTATTTTTATTTTAAATTTTAAATTTTAATTAAAAAGTTGGTTAATTTAAGTTTTTAGTTTCTATTTTTCTTTTGATTTCTTCCAATTTTTAAAAATTATATAAACTATAAAAAGTGAAATTTTTTATTATCTTTATTTTTTATAACTGATTTGCTATCATTTAAATATATTTTTAAATTTCTAATTTTTAAATAAAATTTATCAATAATTTAATTCAATAATATATTTATATATTTAATAAATTAAAATTAATTATCTATAAAATGATGGATAATTTAATTTTATTTAATTTTTATAATTAAATTATATATAATTAAATTTAAAATATATAAGTAGTCAAATAAAAATTTGATTTAATAATTAAAATATATTTCAAATAAATATTAATTTTTAAATAAAATTTGAAATTTGAAATTATTTATTTTATTAAAATAACACAATTTATTAATAATTTGTTAATAGATATTATATAGGAGATTAAATAAGTTTATTTAATTAAAAATAATTTATCTTTAAGTTTTATTTAAAATGTAATTATTATCTATAATAAAAATATAACTACATTAATATTAACAACCAAGCATGTTTTTATTTTTATTTGAAAGAAAAACAAAAATAAAGAACTCAAAATAAAACTAAAAACTACAACAAAAAATCAGAAATAAAACCAAACTGTCCCTTACTTTTTTTCTACTCTCAAGTCTTATCCATCTTTTTGAAAATTTCCCAGACTATGATATCAAATAGAAAAGGTGGAAAGGTAAAAGATATATCAGTTGTAATTTCATTTAAGCTGGTCCAGTGTAAAATTTTTAATGTAATAAAATTGAATAGAATTGAATGAAATGGAATAATTTATAATAGAGTGAAATGTAAATGAATGTAATATTAGAAAATTGTTATGTGGGAGTGATAGACATGTTCATAATGTAATATAATGAAATGTTATTTAGAAGAAGGGTTCATAATATAATATTGTGAAATGTTGTTTATCATTTTACATTCCATCATAAACCCCATAAATCAAAGATAACTTATTATTACTGTTTAAGATGGAAGGAGATGTAATTTAAAACCCTCCTCTTCCATCCAATTTCATTTCATTCTATCATAAACTCTTCTCTCAAACTATGGAATAATATTTCATTATATTAATAACCATACAATCAAACATAGCCTTAGTATTTTAATTTTATTATTATTATTATTATTGTTGTTGATGTTGTTGTTGTTGTTGTTGTTGTTGTTATTGTTGTTGTTAATTATTTAATAATTAATTTGATTAATTTTTACTCTTAATAATAAAACTCATATATTTTTCTGTTGATCATATTCATATTAAAAATGCAATAATTTTAATGTGTACTATTTTCTTCAAGTAATAATTAATATATTAACTTATTAATTTTTTAATATTTTATAAATTATTGATTTGTCTTATAAGACAATTACACATCACATCATCACATCTAGTCCGAAGTCCTGCAAAAAAGTAGGATCTGAGGAGGTCTGATAATACGTAGCCTTACTCCTACATAATAAAGAGGTTGTTTCCGATAAACCTAAATGCAGATGTGACAATAAAAAAGTGATGCAAAAGATTATCCAAAAATGATGACTACAAAAGACTAGGATCTGAATGGTAAGAAGGGTCCGTAGAGATAAAGAGGCGAAAAAAATAGCTTGAGAGTTGAGGTTATACTTATCAAGTTGAGTTCAGTAACCTCAAGTTTAACATTTGATGGAATATGCGTTACTAACAACAAACCTCAAGGAACATTTGCAAAGTCAAAGTTAAAAGGTTTCAAATTTTGCATGCAACTAGAAGGAAAGCAATAGTAAATGCTCATGCACAAAACGAATTAGTAAGGAAAATATGAAATAAAATGCACAGTTGCATACAAGTAAAAGTGCAACCACTAAACTAACAAAAGAACAAGCAAAAATAAAAAGGAAAGAATACATAAAGAAAAATCATAGAAAGGAAGCAATAAGGTGAAGCATACCTTTCTGAGTTTGCTGAGTGAAACCAGAGGAAGAAAGTCTCATACTTCAAATATCAAAACTTTTGTCCACACCATCTAGTTGCCCACTCACCCTCCCAAAGACTGTTTACAATAGGAAAGAATAAAACTGTTCCAAACCCACTTTCACTACACAGCAAAAATACCCTTCTTTGCCTCACAGATCTTCCTCTTCCTCTTCACCCAAACACATTCTTAAGAGAAAGAAAGTTGAAATGATAACTTTCTTTTCCTTTTTTTGTGGGAACTAAAACCCTAGGCCCTCCTCCCAGATCTCAAAACCCAAATTAATTCATAGAGAGACGTGAAAACTTAAAATTCATTAAGTTTTTTTAAAGATAAAAACGAAAAGAAAAGAGAAATAAGAAGGAATGTGTTTACCTTTGCTGTGATCGGAGGGTCTAAGCTTAGTCCTCTTGATCTTAGGAGCTTTTTTTAATTAAAACTATGGTCATTATCTAAGAACATTATAATTAAGATAATTAAAATTTGATTTTCTCTTATGATGTCAATCAATATACTCAATGCAGTATTAACTAATTCTTTGTCATATTTCCTATTAGACTCAGTAATAATGATGATTAATTCACTAAAAATAAAATTTTCTTTTCATATGATTCCGCTAGGCTCATACCAAAATTAAGTAAAATTTACATATTGTTTATTAATTTACTATAACTATAACTACCTAATACCTTATTTGTTTTAATTATTGCATTTATCTGAGGTACCCATAAGAGGTGAAATTTTCTTTTTTACCTGTCTATATCCCGATGAGCTGAAACCAAAGCTCTTATTTTTCGTTGAATACTAGCTTGAGTAAATTTGAAATGAGCTTTGTGAAAGCTTGAGACGTACTAAACAATTATTATTGTTAATAGATTATTTATAATTAATATTTAAGTGATTTTATTTATTAATAGTGAAAATAATTAATCATAAGTAATTTAAAAAACAAATTAAATAAAAAATTATTCATATAACTTATTTGTAACATCTCGTCCCTGATGGGATGGGTACAGTGGCTGTGCATTCGCATTTGGCATGCTCATGCATTATTTAGTTTATTTATATTTTGATAATTGGTAATTATTGCACTAGCATATGTATGTACATGCATGTATGACATATTCCCAGTATGATTGTATAAATTGAAAAGTTGGCGATAGTTGTGTAGATTGAACTTTGAAAATCTAATTGGAGTGAGAAATGAGATTTAGGAGTTTGAAATATCAAATTGGAGTGTATGATTATCAGTTTTCTAATTTTGAGGATTTTTAATAATTTTTCTGAAATTTTCAGAAGTAATAGGTCCGGACCGGAAAAATGACCTTATGACAGATTAATTGGATTTTCGGTTCTGAAATTGACTGACCAATGGCAATGGAGAATTAGAAATTTGATTTTAGGAATTAGGGTTTAGGGCCATTGGAAATTTGGGAGAATTTAGAATAAGAAATTGGATTTAGGCTGTTTGGACTGGTTTTGTGGCAATTAAATTGCCAAACAAGCCCTTAACCATTTAAATTATTTTGTATATAAACCCTATACCTTTGAATTTTGTCTTCCACGATGCTCCTTGATTTTGAGAGAAGAAAGTTTGCCCTTCTCCTTCTACGTGATCTCCTCTTTGCTTGCTTCCTTCCATTTCCTTTTTGCTAAATTCCTTCCTTTCTTGCCTTTGAGTTATCCCCTAAGCTTGGTAAAGAGAAGATGATATTTGGGTTTGTTTTTGGTGATTTCCGTGGGTGTGAGAGTTTGAAGGGTTGGAGATTTTGAAGAATTTCAAGGTTCAAACAAGTAAGTTCTTACTTCTTCTTGCCTTAGATAGTTTGATTTGTGAAATTATTGGATTGTATTGATGAATGAGTAGAGTTATTGATGATTGAAGAGTGTTTAGGTTTCGGATGATGATTTTCTTGCTTGTGTTTTGATAATTTAGGGATAATGGTTATTTGGTAGAATTGAGGTTAGGGATGAGTTCTTTGATGTATATGGAGTTGTTCCGGGAGTGTTTTGAAAGAGGATTGTTGGATTTAAGTTGACAGAGGTATGAATTTCTGGGTTTCGGGCGTGTTGTTGGGTTTGCATGCCGCGACGTGTGATCAACACGCCACGGCGAGCAAATCACCTCTCGCACGACGCGACGAGCAAGGAACGCACGCCGCGGTGCGCGGGAGAGGGCACGCCGCGGTGCGCGCCAACATGTACGCTGCGGCGTACGCGAGGGAT
>JAOTIZ010000001.1:2937910-2957930 GCA_027123425.1 Erythroxylum panamense
AAATCATATAAAATTTCTTTCACGTATTGATATAAAAGTGAAAAATTGGGAGATATATATACTTATAAAATCGTATAAAATTTCTTTCACGTATTGATATAAAAGTGAAAAATTGGGAGATTATAATCTTGAACTTATAAACTGAAGAATATATCATTATTTAGTCACTTTATCATTTAAGAATATTTTAAAAAATAGGCAGTAAAAAGTTAAATTTTCACTTCTTAGTTACTAATTAAATTCTTCACTATATCTCCTCGAATAGTCATTTTTTTCCAATGATGTAAAAAATCATACCAAATCGGCTAGTTCAATTAGTTAAGCACGAATCAAACTAGTTTTCAGTTCAGTTTTTATTTTTTACCATTTTCAATAAAAGTTAGCTAGTTTCCTCTAAACCGTAAAGAACTAGATGCATCTTACTAATCTAACTTAAAAATTCTGACTTTTTTTATTCCCAACAAATATTAGGATTTTTTAATTTGAATTACGATTATGAAGGGAAAGACGAAGAAAGAGCAGGAGATGCGGCCGCTTTGGATATGATTGGTGTTGAGAAGGTTGCGAATCATATTGTCGAAGAAACCTTTTGACTTGTAGTCCGTAACCGCAGAGTTGATGACTCCAACCCTGACCATAATTCCTTGGATTGTATTGGCATATTTGGGATTCAAGTCCTTTAAAATAACTATCGATTTCTTCTCTAGCAAAGAGTCGAGAATGGCGGTTGTGGAGAAGGAAGACGGCGGTGGTGGTTTATAGTAGAAAGACGAAGCAAAAGGGAGAAAATAGTTAAAAAGAAGAAAAAAAAATCAAGAAGCAGAGATATAGATGACAATAGTTGTCTAAAAGTGAACTGAACAGATCAATTTACAAAAGTAAATCTAGGATATATGTACTGAGACAGAGAAACCCGGAATCTCGAATAATGGTCATCTTCTAAATGTGAAAATGTGATGGCCTTAGTTAGTTGCTTAGAAATGGACAGTTTGGTTCCATTTCAATGAACCTTTTTTTTCTTTTCTTAATGTATTGCAATGAAAATTTTCAAAGGATGTAGAGGAGTGAAGATCATACTTAATGTCTTGCTCATTGGAAGTCTTTAGTGGTTTGAATGTCAGCTAGTTTGGGCAATCTCATTACTTTATTATTGGATTTAATTCTGCTTGCGCTTGTATTATCTTCTTAAGTTGTCATGGGAGGTCCTCCTTTTAAGGCAGGATGGCTCTTGCCTCTGTTTTGAGTTGTTAATCGGCTGTTGCTTTGAATCCACGTCGTGTGTCCCTGAGGCACTTGTAAAAGACCGCTATGTACATATCTTGTTCTTATTAATTGATTTTTTCTGAATTACCAAAAAAAAAGATAGAGAGCCACAACTGGCCCAAGGATTCGCTGCATGCCCAAGGCGGGGATCGAACCCCCAATCACTTGGTTAAGCGGCAAAGGTATACGCTACCTACGCCAACTCACTAGGTTCTAACATGCTTATACCTTAGAAGATAAGTTTCATATTCTCCGACTGAAAATATGAATAGATGGAAAACTGTGTTAAAAGAAGATAGTGTAGAAGAGCAATGAGCATTTTGGAATTACAATAAAGAGAAAAGCAAAATAAAAAGACTCTGAACTAAAGAAGCAAAATTGTCTGATAAAACAAATGGAGTTGAAACTTAATGGATTGGGAAGCACATAAGATATAGAAAGGTGTCTCGAGCAACGACTTAGCCTCGTGGCCAGTCCTTTCCCCCTAATATTATAAGTCTTGGTTACAAATTCTAATTTAAGATGTCAGAAAGTTAAATTACATTGAAACCAAAGAAACTTGAGAATGATATTACATTTTATATTGCGGATCATAACTAATTACATCTATATTATTAGCAATTGTAACACCTTGTCTAACTGTTGTTGAATCAGTATGTTCGGTAAACCAGAATCAAGTATCTGGTTACATAAAAAGAGCAAGCTTTTGTCATTCAAGTAACAGCTACCACCTAATTGTTCTAATCAACTAACTGTAATTGCATTTTTAAGAAATTAACATCGATCTTCAATTCCCATTCTTTGACATTTACCGCTCAAAATAGCAGCAAAAACACTACTTGCTTTGCTTTTAATTTAATCATTACAGGGACTCGGACCAAGCTTTAACGGCGAGGAAGAGAAGTGGCAACCGAGCTTAGCTCATTGGAATCATGCATTGACTTTACAGCTTGCGGATGAAAGTGAAAGTAAAGGTCCATTTACAACAAAAAGATTGGACAAGAAACATTCCTTTACGTCACCCCTACTTCTGACTTGGAAATGTCATTCCTTCCTTAAAAGGCTCTGCAAGCAGGATCTGATATTCAACTTGAGATATGTAGCAAGAACACAGATGCCTTCGCTTGCAATCATGAAGATGACAAAGGTAGGACTTTTACTAATGACAACCATGCCTTAAAGGCATGACTTAAATCACTGTAAGAACAAAGACTTGACCAAAACATATGTTTAACTTTGTTAACTATTCGTTAAGTGACAACTACAACATGTTACACAATAACCTTCATGTTGTAGCAATCCCAATCATGACAGGAAAGCTCAAAGAGACTTTGCTGGAATGAAGTCCATAGTCGCAGGACTTTGGATTCCAGTAACAGCTAAAGAGGCCACCTGAATAGTGTCATTGCCTTCTTGGCGCCATCATAACAACTAAAGGACCAATTTCCATACAGAATAGAGGCATGTCAGAGTTCAGTTTACAATTTTTCAACTCAATACGAATGAGCATTCATGTCTGAGTTTTCCCTATCAGGCTCGAGTTGCTTGATGATTTCAAAATTCTCTAAAGGGGACAAAGATCCTGGAGGAAAACAAGAATGCATAGAGTAAAACTTGCAAACAAGGTGGATAAGGTCTTATGAGCGCCCAGCATCCAAAACAATCTTTATTGGAGACATAAATAGGTGATCTGCTTCATGAACCTCGGTTTGGAGAGCTAAAGGTACTTCTTATATTTCGAAGTATAGTCCACATAAAAGTGGATATAACGAAGAGGAAAATACCAGTTATGATTGCATACTTTAGACCAAGATTGACCAGTAAGTTAACTAGGAGTCCAGCTAACACAACACCGACAAAATTTGCAGATACTGCTGACCAAAATGGCATATCAAGGACAGAAGCTATGAAGGCTCCAGTCCACGCTCCTGTTCCAGGAAAAGGTACAGCCACAAAGAGCATCAAACCAAGCCACTGAAACTCTTCCACAGGGCCAGCCTTCTCTTTGGCCCTTTTGAATAGCATGTCGAGAAACCTAGATGCTGCCTGGTTGTTTCCGGCAAGGAAAGAAGCAAATTTCTTTAAGTAAAGAACAATGAAGGGCACGGGAACCATGTTCCTGCAATCAAAGACCCCCAATTTGTCAATCTCAGCGTGATTGGTTTCTTCTTAATTCTAAGAGAACAACACCCATTAACATTTAACCATACCACACAAACACCAGGTACAACACCATCAAGAACCATGAGCTATACATGACTTACCGTAAACTGTGAAGCTTGAAGGACAACTACCACTCCTAAGTTTTCATCAAGCAAACTCAATATACCAGATATAGAAAATGATCAGAAAGTGTACTAATGAAAGTTAAGCTGCTTCAGTCAATACCAGAATTCAATCAATTGGTTAAATGCAATTATTCAACAAACAAAAGACTGAGCTAATAAAGGCAACGAGGCATCCATATCCTTGGAACGCCAACGATAAACTGATAATTGAATAAAAGTAAAAGAACTGACCCAAGAACAGCTACTATAGTTAAAGTTATAGGCTTAAGTTGCATCCAGTATCCAACAGGGATAGCCCCACGGAGCTCAATCACGGGAAGTGTAGCCAAAGCAAAAACCACAGCTTCATCAGGCAAGCCAAAACTTCTAAGAGCATTGGCAATTCTTAACCCAAAGCTAGACGCTTTAATGGAATCAATAGCAGCATTAGCATCCCCTGAAGCAAGAAACCAAGCAAGAGAGAGTGAAGTCCAAAACACAACCCAAAGGAGAAACTTGGCGGGTTTTTCCTCAAAAGAAGGCAAAATCTCTTCCTCTTCAGTTGTACCAGCAAACCCAAGTCGAGAAACAGCTCTAGTTTCAGTTAATGGGCGAGATAAGGATAACAAGCGGCTAGAATTCTTAACAGCTTGAAATGTCCAGAAAGGCTGTGACTTTCTGCGATGGTGTTTGATAACAGTAAAGGAAATCCCACAGTTAACTTGACTGGGGAAAATCTGGAGATGGGATCTTTTTAAAGAGAGAGAATATGATAATGGTGACACGGAGGAGGCCATGGAAGAGGGTTTTGACAGTCAAGCAAAGTTCTATTCTGCTTGAGTTCAGAGGTTTAAGGGCGGGGGAAGGTGAAGAATTTCGGAGTTCTGTTAGCGGCTTTAAAGCCCAACCAAATACCGAGAAATGGAAACTTATTCGCTACAAGCCTATAACACGGAGCTCTGTTAGGTAACTAGACACAATAAAGTTAAAAAGTGTTGGTCTTTCGCCCGAAAAACGACGCTGGAAGAGACAACGATGACCGGCGTTAAGAAACGAGGAGTGAGGAGGATTTACCAAAGCTCTCTGTTTGTTTCAGGACTTCGTGAATCTCCAAAAGCAAATTCCGTGAAGCGGCAACTAGTGCAGTGAAATAATGAATATAAAAAGAATCTCGAGTTAAAAGACATGATGTTGTGGTTCTTCTTGTTCGCAAGGCAATCAATGACCAACAAGTTTTGGTGGCATCCAATTCGAGGTTTAGATACCTTAAACTTGTGTGATTTTGTTATAAAGGTGGACGAAGTGTGGACTCTTCATGCAAGTGTGCGTCCTGTCTAACAGAGATGGAGGACTCATTTCATTGTGTTTAGCAATGCGAAATGGCGAGACATTAACTGCTTTGCATCACATCTGGTGCTTCATGTTGATCAGAAATCATACCAGTTATACGAGGGAGTGGCTACTGTTAATGTTAATGATTCGGTTGTTGCGTGTAAAGTCATTTTTGCTAAATTGTGCAATGCTAGATTTGTTGGTTTAGTGCACTTCTTTCATAAGTTATTAAGCTAGATCTTTGAGCACGTTATTTTAAAGTTAAAGGGATCAAATTAGACGTACACTTTTTCAATAAAATTCCATTTAAATCCTTTAGTTTCAACTTGTTTAAAAAGAACCCTAAGATTTATATAACGTTAAAAAATAATTCTATCATTTTGAAAAAGTTTAATAAAAACCCTAATTTAATATTTGTGTCAACATTCCTTTACAAAAAGATATATTTGACATATTATGTTATTTTTTACGTGAGTACTATTCCACATGTACATCCTACGTGACAAAAGAACCAAAATCCTAATGTTTCTCCATGCCTAATTCTAGACGACAACGGTTGTTTTAATGCCAAACATTGTCTTTTGGGATTAAACATGTTAAGATATTATATATATATATATATATCTTTTATTTAGTTTTGACATCTTAATTGAGCATATAAAATCTTAATTGTAGTGTGATTCAAAAAGAAGTGGTTGTCACACTTATGTTTATGAAAGAATTCATGCTACTAATTGAAGTGATTTACTGCCGGATACGTTGGTAATTGGATGGTGTTAACGCTAGATTGTGGGATATTGTGGACAGAAGAAAACACAAGAAAGTGGTTGTTGTGTTTTTGCAATTGGGACGTTGTTGTTGCATGGTTGAAATGGACTCTTCTTGCTTAAGTGTGTATGTGTCGTGCACGTCTCCTATCAATAGCTGAAGTGAATCTCTTGTGCGGGTTGAATAAGCTACAGTTGTGTGTGTTAGTTATTCATTGAAGAAACACTACAACATGGTGCATGTCTTGAAAGAAAGCTGAATAACTCGTGTTGAGTGAGACATGCTACGATGAAGAGAGTGTTATCTATGGTGAAGAGAGTGTTAGCTACGGTACAATGGGTTAGCGTGTTATTTTTCCAGACTTCATCATCAGGGATTGTGAGATGTTCTTTGTGAGATAAGACACCGTGGGTTAACATGAGTTATTTTTATTAATTGTTGTTTAAGTGAAAGTAGTTAAAAAAATCCTTTGACGAAGTTAACACTAGTTGGTCGTATTATTGGGTATGAAAATCTTTCACGAGAAATGAGGTTGAGAGATAGTTACAAGGATTAAGCGATGTTGCTTCAATGTGACCTTGGGTAAATCTATTGCAACTTTCTTGAAAGTATTAATCTGGGTGAGGGTCTACAGACGTAGGCAAAGTGTATCAGACTGCGTTACCAAATTTCTAGTGTTCTTATTATGTCATTTTGATTGTTTTTATTTTTTGTCTGTGTTAGAGATGTCCACGAAATATTGGAAAGTTTGCAAAACAATTATCACGTTCGGTTTTTCAATTGATATCAAAGCAAGGTCACCAATTTAGAACTTGGTAACAAGTTGGTGCAGATCTTAGTTTGGCGAACATGACTACAAGAGAGGGTGCATCAATCACATACCACCACTATTGGATGGATCTAATTATCCTACATGGAAATCACGGATGAAAGTCTTCATCCAAGCTCAAGGCACGAAAGCCTAGCATTCGATAGTACATAGGTGGACGCATCCGATGATCACTAATAATAAAGGAAAGGTAGTTCAAAAAGATCCATATGAATGGACAAGAGCTGAAGAAGAAAGTGCACTTGAAAATTCAGAAGCAATGCATGCGATATTCAGTGCTATTGATAAGGGAAGCTTCTCTATGATATTAGCTTGTGAATCGACTAAAGAAGTGTGGGGTGCTTTGCAAACTATTCATGAAGGGTCCAAATCTGTGATAACATCGAAACTACAGATGTTAGCTGTAAGGTTTGAAGAACTGAGGATGGATGAAAATGAGACTATTGGAGACTTTTATGAAAGATTGCAAGATATAGCGAATCGGACACATCAATTGGGGAAGAAATATTCCAATCTCAAACTAGTTAAGAAAACGTTGAGATTACTACCTCCGAGATTTATTCCAAAAATTAGAGCAATAGAGGAGGCTCACGAAATTGATAATCTGTCATTGGAAAAAGTCATTGGAATTCTTACAAATTTTGAAATGAATATTTTAAGAGGTATACAAAAAAGAAGTAAAGTATTGGCACTACAGGTGGAAACAAGAAAAAGTTTGAATGATACAGAAGATGAATTGGATAAAAATGAAGACTTGATACTATTCACACAAAATTTTGGTAAATGGCTGAAAAGGATGAAAAAAGATAGACCCAACTTTAGACAATATGGTGGGAGCTTGTCAAGTAACAATTTAAAACAACAAGTCAAGACATAAAAGAGTGAACGGAAGGTAAGGAGAATCCAATGTCATGAATGTCAAGGTTTCAGACACATGCAAGTTGAATGTGTTAATACTTTGAAGAAGAGAAAAGGAAAATCCTTCACAAGCACCTGGAGTGAGAATTGATTCCGAGAGTGAATATGGCGGCGAAGAAGAAATTGCTAATGGTGTTGCGTTAGTTGCCCTATATAACAAAAGACCAGTTACTTGTTTAACAGTAACTAAGAAGGAAGTAATTGAAGTTCAAATTGAAAATTTTTAAAAACAATTTAGCTCAAGACCTAATATCAGATTATGACAGCGACAGAAGTAGCCTAGATGATAAAAAAGGGGATATTTATAAGGATTACAAAGCTATGTATGAAAAATAGGTGAAAATGTGTAGAAAGAATGAAAGATTGAAGGAAGAGAATCTCTCTATGAAGAACACCATATAAGAGTTACAAAAGAAATTGATGTTGACGTCAAATGAGCTTGGTGAGGCTAGAATAAAATTGGTAAGTACTGAAAAAGGATTGAGAATATTGAATGGAGGCACAAAAAACTAGATAAGTTGATAAAAATTGGTAAGGTTAAAGGGAATCTTGAAGGTATCGGCTATAAGGGCGAGTGCTCTAAAGTGAATGAAGAAAAAAATGATATGTCCAGATCAGTATAAGAGGTAGAAGCATAAAAAAAGAATCAAAGATTTGCACCCAATTGTCATTTTTGTAGAGTTATTAGGCATATAAGGACAAGATGTTATCAGTTACTGCCTATGTTGTTTCAAAGAAGTCAAAGCCGAAAAATTGTATGTCCTTCACAAAAATTTCAGCATCAGCTCTCAGTATCTAAATCTACTTGGGTAAGAAAGAGTGAATTGCAAGCTCTCATAATTCTTACATCAATGAAGGCAACTT
The DNA here is from genome assembly GCA_027123425.1 of Erythroxylum panamense. NCBI lineage: Eukaryota > Viridiplantae > Streptophyta > Magnoliopsida > Malpighiales > Erythroxylaceae > Erythroxylum > Erythroxylum panamense. The sequence continues at coordinate 2,946,152 of JAOTIZ010000001.1, forward strand.
TGCAACATGGTTGGTACTTTGATAGTAGATGCCCACGCCACAAGACAGGGTAAAAGAATTACTTAACTGATTATCATAATTGTATGGATGGTCATGTGACTTTCGAAGATGGGAAGAAGGCTTCGGTAATTGGTTGAGGAACATTATGTGTGAATGGTTTGCCTCCTCTCAAGAATGTGCTCCATGTCGATGGGTTAAAAGCAAATTTGGTAAGTATAAGCCAACTTTGTGATGATGATTTGTTAATAAAATGTACAAGTGATGAATGTAGGGTACTAATTGAATAAGGAGAATGTATTATGAGCGGCAAGCGATTAGCTGACAATTGTTACATGTTGCAGGTCATGATTACTTGTAATTCGACCACTTTTGATAAGAATATCGATTTATGGCATCAAAGGCTTGGGCACATGAATTTTAATCTCATTAGCGAATTGAAAAAATTGGAGGTTATGAAGGGTCTAGCCAAAATGAACAAAGAAGGAAAACCAATTTGCAGTGCGTGCCAATTGGGAAAACAGTTAAGAGTGCCACATAAAAAGGTGAGGCATATTACCTCATCTCGCATACTTGAATTAATTCACATAGATTTGGTTAGTCCAACATAACATGATAGCATTGGTGGAATGAGATATTTTCTAACTTGTGTTGATGATTATTTGAGATATACTTAGGTATCATTTTTTAAAGAAAAATCATATCCTTTCAAGCCTTTTAAAAGCCTTCTGAAAATTTTGACTATATTGAGAATTCGATCGGATCACGGAATCGAATTTGAGAATACAAACTTCAATGACTTTTGTGGTGAGTATGACATCATACAAGAATTTTCAGCACCCAAAACTCCACAACCAAATGTAATTGCCAAAAGGAACATAACATTTCAAGAAATGGCCAGATCTACGTTGAATGGAAGTAAATTGTCTATGTAATTTTGGGCTGAAGTAGCTAATACAACATGCTACATATGTAATAAAGTGTATCTCTGAAGCATCTTGAACAAAACATCCTATGAACTTTGGAAGGGAAAGAAACCAGATGTAAGTTACTTTCATATTTTTGGAAGTAGGTGTTATATTATTAGAGATCAAGAACAACTTGAAAAATTCGAGAGCAAAAGTGATAAAGGAATTTTCATAGACTATTCAACTCATAGTAAAGCTTACCGAGTGTATAATCAAAGAACCAAGAAAGTGCTAGAGTCCATAAATGTTATGATAGATGACGTATCTTTGATGAATAGTCAAGTGGCAGAAGAAAATCAACATAATCGACCCTCTGAACGATCTCAAACAAGCAATGAGACAAGATTAAGAATTGTCTAGATCTGCAGTTAGTCGCTGCTGAGGAAGTAACTGCACAGTGAGGAAGTAACTGCACAAACTAAATAACTTTTAGTTACTTCAAATGATGTCTCAACCAAAATAATAGAAGAGGAAATTATTCCTTTAAATACTCAAAAACTCGAGAGAAGATGATTTGAACTAAGACTCTCCATCTCAAAGCTAAAGAAATCATCTAGTAGAGAATGTCATTGGAGATGTTAGCGAAAGAAGAAAAATAAAAGAAAGAAAAAGGGTCGATTATCGAGAACTTGAAGGCTACTTGTGTTACACATCTTCACTTGAGCCAAAGAAAGTTAAAAAAACTCTACAAGATGAGTTCTGGACAGTAGCTATACAAGATGAATTGATTCAATTTTCATGAAATGATGTATGGGAGTTAGTGCCAAGACCATCAGATAATAATGTAATTGGAAAAAAATGGGTGTTTCAAAATAAAACAGATGAACAGGATAATGTCACCACAAATAAAGCAAGATTAGTAGCTTAGAGATACTCTCAGGTGGAAGGAATAGACTTCAACGAAACTTTTGCACCGGTGGTTTTATACTTGAGTCTATCAGACTATTATTAGATATAGCATGTGTGAAGGAGTTTAAGCTTTATCAGATGGATGTAATGAGTGTTTTTTTAATGGGTTTATATTGGAAGAAGTGTATGTCAAGCAACTGAAAGGATTCATTGATTCAACCCCATGCAGATCACGTCTAAATAAATCTCTTTACGGTCTCAAACAAGCACCAAAGACTTGGTACGAAAGGCTCACACAGTATCTTATTAAGCAAGGATACAAACAAGATAGTGTAGATAAAACCTTGTTTATTAAAACGTTTAAATTTGATTTTGTGATAGCCCAAATCTATGTTGATGATATTGTGTTTGGTGCTACACACCTAAGGATGGTAGATGAATTTGTCAAGTTAATAACATCTGAATTTGAAATGAGTATGGTAGGTGAGTTGAATTTCTTTTTGGGTTTGTAAGTTAAAGAAGTGAAGAATGGAATTTTTATATCGCAAACCAAATATGCCAACAGCATAATAAAGAAGTTTGGTCTTGAGAATGTCAAACATGCAAGAACACCTAAAAGTGTCTTAACGAAACTAAACAGAGATAAAAATGGTAAAAATGTTGATAACAATTTATATTGCAGTATGATTGGCAGTTTATTATACTTGACAGTAAGTAGGCTAAATATTTGTTATAGGATTGGTGTATGTGCTCACTATCAAGCCAACCCGAAAAAAACACATTTGACAATAGTTAATAGGATTATCAAGTATGTAAGTGGAACATCCAATTTTAGGATATGATATACATAAGACTCAACATCTTATCTAGCTGGATATAGTGATGTAGATTGAGTTGGAAACTTAGACGATCACAAAAGCAATTCAGGAGGTTGTTTCTTCTTAGGAAACAATTTGATCTCTTGGTATAGCAAGAAGTAAAACTCAATTTCACTTCGACCGCTAAGACAGAATACCTAGCTGCAGGTAGTTGTTGTTCACAACTTCTTTGGATGAAACAAATGTTAGAAGATTATGGGATTGATCAGAATGTGTTGACTATCTTATGCAATAACAAGAGTACCATAGACATCTCTAAAAGTCCAGTTCAACATTCAAAAACGAAACATATTGATCTCAGGTATCATTCATTCGAGAGCTTGTGGAAAGCAAAACACTCATTTTGTCACATGTATCTACAGAAAAGAAGTTGACAGATATCTTTATAAAACCACTTGATGCAGTAAGGTCTGAACTTCTCAGAGGGGCTTTGGGACTCTGTGCCCTACATTATTGATGTATTTTATTTTTAAAAAAGAAAAATAAAAAGAAAAGAAAATATTATTATTAAAAAAGGGGCGTCTTTTATATGAGGGATTAAGAAATCTGTAAATGTTTTATACACCTCTCTACACATATCACCGTTGCTTCTTCAATTCACAATCTCTGTCGTAGCTCCAAGCACGAAGACATCATCACCCCTTACTTTTGTTCCTTTAACTCATCATTCCATCACTACAGCTACCTCATGGTCCATCTTCGGCTTTCTCAATCAAGACACATCCTACAACTTCGACTGGAAAAATATATCCTTTCCATCTTAGGTAGGAGTAACCCCTGTAGTGAGAGAAACCGCAACAAAACTCCTAGGAGTGTCGAAAAGGAAGGGGGTAGGCAGATGGAATCTTGGTGATGGTCAGACGGGGTTCAAGGGAGGGTAAAGGAGAAAAAAGAGAGTTTTTAAAGATCTTTTAACAAGTACAACAGAAGTGGAGCGAGAATCTAATAGTGTAAGGTATAGATTGGCAAAGCAGAAGGCAAAGAAGACTATTTCAGCGGCTAAAAGAAAAGCATACTAGACTATGTACAAGGAGTTGGATTCATTCAAGGGCACAAAAAGTTTTCAAGCTAGCACGAGATAGGGCACATGAGACGGGGGATTTTAACCAAGTCTGCTATATACGTGACAAAGCAGGTTAGGTACTCACAGAGGCACAAGCCATCAAGAAGAGATGACAGAGATACTTTTATGTCCAGTATAATGAAGACATAGGGGTCAATATAGAGTTAGGCGAACCCTTCCTGTCGGGACATTTCCTTAACGGGTATTCATATGGAACAATCACAAGGGGAGAAAATACAAAGGTTCTGAGAGGGATGGGGAGCAGAAGGGCAGTAGGGCCGGAAGAGATCCCTATAGAGTTTGGAAGCGAATAGGAACTGTTAGTATTAAGTGGTTAGTTTAGCTTTTTAATGTGATCCTCGAGCTAACCAATATGCCAGATGAATGAAGAATGAGTAGTTTAATCCCCGTATACAAGGCCAAAGGGGACATCCAACAATGTCACGACTATAGAGACATCAAATTACTAAGTCACACCATAAAATTGCGGGAGAAGGTAATTGAAAAGAGAATCCGAAGAGTTGCTTTTGTATCGGACAACCAATTTGGATTTATGCCTGGTAGGTCCACGACAAAAGCAATACGTCTACTATAGACACTAATGGAATGCTACAAGGAGCGTAAACGAGATTTGCATATAGTTTTTATTGACTTGCAGAAGGCGTATGATAGGGTTCCTCGAGAACTCCTATAGAGGTGTTTGGAGGCAAATGGCATTCTTATGGCTTATATCAGAGTAATTACAGATATGTATGAAAGAGCATTGACTAGATTAAGGACTATAGGAGGTGACACAGAAGCGTTTTTTATTAGTGTAGAACTATACCAAGGCTCAGCCCTAATCCCTTTTTTGTTCACATTAGTGCTAGATGAACTTACTAAATATATTCAAGGAGATGTATCGTGATGTATATTATTTGTTGACGATATTTTCTTAGTAGATTAGACTAAAGAGGGGGTCAATTCCAAGTTAGAATGATGGAGAGAAACGTTAGAATCAAAAGGTTTTAGGATGAGCATATCTAATATAGAGTATTTAGAATGTAACTTTTCAGAAAGCCAGATAGTACAAGAGGAGGTAGTAGCAATTGGTACTGACATCATACCATACAAATCGAGTTTTAAATACCTCGGGTCTATCATTCAAAGAGATGAAAATATCGATGCCGATATGATACACCATATTAGATTCGGATGGGCTAAATGGCGAAGAGCATCAGGTATTTTATATGATAAAAAGATTCCTTTAAAACTCAAAGGGAAGTTCTATAAAATGGTTATTCGACCAACCATATTGTATGGGGCAGAATGCTGACCTACCAAGCATAGACATACAAGACAGCTGCTGGTAGCATAAATGCATATGTTTAGGTGGATGTGTGAATTTACCAAAAGAGATAGGGTCCGGAATAGAGTGGTGAGAGACAGGCTACGGGTGGCTAGCATTACCGATAAGTTAAGTGAGACCAGGTTGAGGTGGTTTGAGCATATGCGCAGAAGGCCCTTAGGTGCTCCAATTCGACACTATGAGAATATAACCATTATTGATTACAAGAGAAGAAAAGGGAGGCCTTACAAAAACTGGAAAGAAGATCAAGAAAGATATGTCAGAGTTGGCCATTATAGAAGTTGTGACTAGTAACAGAAAAGTTTGACGTGACTGAATAAGGCTAAATGATACCCTTTAAAGCTCCCTCATAGCAGTTGAGTAAGTATTTAGGAGATGTTTATTCTACACTTGCACCACGTATTTACCGCGTAGGGAGTCCAACCTAGATGTCCTTTTTAGTCGGTGCTAATTGTAAAGCTTAGACAAGATTTTAGGGCCCATAACTTGGTTTTTTAAGACAGGTCTGTAAGGGAAAGATCCCACAAGACAGTCTAAAACTGTAGGATTGTCGTACCCTCAGGGCCTCTGAACTAAGGCCCCTAACTTATCTAGCATCATAAAAAGCCGATCTTTGTAGCGTATCTAGACACCATCACGTGTATCCTTTTGCCTATATTAAATTGTTTATTTATTTATGTATTATTTTGGTAATTTTATTTAAAAAACTAATTAGCGTGCCAGTTTTACTTATCTATGCTTGCACATGCATCACTCTTTTATTGTCACTTCTGCATATGGGTCTACTGGAAACAACCTCTTTACTATGTAGGGATAAAGCTGCATACTGTCAAACCTCCCAAGACCCTGCTTTATTGCGAGACTTCGGTTTTGAGTGTAATGATGATGATACATATGAGCAAGTTGATCAATTTTAAACTTATCTATATGTTCATTAACAAGTTGATCAATATTAAACTCATATGCATATTCATTAATAATTTGGTTCATAAGTTGCTAAATTTATAAACACTACTTAAAGAAAATATAGGCATATCGATCTAAGATCTTTTAACTTGTCATTTCAACTAAGAGATCTTATGTTTATGGAAAAGTTTAGCATAGCCTTAAAGATAATTACAAGCTACTATAAGCTAGAGGAGAGCGATAATTGAGACTAGAAGCCAATAAGTTGAAAAATCAGATAATTGATTTGGTGTATCAATGTATTTTAACCTATGACAATTAATTTGGTGTATTTTGTAACTAAATAATACATTTACTACTCAAATCGAATAAACATCGTTAATTTGCTTAAAAGTTGGCTGTATATATATGATAAATACCTGATAAAAATTTATATACAATATATCTTGTTTACAGGGAGATTTAATATTATTTAGATTAAGTAGTGTATCATCTATCTAACTAATATGTGTTTTCACCTAATTAAGTGTTTTAGCATATTACATCCAATTATATTTGTTTTTTGGTAACAAAACATTGTTGAATTCAATCACACTTCTAGTTTAACACATAATTTCCATCTCCATTTACTAAAAAAAAGCATAACTACATCCATACTAGTCATACTAAAATTTTACAATCATATAAAAGATGAATAATGAATTAAAAACTGAAATAAACCCTACAATTATATTGAATTAATACACAATTATGTAATGGACGACGACATTGGCTTGAATTGAGAGTATGATATCCGCATCTCAAGTATCCTGTCATCTTTTTCTTTATCAGCTTTGGCTTTGACCTATGTTTTTGTTTGCTATACTGTATCTGTTTTCTATACATCAGATTGAAGAAAAAAAGAAAAGAAAAAACAGAGGCAAACCAGAAGCTCATGTTTCAACATAATGTAATCCTCTACACTAGAAGAATCAGGACAATGAATGAAAAGAAAAGCCAAGAAACCTGCCACACATATTCATTAATCTTCTTCATAGGGTGGTGAAGCGCATCCTTTTGTCCACCATTGCGCCATCCATGTTACTTATGTGATAATTAGTAGATTATTCTCGAAACCATAGTTGTATACAATAGGGCGAAGGGGATCTATCTTCCAAACACCATCAACTATGAACTTGATCTGTGCCATTACATAAAATGCTGAGACTAAGTTATCCAAGGAAAGATTAAAAGTAATGAATCACGATCAAGTTGGAAAACTGATGTACCTCATATCGCCCTGGATACAACTTCAGATACAAAGAAAAGATACCTGTCCTTGATCTTTCCATCTTTCTCTGTAATGCGATGAACGCCGTTAACGTTACCCACATTGTAGTCGGTAATTCTAAATGATTAACTTCAGATTGAAACAAACCTGGGTGGTCCAACCATCAAAAGATCCTGCTAAGAGCATCTCTGAGGCTGTGTTAGGCCACGCTACACAAGCAGTACGAAGAATTTGTAAGCCTCTGCGACTAATATCAACCTTTTTCTGTTTCGCTTCTATTATCTTCTGTGCATCACTGTGAGAACCAGAACAACACATTGGTAAAGCAATCAAGAGAAGAGTTAAGTACCATTACACTAATAAAATTTCGCATACATTATTGCAAGTGCCATCTTCCCTTCTAATACTGCTAGTTTTGCCCGTATTGAGCGCAGTTCATGCTGGGCATTCATGATTTCATTTTCCTTGAACTCCCAGGCATCAGAAAGCTTAAGCAAATCGTCCGTGGAGTTCTCACCGCCCTAGTATATGATAAAGCAGAGGTAATATAACATTTAACTTATAAGAAAATTCTAAGTCAAGCTCTGAAATAAAAGCTCAACCTTAAATCTCCACTACTAAATTGTATATGGTGACAAAATAATAACTGAATGGATTGTCAATTATTCCTTTCAATTCTTTGATCATTGAAAACTCGGTGAACTGTAAGATCATTTATACTTCATGAGGCTTAAAATAATTTTCCACATCCTCATCTCCTAAACAAAAAGCAAGCAACCATTCGAACAATGAAAAAGATAAGCAACCAGGCCAAACAGTATCTTTGAATGGTTTCAAGGGAAAATAAAAGATGAAAAAAGAAAGAGAAGACTGCTAGCAAACAGAATTAAAAAACTATAGATGGACATAGGCAAATAGCAGGTACCCACAATTGTAACTGCATTTCCATTGCTGTTTGACTTCGATCCTTTAAGTACAGAGGAAAACTCCAACTCAAGGTGTTGAAAGCGACTCTTTACATCATTTTGACTGGTATCTTCACGGGTAAATCGCTCCTTGATGCTTAAAGATGACCCAGAAACTTCCCTTACTCCAAGAATTTCACCTACTAAATCGCCTATCTTAGACTCTGTTCGAGTTGCATTAGGAGGAGATTCATCAACTGCATATCGCATGGAATGTAAAGTTAGTAGAACAAAGATGTTTAGCAATGAAACAAGAAAAACAGTCAATACCTGCAAATTCCATATTTGAATTTCCTGCTCTCTGAATGCTCCAAGTCCTCCACATAGCAGGCCTTAGTGAGCCTTCTAGACCATCAAAGCTTGAGAAAGTTCCTTTGGAACCAATTTTACCCGATGTGTCAGTAACTAAATTGTTTTGTGGGCTTGATGAACCAAATTTATTGTTTCTTGTCGGACCAGCAACTGTCTTTTGCAATACATACAGTACAAGTAAGGTAAAGAACAAGAACCAGTACAGCTATTCTAAATATAACAAATATATCACCAAAAATGTTGAACACACACAAAAAAAAAAGATAAATAGACAAACTAGCAAACCTAACCCATAAAAAATATGATGAGTCATTTTCTGAGGCAAAAGTGTTATTGAATGTTTGTCAATCCTTCAAGTTGTCTTTGATGCAAAGTAGTAACTGTATCATGTGATTTTTTTTTTATCCATGTAATCAAAGAACTCTTAATTGTGATTTAGCTACTTTCTTTTTGTTCTCTACACTTGACATCTTCCTTATTATGTATGGTCATATCTAAAATTTTAGTCCTTTGTCCCTCAAATTTATTAATATCTGTGTGGGCTCTCAATGATAACAAGACTAATAAGATGCTTCGTATTAAAAGTAGTTGAACACTAAGGTCAAATGTTTTGAATAATTAGTCCAGTATCTATTTCACATATGAGCATAAGAATGAAAAAGGACGTTGAAGAACTATATACATTCACTAGGTAACAGTATACATAGATTAGAACTACTGGACTCATCACCAAAGTTAACATATCAAAAAACAAACATACCCCAGTTTCCGAAGCGCCAGCAAGCCAATCACTATTGAGATCATTACTTTGGACATTAGAGCTGCCACCTTTCCGTCTCAAACCAAATCCAAGATTCATATGCCTCTCCTTTTCCAGCCTATGCAATATACCCTCGGTACCAGAGTCATCTTCTGCCGCTATTTCTCTAAGAGTACATAACGATGAAAAAAAAAGAGTCAAAGATTCCAGAGAATTTTCCGGTTCAAAAGAAATGGAGACGGCAAAGCTTTTTTGGATCTTGAAATGGAAAGAGTCATCAAGTTTTTGTCTTCAGTTCTAATTCGCATAGAGCTTAGCATTATACACCATAATGAGGTAGAAGAAAAGGACAAGGTCAAAAAAAATTTTTGAATTGTAAGTATGTTGCTTGTGCTTATCCCAACTGCCCAGAAAGAACAAAATAACAAGATTGTGACCTTTCAGCCTCACATTGCATTGACCCCCAAACCCTAAAATTTTGCCTCCGTTTACAAAAATTTAAAAAGAAGAACAGTAGAAACTAGCTTGATCTGAGACTTAGCACGAAGAATTTGACATGATTGATTGTGTACGCAAAATTGGTGGCTGTTAAAAGAAAGAGAAGACTGGTAACTAAAATTAGATGTCTCACAGTGATCTACCCGACGAAGAAGCTGAAGCATGTGAATCAACGAGAAATAGACGAGCTTGGGAGCTACCCCGTTCTTCAATGCTTTCCAAAACCCTTTCTTGGTTGAACGGGCTAATGCACTCTCTGTCCCTTAACAAAGCCTGCGAAACCACTTCCTGTTTCTGGTTTTGATGATCATCTAAATCCCAACCCATTGCCAGCCAACCTCCTTGTTTAACAATAGACTCCACAAGATCCAATCTTCCACCATCAATCAGCTGTTTCTTGCTTGGAAACGCATCTGGGTTCTCTGAGTTTTCCATAAACTCCAAAATCTCGGCTTCCAAAGCAGAACCTCCCTCACTTTCCCAACCCTTTCTGCACCTCATCACAAACCCACCAAAACAATCCCAGCAAGAATCCCTGTACTCTCTCCTCTTAACGTCAACAAACTCCAGCGAATTCATCGAAACAAACCCAACAGACACAACCCGTCGCTGTTTTTTTCTCGTATACCTTGAACTACACTCAGGAAGAGACAATGGGCAGTAATGGGTGTTCAAATGTGTCAAGGAGTCAGGCCAACAACGGAAGCTAATAGGCGAATCAGTAAACGAGAGCATGATTCAGGCATATCTTTATTCGAACAGGAAGACTCAAATCAGCATACTAAAAAGAAGCCAAAAACACGGGAAGGGAGACAGGATAGAAAATCGTTAAGCAACGAACATCACTGACAATGCAAACATAAATATTTAATTCCGTAAAATATCTTCTTATATAGGTTTAGAGAAAAACAGGGTTGCTGACTGCTGTATGTTAATTAAGTTTTAAAAAATCTTAATTTTTAATTTTTTTAAAAATATGATTTTAATTTTAAAATTTTCTCTTAATTAATAGCTTAAATTAATTCAATTAAATTTAATCCAAATTAATAATTTATAATATAAAATTGTAATTTTAAAAATTACAAAAAAAATATTTTTAATAATTTTAAAATTAAAAAAATTATACGTATTTAATAAAACTTTTCGCTAAAACGTAAAATTTGAAAGAGCATAAGACCTAACGTTATCACTCTGGACCTAACTGATCTTGTTAAAGCTCAAATGATCCTTTTGGTGGCAATGGGTTCTCTTTTCAACCTATTTGTTTGTAATGAAAAAGGCCCACGTAAACAGTAACAATACCAAACGGACCCAACTATACTTTCGGTTTAAGTTTTGGTTTTAAAAAATAATGGATATTATTTTCATTTCTCAAGTTTGACAAGATACGATATTAATAATTAAAATTTTGAATTTAGCCAAATTAGCTCATGTATTGATCCAGTTGAATATAAGGTATTCTGCAGGTAGATTCAGTAAGAGGCTTTATTTTGAAGAATGATAGAGTAAAGCGTAAATAAAGATTATAATCTTGTTTGGTAAATGACTTATCAATTATTTTTTGATGGATTAAGAGATATTTAGTTTTTTGATCATGTCTAACCTCTGATAATCACGTTCGGTAATTAGTTGATTTGGTTGACAGATTGAACTTAATCAACAATTTTTGAAAATGCTATTATGAGGAGTATTTTGCTCCAACAACTGAGAAATTAAGGGACTAAAATACAATAATACCAAAATTATTACAATTTACTCAAGTTGTCGTTATTACAACTAAGTTAACAAAAGATATAGGTTAGTGATAAATAAGTTAATTGTAACATCCCGTTACTGATAGGAAGGTCATTTTGGTATTTCAGGACGGGCTGATAGGTTTTATTGCATATACTGATTTGAGCATTCATTGGCCTCTAGTTATAGAGGAATGAGTTACTTGCACATGCATTCATGGCTTTTCCGGCA
>JAOTIZ010000001.1:2967860-2979908 GCA_027123425.1 Erythroxylum panamense
CCGGATCCCATCAGAACTCCGAAGTTAAACGTGCTAGGGCCAGAGCAGTACCAGGATGGGTGACCTCCTGGGAAGTCTTGTGGAAAAGTAAAACCGTGAGGGTGCGAGGCCCTAGAGGCCGAGGCCTAAAGCGGACAATATCTGCAAGCGGGTGAGCGCGAGGTCCGAGAGGCCGAGGCCCAAGTGGAGGACGCGAGGCCCGAGAGGCCGAGATCCTGTGGACGCGAGGCCCGAGAGGCCGAGGTCCTACATACATGCATCCTTTTAAACACCAATTTAACTGAAAAATGCACCTTCTTCCTCCATTCTTCTATCATTTTTTTAATTGTAATGCTCAAATTGTCAATAATTTTTTCTTGAAATATATCACAATATAATTGGGCGTAACCAACCTTAGCTTATCGATTGATTTCACATATGACCTAACTTGTATGTTTTGAGCTTGAAGCATCTCTCGTTTTATGCCAAATGAATCATATAGTTCAAATAGACATCCTCTGATGCAAGATTACTTAATCCTTTTGGGTTCATTCCTCTTAAAACTCAAATCAAATCTTGTTGTAATTATATAATCGTCAGTTGCCTTCCTAAAGTGTTTTACAATGTTAAAGACCATCTATAATAACCATTTTATGGAAAAAAAATCATAAACATATCTCTTGGTTTGACTATGTCATCACAAAGCTGCGTATATTTTGTAAGCATTAGGATATCCACAACTAACCAAGAAACTCTCATGATCTTTTACATCAACGTTCATGGTCTCATGACCTACATCAACACTAATGTCAAAATCTAAGTTATAATCATTTAAATTTTATTTCTTTGCATTTCCTTCAACAACCTATTTAGTGTCATTAACATTCATTCCAGTATTTTCATTTGATTCAAGTTCTACATCTACATTTGCATAATTAACATCATTAGCCTCTTTTTCATGCTATTTGTTATGTCATTTTATCATAAGTAAAAATGATACTAATCCATCAATAGATCTTAAATATACATCAACTATACCATACAAATTTATTAATTTAGTAAAAACTAACGCAGTCCAGTTGGACTCTAACATCTTCAAACCATTAACTAACTCCTTCCTAAGAATCAAATACCATGCACTAATAATATTTTTATAGCCTAATTTAGCACCTATTTCACACACCTTTCTCAAACTACCATAAGCCAATTACATATTGTCAACATTTTCAAGTTCCTGATTTTCATACTTTAAAATCCCTCTCTAAGTGAAGTTCCCACCACCAAACATCCTTATAATAGTATTTTCATTTACTATCATCTTATGAAGGAAAACGAAGATAAATCAATCCAACACAAATTACATAATTGATAAGAAAGCTATTTAGACTATGCATAGCCTTCAAATAGTAACATAAATACATTATTCATTCTCTAATTCAACAAAACAAACAAAACTCAAATAGTCACACAAATACATTTTTTCAAAGAACAAACATTTCATCAAACACCTTATATGCATAAAAAATTATCCCAATATCACAATCAAAATCATGTTTGTCCCTTTTGTTACTAACATTTCTACCTTAAAGTTGTTTTCCAATAACAAAATATACAAACAAACGCAAAAAAATCAAATACCTAAACATAACTATCATCCACTATACAAAAATACCTCCACGAAAATACGACAATGGCCGGAGAAGTCGACGACCAGAAGACGCAGCAGCTCCACAACGCCGACAAGAGACTGGCCAGAGAGAAGAGAACGCCGAAGACGTTTGGAGAAAGAAGGAGAAGACGCAGTGGGAGGAGCCGAAGCAGCGCAGGTGGGGGGAAGGGACTTCGGGAGTGAGTTTTAACTTAAACAAAACGATGTCGCAAACGACGTCATTTTCTTTAACTAAAAAACGTTCAGCAAATTCAAAATTTTATTATTCCGCCAGTAATTCCCGCCTTATTTACCGAGGGACTTTTGATACCGTCGCTAAATTTTATCGCAAATTGATTTCTCTTCATATTTAGCGAAGGTTATTGCTACCGTCGCTAAATGAAATTTTTCTTGACATTTTTTCCATTTCTGTTGGTAATTTACAATGATTTCTTTTTCGTCGGTAATTTTCGTCGCTAATTCATGCTTTTTTGTAGTGTTTAACTTAGTTAATATGGAGAAATAAAGTAGGAGCAAAATAAATATAAATATAAATATAAATATAATAATAATAATAATAATAATAATAATAATAATAATAATAACAACGACAACAACTCAGAGATAGAGTGTTATCTTGACGTGATGGAAGTCATCAGTTCGAGCCTAATTATCCCTAAACTCAATGTGAGTTTTTCTATTTTTATTATAAATTTGAAATTTCTTAAAGGTATATGCGTGAAACTTGATCTAATAATTTACTAGTTAATTTGAATTTAATTTATTACATTTAATTTATTTCATTCAAATACTATAACTCAAATTTATTATTATTATTATTGTTGTTGTTGTTGTTGTTATTGTTGTTGTTGTTGTTGTTGTTATTATTGTTATTATTATTATTGTTATTGTTGTTGTTGTTGTTGTTGTTGTTGTTATTGATGTTATTATTGTTGTTGTTATTGTTGTTGTTCATTATTATATGTTCTATGTTTTTATTATAGTTATAAACTTCATTTTTGTGAAATTAAATATTTAAAATCTAAATTCTTACGAGAATATTCAAAGAAATGTTAAGATATAATACTCATGTCTTTATAAGATCTTTTTTTAGTCATACCTTCATAAGTGATTTTACGCATAAACAACTAATACTAAACAATTAATTTTACCAAATATCTTTAAATAAATAATTAATATTATCTACTAGTCAAATTAGCTAATATAATCTATTGTACACTAACTGCTGATAAAATCAACTAACAACTAATGCAATCTTCTTATTGTCAAACAGGGCCTATAATTGAATCTCTCATTATTTACATATGATTAGAAACAATTTAATTTAATATATTTGTGTATAGATCACAATGTCTTCAGAGTATAAGTTACTATATTATACATTAGCATACATAATTACAATAAGAATTTGTATCTTGTAATATTTTTTCGATGGTGATCATAAGACAAATAGTAAGTTTAACTCAAAGTTAATTTCGTGACATATGCCATATTTTCATTTTGTAGTTAGTGATTTGGTGAATATTTATAATTATCAATATTTAATAACAATAATCGTCAATATCTACATAATATCCATGATTTTCTTGGGTGTAGGGATTTATTGAGTAACTAAAAGGGGAAATGTTACTTTTAATCAAACTCTAGCATTTTTTCAGAGTCCAAGTGTTTCTTATGTCTTAAAACTATTGTCGATCCCAAGTTGAATTCTTTTTACTTATGTCAGGATTCCAAGCCACAACCCTTAAAATCCAGCTTGGAGAACTGAATTTTCAGATAACCTTCAAATCAAGTGTTACAGTCGAGTCTAGCTAGGTCGACGGCTGTAGGAAGACGACTTCAAAACATACACAGTATGAGGATGTAACTTGAAGAAGACATTTCTGTCTTGTGACTCTTGTCTACACGCACTTGCCAATCCCAGATGGCGATCTGTATGTAGGTCCAGTAATATTCAGAGTGATTTAGGAAACGTGCAAGTCTTTATAACTTAAACTGAATCTGAACTGAAGCTTCTCCATTATGGAAGATGGCAAGTCTGAAACGAAATTCCTGACTAAACTCCAAGTCTATATCACAAGTCGATGGTTCAATACAATTAAAACATAATAGTGGACTATAATTAGCAAACTAGCTAGCTATACGTGCGTGCGTGCAAGAGGTGACTTAACACAGTTTCTTTCTGATAAGCTTTTAATGATCTACACTAACTTCTGGCTTCCAATGTTCGTCAGGAAAGTTAACAGTGACTTGGCAATCTCCACGGAATCTCAAATCCAGACCAGGAAGCAAATACTACCATCTCACACCCCTCCAAGTCACGAGTGGTATACGTAATTCAGTGCAGAAGTGGTCTCCACCCGGTCCATGATGACCTCATGGGTAACATTCAAAAGGACACGCGAGGGGCTCACAAGAGATTCCGTTTTTTGAGCTTGAGCATGCCATGCCATATTTCCTAAAACTAAGATGAAGCACAAATTCTCATTATTGTTGTAAAATGTCAAGAGATCAATATGGCTTTCATTTAGTAAATTTTAATTATTTAAAAATATTACTTTTATAATTTATAATAAGGTAAAAAAATACAAAAAAAAATCTTTTATTGTAAGTAAATTTTTTTAAAAATTTCAATCTTTAGAAATTACAACAAAAATCTTTATATAAAATTTTTGTCAAAAATTAATGACTAAATATACGTGATATAAACATAACACATATAATAATAAGATATTGTTGATATGACAATCCTATCTATCTCTTAAAATCATGTCCAAACTAATTAAACCTTACCTATCTTTAATTTCTTAAATTATTATTTTTAATTAGGTCTAATTGGTTTGAGCTGGGATTAAGAAATAAAAGTTGAATAGTTATATCAATAACATTTGATTACTTCATGTGTAATGTTCATGTCATATGTGTTTCTCGCTTATTTTCAACTAAAATTAAAACGATTTTTAAAAAATTCTAAAATCACAATTTTTTATTTTTTTAATTTACTTAAATTAGAGGAGAACTTTATGTGTTACCCTTTATAAAGTTAATGATTATGATATCTACTAATCATTCATCATATAACTTTTTTTCAAATATTTAAATTTATTTAAATTCTAATAACATGCATTTTATAAATATATGGTGATTTATTTATATATTTTTCATAATAATCATGAGTAAGAGTTAAGACACTTAATAGTAGCACACTTGGTTATGAATGAGAGGTTAAAAAAAATTAAGTCAATAAGACAATAATTCAAATTTAAACTCTCTTACATTGGTGACATGGGCTTAAACTTAGTAATTGCCCACAATTGACGACCACGCAATCATGCACCTGCCCTGTCCTTGTCCTGCCAGAAGACAAGTGTGTGAAAGTTGAATATATATATAGGTGTCTTCAGTACTGTCTTGGAGCAAACTCGCATCTTACAAGCACTGCCAAAGACTAGCCAATTATAGTGAGAGCTTGGGGATAAGCGAAGCAGGTGAAGAATGGAGGTAGAAGATGATAAGAAGAAAAGCTCATATATGTTATATTGCTGCACAAAAGGGTTTCAGAAATCTCCAACTCCTGAAATCGTAACTCATAACACGAAGAGCAATAATGTTACTTCTGAGTCAATTTCTATTCAGAAAAAACCTGGAGGATGGAGAGCAATTCCTTACATTTTAGGTCTTAATTTCTTGCATCTCTCTCTCTCTCTCTCTCTCTGTGTATGATTATTGTCAGAAGACGTCGTGAGTTTTTCTTCTTCTTTGTTTTTTCCGTTACAGAAGTTTGTTGCTTAGCTGACACAAAGTTTGCGTTTATTTTGGCAGGAAATGAGACTTTTGAGAGGCTAGCTAGTTTTGGACTGTTTGCAAATTTCATGGTGTACCTGACCAGGATATTCAACCTGGAGCAAGTTGCAGCTGCAAATATCATGAACATATGGGGTGGTCTCACCAATTTTGCACCTCTGCTTGGTGCTTTCATCTCTGATGCCTATGTTGGCAGATTTAAAACCATTGCTGTTGCTTCCTGTTTCTCTTTTATGGTATATACACTCTCTTCTCTCTCTCTCTCTCTCCATGAGTTCCATTCCTGTAACTTGAATCATCTTCGTTTTTATCACACCGACAATTTTTCTTTCTCAATGGGAGTATGGGACACCATGTAATTACACCAAGCAGACAAGTCTTCCGTCTGTTACAAAGTTCAGTACTGTGCAGTTCTAGGAACAGTTTTAACTTAGCACCGAAACAGCTTGGTTGGGCTTATCTTTAAGTTGATATTCTTAGAGTAGAACCTAAAGCACATAAACTCTGATCTTGAAGTTTTCTCCTTTTAATCTAAAATTTTTCTTGTTATGGAAAAAAAAATTTATGTGATTATTTTCAGTATCATATCATTTATAAAAATTAATTAATAATTGATTAAAAATACTTACTATGTAAAATATTTTACATAAAATAGTCTTTCTACTAATTATACGTAATTAACCTTTTCAGATTTTTTATATTAACAAAATTTTTACCAAGTGGCACTTTTCAGACTCTTTACATTGATGAAATTTTTACTGAAGTGTATTTTTTAGATTTTTACATTAATCAAAATTTCTATAGTGACACTTTTAGAATCTTTATATTAACGAAATTTCTACCAGGACCTTGGTCGAGTTGGTGAAATAGGAAAGCATGAGGTCAAAAAATCATGTGTTTAAATCTCTCTAATTACGCTCTCTCGATCGAACCTGTTGTATAAGGCTTACCTAATGTGAAGTACTTGATTGGCGTAATTTGTAGGATATTGCGTCAATTCAAAAATTTACCTAATACGTATCTAAAAGATAACGATTACGGATTCTTTCGTTTTAAAAAACACAATTTTAGGAGGTTGTTATGTGTTTGTCTTATGTGGACTCTATTTCTTAAAAGTTTACTTAAAATTAGACTAGAAAATGACCTTTTCTTTTAAAGCGTCGGTGCACCTAGATGCAGTGAAACGGTGTCGAGCATCCTGCCAACCCACGGACGTTTAATCAATTCTCTGTGTAATCATTTTTCAGCAAGTACAATTCATAAATTCATTGATACATGCGGCCAGGGTCTGCAAATTTTCAATTTATGACAATTATCGAAACGATAGTTCTAAGCACTTTATGTTCATATGATTATAGGGAATGCTAGTTGTGACTTTAACTGCATGGCTACCAAACCTGCACCCACCACAATGCCACTCGAAGAACCAGATTCCGGGTCCTTGTCAAGGTCCTACCGGAGGTCAACTCGGAGTTCTTATGCTAGGTCTTGGCTTATTATCTATAGGATCAGGAGGGATTAGACCTTGCAGCATCCCATTTGGGGTTGATCAGTTTGATCCCACCACAGAAGATGGACTTAAAGGAATTAAAAGCTTCTATAATTTGTACTATACCTCATTTACTGTTATCTTAATCATCACTTCAACAGTTGTGGTCTACATTCAGGATTCTGTAAGCTGGGTTATAGGTTTTTGCATACCCACTTCGCTAATGCTCAGCTCTATCCCCTTGTTCTTTATTGGAAAAAGAGTTTATGTTCACGTAAAGCCGGAGGGAAGCATTTTTTCTGGCATAGCAGAAGTGATTGTTGCATCCTATAAAAAGCGACATGTTAAGCTTCCTGACGACGTGGAGGTTGTTGGGAACTATTATGATCCTCCTGTCAAAGAAACTGTTTTGACAAAGCTTCCACTTACTCACCAGTTCAGGTACTGTGTCTTCTTCAGGATACAAATTGCTATAGTGGGTATGATTGAACCTAATCATTCTATGACCATTTACCTGTCACGTCACAAATTTTAAATAATCAATAGGGGATAAAAAGTAAGGAAACAGTTTTGATCAGTCTACCAACTCCTATCTGCTTTTGAAAGAATTAGTTAAGGTTCTCTATTATGTAACTTGATTTAGAACAACATGCCAAATTTCATACCATATCAGTTTGATGATTTCGTGCGCATCTGTTCAGGTTCTTGAACAAGGCTGCCATGATCGTAGAAAATGACCTGAAGCCCGATGGTACTCGAGCAAATCGATGGAGGCTATGTAGTATTCAACAGGTGGAAGAGGTAAAATGTCTCATCAGAGTAATTCCAATATGGGTTTCGGGTATTATTGCCCTGACAGCCATAGCACAACAAGGAACATTTATTGTATCGCAAGCCCTGTTGATGGACAGACATTTGGGACCGCATTTCCAAATCCCTGCAGGTTCCGTAGCTGTAATATCAATGATAACAGTAGGAATATGGCTTCCAATTTATGACAGGATAGTGGTACCGTCTCTTCGGAAGATCACCAGACATGAAGGAGGAATCACAATTTTACAGAGAATGGGAATTGGGATCCTTTTCTCAATACTATCAATGGCTGTGGCTGGATTAGTTGAAAGAGAAAGAAGGGTCGTGCATAATTCTCATCCTAACATCAGACCAATGTCGGTCCTTTGGCTAGCTCCACAACTTGTGTTATTGGGATTCTGCGACTCCTTTAACATCATAGGCCAAATCGAATTCTTCAACCAGGAGTTTCCGGAGCACTTGAGAAGCCTTGGAAATGCTGTTTTTGCTTGTTCGTTTGCGGGTGCGAACTATCTCAGCAGCTTCCTAATTTCCACCGTCCATCGAGTCACAAAAACCAGAGATCATCCTGATTGGCTCACCAATGATCTCAACAGTGGCAGATTGGATTATTTCTTCTTCCTCATAGCAGTATTGGGGTGTCTCAATCTTATCTATTTTCTCATCTGTGCCAGTCGATATCAGTACAAGGGCACGCAAATGAAAGACAAATCAGACATTGATATTGAACTAAGTTCAACCAAAGATACAAGCTTGGTAGATAATTCGTAAGAGTCTGCTAAGCAAATACAATTGCATTTCCTAGAAATATGTATCTATACATAAATATGTGGGATAAGGTCAACGCTATGTGCTACCTAGGCTTCTTTGTAAAACAGAAAAGAAAGGTAGTATGGGTTGCCTTGGAACTTAAAATTATGGATTTACATTCGGTCAGAATGATATCTAATGGCTCATTTACAATGTTTCTTTTCTGTTTCAACCGTAAATTGAATGAAGCATTTTGGTTCAGTCTAGTTATCTAGTGATGGCAAAATGTGGGTGGCCATACAAAAGATAGCTAGCATCAACTCTAGTACTTAAGAGAGAATCTGCAACCTCCCACAAAGCATGAAACCTGACCATGTGTTTATAGATTCATCTTTCTTCTGTAAACGTTGGTTACTTTAGTGTAGACTTAAAGCAATCAGTCCATTAAATATTAGTATGAATTAGATATAACTATCCTCAGTTAAGCACTTTTACTGGCTGATTAATTAAAGCATTTCCAACTGCGTCATATATATATACCAAGAGATTCCACAATTACGGGTTGATTCCAGCTCAACTTTTTTTTTTTTTGTCTTGTACATTTAGCCTGACTTTCAGGTCACAGAGCAGCTACAAGGAAGAAGATGATATAAAACCTTTGTTTTATGACTTTATCTACGTGCCTGCAGAATCTTATTTGTTCGGCAGCTTTCAATTAAAAAGAAGAAAAGAACAAGCATAAACGTCGCTGTGTTAAGGACAGATGAGGTATGAACGATCATCATTTAGTCGTAAGTCGTAAAGAAAAACAAAGGCTGCTGTCTTTCGTCTTCACATTTGTTTATGATCGGTTCTTGTCTGGGTCTCACTTATTAATATGAGACAAACAACCATACAGGCGACTTAAAATACAGAGTTTGAATTCCTCTACGCTGAACGTGAAGATCAGTCTCACTCATCCCCCCTATTATCAGCAATAGCGACAGGTTTTGGTTCCTCTGAAAGTGAAATGATGTAACGTGAACCACCGTGTTTCCTCTGTCCCCGGTTTTGTGTCACTGTCATTAATACAGGAAATATCACTGTCATTACATAATCATCACGCTTACGGACAAATGCCTCATTTAATGTAGATTTACCTGCGTTGGTTAAATCTTATGCTCACGCCTTAGAGAATCAATGTGCAGACAGTCTAGTTCGGTTAGCAGGCCGCTTACGTCCTGGCCTGCTTATTCTTCATGTGTCCCTTTTGAGCCTTCAGGAGTTTCTTCGTCAAGATGCGCTCGGTGTAGCTTACCTTAGGATTTAACTGTAGCTTTCTGTTTTTTTTTCTTTTTCCCTTTGTAAAAAAAAAATATCTTATGCTTAATCAACTTATACATGCACGTTTTATAAATTTTTTAATTTATGTTTAAAAGGGCAATTCACAAAACTCTCTGCTCTGCGTGAGTCATGAGAGTTATCAATTCAAAGCAACTTTTTATTTGTATGTTATAAAAAGAATATTTTTGTGATTCAATTTCACGACTTTATAGTCACATAGAGTAATTTTTATTGATAAAATTAAATTTTAAATAATATGTTTAGATATAACAAGTTTAGGGCTAATTTGATTAAAAATTCTTGAAATTTTAAAGATAATTTTATCAAAAATTGAAAGATTAATTCAAATCTTGTTTTTCTTTTCGTGTGCTTTGAAAGGCTTCGTATCTCATGTTTATGTAATAGATTGTTATAGATGAACTATATCTGTATCCTTAATATTAATAAAACAACATCCATAGAAATTTTACATTACAGTCTGTCTCTCTCCTAACATAGTGGTTATTTTCAAAATGAACCCAATATTAGTCTTTGTCTATATTACCCCTAATATTAGTCTTTCTCTGTAAACCCAAATTGAAAAGATGGTGATGGAACTAAAAGTAGTCTCAAGTCCTACACGAGCTTTCCTTCATGTCCGGTCATTGTGGGCGCATGATCTCTAACTTTTTTTTTTTGGATGCAACGTAAATGTATATTGCACAAAAGAATGATTGTACAAAACTCAACGAGGCATACCCCAGTTCATGGTGTCTTCCGCAGTCAACAACAGCTAGGGACAACCACGCTTGGAGATCCAATACACAAGTAATTCCCAGAAGCCTAGTATACCCATAACATTTCCTACCATCTAAACAAGGCCTATATATATATATATGGACAAAACAGAGGGCCCCATAACCCCAGAGTCCAGATCCTCTATCTAGTTTTATGGTGTCTTATTGTGTCCAGTGAATCTCAGCTATTTATTTATGTGAGTCTTGCGTGGATCCTGTATAAATGGCTGAGATTCGCTGGACACAATAAGACACCATAAAATTGGATAAAGGATCATTCCTCATAACCCCATAGCTCCCATGTTAAGCTACCTAAGTAGTCTATCAGTCCCCTAACCAAAAACCCCCCAGTAAGACTAGCAAGAAACAGGACCATGAGGGCCATCATAAAACAAGAGCAAGAGTGTCACTGAGTTATCTCCACCCCTGTACACCCAGAATATTTGTCTAAACAGTCAAAACACAGAAAAAGCACAAAGAGAGAGTCAGCCACCCAAGTAGAGAGTTCAAAAAGCAGCCCCTAGGACCCAAGAGGCAGCCCCATCATGCCAATGCAGCAAAACCGTAGTGATCAAACTGCAAACCCGCAGTTCAGTCCTACATTTTCCACGCTACAGAGGCACAAGCTGCACAACCATCGCCTTAAAATAGATAAATGTTAAGATTCCACAGGCATGCAAATTCTCTCAGTATTTGCATGCAAGAGGAATCCTAGTAGATGAAGCCATAGCTTCACCAGGAGGGGCAATTGCAGCTACCCCCAGACGTGGGCAAGTAACATAAAAGGGGCAAGGCCCATGAGCCAAATACATAAACACTCTGACAGAGTAATGCCGGCACACACTGCCCACCTAAACAGTCAAAAGCACATGCTCAGGATCACATCCAAACAGTGCAACAATCAGAAAGTAAGAAGGTCTCTAGGATATAATTTATACAGGATGCGATAGAGGGTTATTTGGATACTCAAGATCACATCCGAACAAGAAATGGTGGCAGACTCTATCTGAACCAGATTGCGTGTATTCCAAATTGTATAAACTGTGCACAGGAGCCCCTGACGAACAGCTTTGCTTCTCCATCCAGTGTAGAGATTTTAATCCCTTTAAAATCCAAGATCGATTCATATCAAATCATCAAGAATAAAATAAAATGGAAGCATACCTGAATCCATTATGAAATCTTCACTGGAATTTTGCGGTTTTGTCTTCCAAATTAGAATGTAGCCCTATTTTTCAGAGTTTTCCGTAACTCTCTGTTTTCTCTCTCTGATGATGAAATTTCAGACAAGAATTTAGGTTACGTTTAATTTGGGGACCATAACCATTTATATTAGGGTAAAATCCTAATTTAATTTCTAATTTGTCTCATCATAAAACTAGAAATATAAGCCCGGTCTCTACACATATAGAGCTCACACTTAAAATAGATGCATGAAGCCCAAA
>JAOTIZ010000001.1:2994208-3008884 GCA_027123425.1 Erythroxylum panamense
GTAACATGAAAATTTAAAAGAAAAATAAATAGTCCATTCATATTAAATAAGCTTATCTTTAAAAAAAAAAGAGGCTGGTAAACGGGTACCCGATGGGGGTCAAACCCCCAACGGATACAGGTATGGGGGGTGCCAAAAAATCCCCGACGGGGATGGGGGCGGGTATGAGGGTGGGGACGAGTTCATGGGGCGGGTACGGGAGATGGCATACCCGCCCCGTTGCCATCCCTGGCTCCCACCCTAACATGACTTTTCTTAACTTTGCTTTTTATGTTTTTGTTTCTTTTAAAAAACTTGAATTTGTTTTTATCTTTTAGAATCATTTAACTTTTTCAATATTCAATTTTTATTAAAAAAATTAATACTAAACACCCATAATCTAAAAGAAATTTCATCTTACACTAGGTGAAATATGTGTTGGAAAGAGATAAGGAAAAAAAACTAATCTTATAGTTCTTGAATTTTAACAGTGTTTTAATTCTTGATTTTTGGTTAATTCAAGTTTAAACAATTTTTATTAAACTAATAAATATAGCAAGATATATGATTTAAATACAACTATTTAAAAATAAATTAAAAGAAGACATCTAATAAACAATCCAAAACAAAATGTTTGATAAATGACATTTTTATTCCTGAGTTTAGTGATTATCTATTAATGACATTAGGATAACAATGAGCTTGACCGGGCAATAATAAGCTTGAGCTAGGGTCGTTCTTATTATTTTATAAACCTCGGATAAATTCAAAAAGGGATATTTATTTTTGTCTATTTTTGAGTTCTTATAAAAAATAAAAAGAAGCAAAATATAAGTCTTTTGTTGTTCTTTATAAGATCAATAGTGAATTCTACTTTAGTTTAATTTTATGAGAGTAAAAATAAGCTCTATTTTATTATTTATAAGAATAGGCTTTAGGCGGATACCTAAGCTACCCTTGCCTAGGGCCAACCCTGGCATGAGCTAAAGCCTAAGTTAGAGGCAGCCCAAGCTCGTGTCTTACTCAACCCACCATAAATTTTTAAAATTTTAAAATTTTATGTTGTTTTCAATAAAATAATGTCATTTTACATATACAGGTCGGACCTCAAGCTGGGCTCGGATAGGAAAATCGTGCCTAAGGCTTAGCTAACTCAAGTTTGATCCATTAATTTTGGGCTAAGCCCGAACTTAGGCCCATTTGCCATCCCTAATTAATGTATGCTCGGCCCATTTGCCATCCTTAATTAATGTATGACTGATGAGTGGTCAACTAATTTCGTTAAATTACCATATATTAATCTCTTTTTTATATACATAAAGAAAAATAAAATGTACACCAGATATGTACATGGTACAAATAACCTAGACCAGCATGTCGTCTGCTAAGAACTAGAGCACTAAAACCCCGTTTCCTTCACAATTACTCTCTCTGGCTAGAGACTCGCACGACGCCGCACCCTGTCCTCTCCTAAACCCTGCCCAGCAACCGCAGCCACAGCCACAGCCATCGCCACCTCCACCGCCTACTCGCGGCGGTGCTCCTCTTTCGACTGCGAAATCACTCTTCCTCTTACAATGGCGACCGCCGCATCCACCGAGTCATCCGACGGACCCGTCCTAAACCTAATCAACAAACGCCTCCGCGCTCTACGCAAGAAGCTCAACAGAATCCTCCAGATGGAAGAAGCAATCTCTCAAGGAAAGCCTATCAACAAGGAACAAGAGGAAGTCCTTCGTTCAAAGCCCTCGGTTCTCGCCTCCATCGACGAGCTCGAGAAGCTTCGCCAGCCGCTCTCCTCGGCCGTCGCCGAAGAAATCGAACTTGCCGTCCAACGCCACAACCAGCCCGAACACCAACAACAGTCCGACGGAGCGGTGGAGGATCTGTTGAATTTGTTGTATTTTGGGTCGTTGTTTGATGTGAAGCCGCAGAGTGAGTTCACTGCGACGATGCTGACTCGGACGCACGAGAGAGGCTGTTGCTTGACTTACGACTATGTGACTGATGATGCTACGGATCTCCTTGGCGAGAGGGACTTGGACTTGATTTCGACTCTTGGGGGGTTGTTAATTTCGCGGCCTGTTGATTCTAGTTTGTCTCATAAAAACTCGTTGCAGAGATGTATTGAACATGCCAAGTTGTGGCTTGCGAATTCGGAGCAGCCAATTGAGCCAAGTGCCAGTGTTTCATGTATGGTTATTTACCTTATTGGGTCTTACCTTGCTTTTAGTTTGTCGGTTGTTAGTGTTTGTTTCGAGTGATTTAGGTTTTGTAAATGTTACAGATGCTGGATTGAGGGAGAAGCTGAACAAGATTATGGCTTCTGATTACTTCACCACCACACCGGAGATGAAAGCTCCGGTCGAAGTGGCTGCTGCCGCGGCAGCCGGAAATTATGCTCCTTTTCAGGTTCAGGTTTCAGTTCCTAGTGTGCCCGCCCATGGGATGCCAGTGGAAGAAGATTCGATCACTCAATGCGAGGAGAAGGTATTGTTTCATTGACTGGGAAATTGGATGTAATTGATGTTACACGAATTCCTACTTTTGTTGTTGTTTGATGTGCAGTTTATTTTGCTTGTTGCTCCTTTTAAGAGTTGTTAGAAGGAGTAATTCGTTTACATAGGTGCATTATGTTGTGGTAATTAGTGCTGTTAGAAGTCTTGCTGAAATAAAGGACTTGGTCTCATCTTTTTCACGACGAAACAGAATGAGAAGTGAATTTTAGATAGTTTTGCTTCTCTGTTAGAAATGATGGGCTTTCCCTGATTTCTAGATGCTGTAAGCTATGTCTTGTCTGCCATTTATCTCTCTTTTGTTCTCTAAATGTAGAAAAGGAAGGGAAGAGCTATAGACTCATTTTAGATTGTTACTTCGACTAAAGCTGGAGTTGTCCACGTTGTAACATATGTTCTCATTATCTTAAGAATTTTTTCAGTTTATTGACAGTCTCTTGCATTAAAAACTTCTGCTGGCTCTGATGGATTTTCTCTTTCCCATGGATGCATATTTAGGAACTGCCTTTTGTGTTTACTAAAATTCTACAGGGGTTTATTGATGTTGGAAATAGGTGTGATGGTGATATAAAACTTTTTGGCGTAGATAGGTTTCGTGAATGGCTGTAAGTTTTAAACGGTTAATATTAGGAAAGGAAAGAAGCGTTTTCAGGTCTCTTTTGTGCATTTGTTTGTGAAGGAAATGGGAAAAACTAGAAATGGTTTGTGTGACATACGGCCTTAATCTGGAGAACTTATTCATATGCAAAATATAAAGTTAAGTATCTGGAACTTTAACAAAGTTCTGTTCTGTTATTGGAGACTTTAGGACACCTTTAACTTGTAATGCCAATTCATTTTCATTACTGTGGTGGAAGCAGCATGTGTACTGCCTTAAGGGCCACAATAATGGTGTGTGTTTGAATATTGTGGCCTTAATGATCATGGTCATAGGATCCATCCCATTTTCATGTCCTGAAAAGCCAAGACTGGCTGGATGTACGCTTTTTCTATTTCAATGTCTATACGTTGGGATGTGTTTTGGATGATGGATATGGTTGTAGCATTATAGGTAGTGCAATTTCATGACTCTTACTGTTTTCCTCTTTTTCTTCTTTTTGGCACAGTATGGGATGGAGATCACCCTGGTAACTGCGAAGAAATATTATTCTTTTTCTATTTTAAAACTGTTAGCCCGTCTTAACTGCACTTTTAATTCAGGGATGGATTGTAATTTCAATCTCTTGCAATAATCCATTCTCTGTGTTTGTTATTGCAAAAATGCAGTTTGGAATAAAAGTTAAGGGTGGAATAATCTTAGTGTTTGTTAATAATTAGCTGAGGTAGCACAATTTTTCCATGTGCTTGTGAAAAGTGGACTTGTGTTTTGCTAGCTCCAGCTATTGTTGTTTGTGATCTATGTTCTTGACTCTCCTTTTTTGGATTGAGTTGTATTTAGCTGGGGAGACATAATGAAATAGTAAACTAAATACTTGATAGAAATAACTTGCAACCGTTTGAACCAAGAACTTGAAGTAGTTGTACATCTATTAATTCAAATCTTCTTTTTCCCACTGAAGTTAGGGATTTGGATTCAATTTAACTTCCATAATCTTTTTGGATATCTATCTTGTCCTTGTTGTGATAGTGTCCTACAATCATGTAAATTATTTTCTGGTCATGTTGGTTCACGAGGAATACCTTTGCAATCATGTATGTTATTTTGTGACCTTTATCTTGTTTTGCTCTTGCATGAAGTGTGGCTTATTTCTCTTTGTGCCGTTATTGGTCCGTTGGTGGGAGCAATGTAGAGGATGGTTTTCACTTAACAATAAAAAGTTATATACTTCCAAAAAGCAAGTTTAATAAACCATAGTTGGATGATAACAAAATCTACCGCAGCAGAAAACTGTCAATAATAAAGATTTAAAGCCCACCCAGCGCAGACTGCTTATGTAATCTATTTTTGCCTTGAAATTGGTGAATCTTTGCAGACTTTTGTTTTCTGCTTCCAAGGTTTTTTACTTGTCTTTGAAACTTAGAGATGTATATGTCTTTCTAGGACGAAGAGGGTTCGGATTTCCAGGTCAATGATACTGGGGATAATCAGTCTATTCCAGCTGAGGAACTTCAAAAGGTGCTTGGACTCAGCACAATGTAACGTGTTTATTTTTGTTGGATTATTATCTGATTGTTTATGGACGTTTCTGCCCCTTGCAGGATGAACTGGAGAATGACGGTGTTGGAGAGGTAATCAGAAGTGAAGAAGCTAAACAACCAGTTGATACTGAACAGATCCAGAGAGACGGGGACCTCAAGGAGCAACCATACGCTTATCGAAGAAACTATCAGAATCAAAGAGGTGGTCGTGGTGGGCGTAGGGTTTATTCAAATGGCCGAGGTGGCCGAGGTGGTCCGAGGGGGGGTGGTGGCTACCAACAAAATGGTCGCAGTCATTATTATGACCAGCCAGGTAACTATTATCCAAGGAACTACTATAGCAATCGAGGAAAGGGTGGTAGAGGTGGGGGACACCCTTACAACAATCACAGTTCAGGTGGTCATACCCCCGCAGATGTTGGTGTGGCTTCATGACATAATTGCTGATTGTGGGGTGTCGTCTTAGTGGTTTTATAGGTGGATGGTGAGGTGGTTTTATTCGCTTTCCATTGAACTCATTATAAATGGAGATGCTTTTGATGTATCAGCTATCCAGGACACCTTTTTTTTTTTGTAGTTTCAGTTAATGGAGTTTTTATTGGAAACTTCAAATTATTGGCACTTTCCATAAAATTAACGGAAAAAAAGGAGG
The DNA here is from genome assembly GCA_027123425.1 of Erythroxylum panamense. Taxonomy (NCBI): domain Eukaryota; kingdom Viridiplantae; phylum Streptophyta; class Magnoliopsida; order Malpighiales; family Erythroxylaceae; genus Erythroxylum; species Erythroxylum panamense. Next base: position 2,999,495 of record JAOTIZ010000001.1, read on the forward strand.
GTGTTGTTTGATTTGGATCCATCCAACTAAAAAGCTGTTAACAAAGAAATTGCCCAATTTTTCCTTTTGAAGCGTGTGTTTATTATTCCTACAGCTGGAAGATCGATTTCTCCTTTGTTGGAACCCTATTAGGTCTTGGGGAAGAAGCAAATTCCACTAATGGGTAGGATTTGCTTGCGAAAGAATAGGTATAGGAATTTTATGTTATCATATCGGTATGATCTTCGATATTATAGTAAATTGCCATTTTAAGTTGTACAACTTGCAAGTATTCTTTGCTTTAATGTGAAGAGTTATTGCCTTATTCTATTTTTATATTTTTATATCGTCGATAATAAACCTTGTTATTAAAAATTGATTAGTTTATTAATTAATTAGTCAATTTTTTTTAATTTATAATTTTTTATAAATTAAAATAAATTAAATAATTTTTATTTAGTAATTTTTTAATTAAATTTTAAATTCTTTGATAAATAAAGATGACATCTTTTAATTATATTTTAAAATTTTTAATTGCATTCAATCGTTTGCCAATTTTATAACAATCTCATATTTTTAACTTTAAATCTTTTATCTTGTTGGTTTAATTTGAATATAATTTTTAATAATAATAAGAACAATAATTAATATTATTATTATTATTAAGAAGTTTAAAATTTGTAATAATAATAATAATAATAATGAAGATGATGATGATGAGTGATGAGTAATATAATTAAGAATAAAAATTACTTATGTGGAGGAGGGGTATAAATAGTAACCACTAGATTGGAATGAAAACTTGATACCCACCTTATTTGTAGGGTTTAGTAGATTCCCAAATTTAATGGAATAAATCTATTCCCTTAGAATTGAAAACTCCAAAGCAAACACTATTTTTTACAATTATTTCATTCCTTCATTCCCAAACTTTCAAACCAAATGTCACCTTAATGTCTAAGGTTGTAGGCTTAGGCTGATTCCTTTCACTATAGGCTGATTCCTTTCACTATCTTACTTTGTTTTCACCTGCTGTCTTTTTCCTGAGTTAGATGCTTAAGAGTTGAAAGTTGATAATGACACCATTAACAAAAGCATGCTCTCACAGGGGATTCACCTACCAATGCTGCTTGAGCTTCTGGATTCGGAGTGTCAATGAAATACAATCCTCATGTATGCTGAGGAGTTCAGAACCAGAAAATGTTCCTATGAAATAATCCTGTCAGAATCTTTCTTTTTACTTTTAATATTATTGAGAGATGTGTGGCTATAAATAGTAAACTTTACTTTATAGAGATTATGCCAAACTTCAATTTTCATGAGGATTTCATAGACATTCTGAGTCTAGAAGTTAAAACGGCATTGGCTGGCAAATCCCTTGCGAAAGCATGCTTTTGTTAATAGTGTCATTATCAAGTTTCAACTCCTAAGCATCTACTTCAGGACAAAGATGGCAGGCGAATACAAAATAAGATAGTGAAAGGAATGAGCCTAAGCCTGCCACCTTAGACATTAAAATAAGTATATATTTTCTTGATGGTGAATATATATCATATAGACCTTAACAAATTTAATTTAAACTTGAGTGGGTAAAGGTTAAAGTTATGGGATTTGGTCTTAAATGCAATTCATAAAGAGAGTCTCACTTATTTGGGAGACTTTCATCGTGGACCTAACGAGGGAATATATCTGTGAGCCTTAATACCACACTGCAACTTAAAATCTTAAGGCATTAAGTTTATGAATCCTTCTTATTTATATGTCCGTCATTAATTTATCTCTTTCTAAAGTGAGATTCTCACTTATACTTAAAATCTCAATAAAGAGTATGTTAAGAAGAAATCTCTAACCAGTTTCAAAAGAACATATCATGTGGCCTTAGATTTGCTGCTCCCATTTTGCTGCGCCCCTTATGGTTGTGATTTATTTAGGTACAGGGACATAGCAGAATGGAAACAACAGATCTGCTATCCATATAACGTATTATCAGGGATGGATTCACATTGAGGGCAAGTGGGGGCGCTTGCCTTCACTCAAAAAAATTTCTAGATCCGTCCCTGCACATTATCAAATGTTAATATCATCTGCAACTTTTATATATTTCCTCTAAATTTGAAGTTATTGATATCATTAAATTCATTTTAATTAAAATTTTTACTCTTATGTATATTGGATGCTTAATTTTATATATTTGTGAAATCTAAACAGAAATTTAAAAAAATGAATTGAGGGATGGAATTTAAATATAAAATATTTGGTAGCAGCAAGTGCCAACTGTAATTGAGTGGTGCAGCAAAATGTGGAGAATCCAGGTTGGAACATTGTGACATGCACACGTATTCTTTTATTTCTTTTCTTTTGTAGATCAAGTAGGATGCTCTATTCTTTTCGATCATACCGTAAAATATTGTGCCAACTTCATAGCCACGCATGGGAATCGTGTTTCAGCCTGAATTCTCCACACTCAATTACAGTTGGCATTTGCCACTACAAATTAACATACACGCATTAGTTGAAAACACAGAATCTTATTTGACCTTTTTTATTAAGAAGAAAGAACAGAGCGTAAAGAACGATGTAATGTAGGGATGTCGTGAAGTCCAGTTAATTAGACACCGGACCATCTCTAAAAGGATTGATGCTGAGAGCACTACTTCCAGCCGACGTTCTCCTACTTGCAGCATCCAAACTTTATTGTGTTCTATCTCCATCCAATAGCTAGAGCTTAATTCTTTTTTTTTTTTTTAGTTAGCCCACGAGATGGTGTCCTAAGAGGGTCCCAACTATAAGAACGGCGTCTTTAAATCATCCACTCTCAGACTAATCCTTGCTCGCATCAGGTCAGCCCGTAAGGAGTAAAGTGCTGGCCAAACAGATTTCTCCATTCTCAAAACTCGAAACTTTTGATTAAGGAATGAGAGTGCTGAACCACTCATACTAACCTATTTGATTGCTTAATTCTTTAAATAACCAATACAATTGAGGAACCAAGTTGACGTGCTGTGCATGCATTATACTTCGACGGTCCATACAATGGCAGGTCACGTCATCAGGGAATCATATTCCCACTAAACGATTGTTGAACTCTCCACTCCATGTCCAACCTATCTATATAAGCCGCTCTCACCAGCCAGTTTATGTTCAACCAAAGACATTTGTTTATTATTATCTATTCGGTACAATCACCTGCTAAACTATGGACCGTTGGCAGTTTTTGAGACGAGGAAGAACATTGAAGATAAGCTCGTCTGATCTCCACCAATCCCATGTTGATTCAGACAAAAACTCGTATGGGGTTGTAGTGGATGTGAAGTCCACAGGAGAATGGAAATCCATCATGGAAGCCTCGAAAGAGAAGAAGCAGCTGGTAACGTCTGTTCTTCATTCGTAACAGCTAACTGAGATTTTCATGGTTCTGACTTTTCTATGTTTTTTTTTTCCTTTTCCTAATGCTGAAGTTGGTTATTGAATTCACGGCCACCTGGTGCGGACCTTGCAAGTTGATGGAACAAACTCTCCAAGAGTTTGCTGCTATGTACACAAACGTTGACTTTATCAAGATTGATGTTGATCAGTTGGTGGTAACAGTCCTCTTTCAGTTGCCAGACCTTGGCTTCTACCTTTTTATCTTTTGTTTACCATAAGATGATGAATTATCTGTCATCTAATCTGAAACAGGGGGTTGCTCGCCAATTCAAAGTGATGGTAATGCCAACATTTGCTCTGGTCAAGAAAGGAGAAGAAGTTGCCAGGGTAACAGGTGTCAGAAAGAGTGAATTACAGGATATGATCGAGCAATATAGACATGACTAGCTAGCAACGTTCAGATGCCAAATCACCCCATGGAGATCAAGCACCAGAAAAGAATAAATCCCCGGAAAATGAAGCTCCCTGCTTCTACTTTTGTCTTTTACTATTGGTTCTATTTTTCCTTATCATAATTTATTAGCTTTAATTTATCAGATGAGTCTGATCAAAAAGCGGAGTGCTGTTCAGCCTCTGTTCATAGGAATTTCACAATATAATAAGAATATTAGCAGTTTATCCAGGAACTTGAAAATTTTACCAAAGGATGAAATGGGAACACTGATGAAATTAAGACAAATATATCAGGACGGCATTTACATCATTTATCACTACATGAGAGGGCATATTAAGCTGTATAGGTCTCATCAATACATGCTCTCCTTCCAGAAATACTTGAGCAGTAGTCAAAGCTGAATTTCACAAAATAAAATGCAGTGGACCAATTTCAACCACAAACTTTTAATTCATCAATCTAATCGAACAACACATTTTAAAAGAATAAAAAGGAAGATGAAATAAATCCCAAGAAAAACTTAGGTGGGAAAACATTAATAAGGTCTGACAATTTCTAACTAAAAGCAAAACAGTAATTGCTAACCAAATCTTTATAAAATCAGCCAAGTCATTGGAGTTTGTTGTTTCCCAAAATCTCAATATAAAGGTTAGTCTTCCCTTCAACCTCGAGCCAACGGACTAAAACCACATCTCTGGTGTAATAATTCCGATCAGATAGCAAGATCATTTGGCAATGACATGAATTAATCAAGCATGGCATAATTTTTCAATAACAATTATACTACCATCAATTTTCCTTCCTATTATGCACAATATTCCTGTAAAGCTGGAAAACATATTGTATGTACATTCAACAACTTACATAGACAATTGATGTTAATGAGCGAATGGAACCCCAGCCTTGAGAAGTTCCTATATACTGACTCCACCTAGCACCCTCTTCAGATCAGATTTCTGTTCAGATGAGAGTTTAGACGGAAATTTGATATCAAATTTAATCTTAAGGTTCCCTCGCTTGTTTGGTTCCTTGGAGATAGGCATTCCTTCATTCGAGATAATGATCTCATGACCTGGTTTAATAATATCTGTTACTGGTACTTTAAGATTTCTCCCATCCAATGTCGTCAATTCAACTGTCTTTCCTATGAGAGCATCCAGCAAAGAGACTCTTTGATGAAACACCAAGTCATTCCCATCCCTCTTGAAAGTGGCATGGGGCTTCTCATCCACTACAAAAATAAGATCAGCAGGAGGAACACCAGGTTCTTGGTTGCCTTTTTCAGGAAATGTAATCTTTGTGCCCTTCTTCCAGCCAGGTTTGATATCTATTTTCAGGATTTCCTCAATAGTCTTTGGCTTACTGCATCAAAGTTATGTTTATATGAAACACATAAGAACAAAAGAAGCCTGAACAAATAAATGAAGTGCCAACTAGTACAGCAAGGAAATCAGCACCTGACATGACCAAAACATTCTACAATTCCAAGAAGAATAATCCTGTGGAAAAAGATTTCTCACTACGTGGCAAAACCTAAACTAAATGTTTCAATCATGTGCAGCACAACATGCGTTAGTTGATCACATGAAACCAAACCAGGTGCCAGCATGGAGTCTTGTAGACAGGGCTAAAAACCAGTAATGAACTCCTTAGCAGTTCCAGTCAGTTTCAACGTGGATCATCAATGAGAGTTTGCCAATATAAACACTAGTAACAAGAGTTAGCTTTTCGGAAAATACATACGAATTACCATATTGTAGTCTGACACATGCAATTAATTTCTAGCAACACCAATAGGAAAACAACTTGAGAATGTAAGTAAATTGGTCTGATAGATGAACGGTATAGGACTCGATCAAACAGAAGTTGAGCTCCCATGTCTACCAACTAGCTGGGAGAAAAGAAGCCGCAGTGAAAAGACTAAAGACAAACGAGCCTTTAATGCCCTGGATAAACTAAGATTATACTGGACCACAATCACACAACAGAGTTTTCCGATAACATTATTTTTCTGACATATACTCGCATGGTTGAGGCCACCTGATCCACCGCTCAAAAATACCTCCTGCATACGGTAAGAAAAGATTCCGTAAAAGCAACATAAATTATATAATCATCCCTCTCAATCGCAATATCCAATCCCATCTGCGAAACAAAATTTAAATTTCCAGCATTCATCATCACTACGAGTCCCCGGTAAAACTACTATAACCTGGAAATCTTAGACAACAAACATAACACCAAAAATAGACCAATCAAAGAACAAAAATTTTCAACAAACTAACCCAAATTCATCAGGTACAGAACGCGATATCTTCATCTTCCGTTTAGTCCCCTTGTAAAGCTCCTCCAGAGTACAAGGCAACTTGCTCTCAACAGCCGGCGGTTTCTTATTACTCCCTTGATCTTCCGCATCCCCACTCATATTTCTCTTACCCCGACTTTTTCCACTCCCGCCGTTCCCACCACCGCGCGATCCGCCAAAAGCCTCCGCGAAAATGTCCTCAGCGTCTCGGCGATTGAACCGAAACTTGGAAGTATTGGAACTTCTATCCTGACAATTGGGACTACCGGAATTCGCTTTCGGTGACGAGAACTCATACCCACTGATCCCTTCTTCGCCGTACGCGTCGTAGATCTGTCGTTTCTGGTTATCGCTGAGAACGTCGTAAGCTTGGGAGATTTGCTTGAACTTGGCTTCAGCTTCCTTTTTGTTAACTGGGTTTTTATCGGGATGCCACTTCATTGCCAGCCTCTTGTACGCTTTCTTGAGCTCCTCCTCCGTCGCGTTTCGGCTGACTTTCAACAAGTTATAGTAATCAACGCCCATTCTCTTTTTTGTTCTCTCGGGAATCAAACTTTTGATGAAAAAGAGAAACTTGGAACCAAAATGGGGAGTTTTATAAAAGCTGTGGACTATGGACTATGGAGGTGTTGTGTTCCACAACAATTCTCCGTCGGCAATTTGTGGTGGTTCTCTGTTATCTCATATATATAAATGTAAATGCGAGTAGTCTGCGAAGAGAGAAGAGAGAAGAGAGAAGAGAGAAGCGGCAAGTCGGCCGTTGTCAAAGGATCGAAGCGAGTGTGAGTGGCACCGCATTCGAGTTTGCGATATTTTAATTGGGTAATGGTTAAGTAACAGCTGTGACCCGACGGAGACCCATCAAATCAGTGATTGCCACGCAGGTTAAGAAAATGGAGTTCCGTAGTTTATATATTTATTAATAATTAAAAATTCTAACCCAAGCTTAGGTAAATTGCAAAGAGATTTTTCTGATTTATGCGAGGATACGAATTCAAACTTTTGTCATGTATGTAGTTATTTAAAATTTAGAGTTAAAATTTTATTTTTTATAAAAAATTTATTCAACTCGAACGGAGATTAATTTAAGTATGTAAGACTTAAAGATATCTTTCTATAATTGAGACTCTCTTATAATATTTTGAGAAGAAAAAAATCTAAATTTTACTATTTATTTTAATAATTTTTATTATTATTAAAAATTGATAATTTTAAAAATTTTAAATGTAGGTGTGAGATTATCCAATATTTTCAGTTTAAACAAAAGGTGGAGGGAAGTAATTAAATATTTATCTAATCTTATATAAAAAAATTGGCAGGTCCAACTCCGATGAATCTCCTAATTACGCAAAACGACACTGTTTGAGCATGTTTATTGATCCAACCGCCCCCCTCTGCTCTGCTGCCTTTGTGCCAAAAGTTAAAACGTCATTAGGACATCATGAACCCCCTACTGCCTACTAGTAAAATAGTAGTAGTCACCCAAGTTTGGTATTGGGTACGACAGACTTCAACTTCAAGTTTCATAATTACTTCAGCAGTCTAGTCTTCTTGTTGCAAAGGGAAATGCTCGTGTTGAACATCTTGTCATTGCCATTTTAGTGCTACTCGTTTTCCAGTTTTCTGTTTTGTTTTCAAAATTAATATGAATTACGAATAACTTAATTTTCCTTAATAATTTTATTTAATTTTCGTAATTAAATTTAATAATTTTTTAAAATTATATTTAATTTAATAAATATAATTAAATTTAAAATATCTTCAAAAATATATAAATTTCATATAAAATTTGATTTTGTGTTTGTTTAGATTGGCTTATATCAGTAGATTTTTTGTTAGTAGAACTTTTCTAAGAAGTTAGTATACTGTTTGGCTGTTATTTAAAAAAGAACTTTTTTAAACGAGCTTCATACAATAGACTTTTTGACAACATAAAAATAAAAAGTACTTTTAATTTTAACTATATTTTATTTTATAATAAAATTATTTATATATATAAATATTATTTAAAATATATTAAACAATATACAAATCACAATATATTAATTATTATATAATTTTAAACCATATGAAACATAAATGAAAATATATATATAACCAAATTTTTTATATGGATTATAATATAGGTAAAACTAATACCAAAAATTAATATTAAAATATATATAAAAAGTCAAATAATATTATATAAATTTCAAAATAAACATGATGATATGTTTTTGAGTATTGTGAAAATTATGTGTAAAAATATAAGGATAAAGGAGACCAAAAATAGGCTTATTAATTGATCTGAAAAATTTACAAAAAAAATACTTTTTTGAAAAGCTCTAAATTTGGCCTTCTAAAAATGTTGTATTTTAGCTTCCAAAAAAGCTATTTCTATGAAAAAAAGTAATTTCGAATTTTACGGTCAAATACTTATTTTTTAAAAAAACAGCTTTTGCGGTGAAAAAAAGTACTTATTCACCATTCAAAAGTTTAAATAAACAGACACTTAATAATTAGAATATATTTAAAATAAATATTTATTTATAAATAAAATTTATTTATTTTAATAAAATAAAATATTTTTATTAATAAATATTATATAAGAGATTAAAATAAATGTATTTAATTAAAAATAATTTATTTTAAGCCAATATGTAATTATTAAGGCTATGCAGCAAAGCTACTTGGAGTTGGAAGAAGTCAAGGCGCAGTGCTTATCAGCGAGAAGCGATGATGATTGAGAATGACATATGAACAATCATATAATCTTATTGGATTTGTTATGAATAATTACAAACCACTTTCCAATTATTTGCTTTCGTAATATGCCACGTGTTTATATTTTGATTTTGTTAGAGAATCAATTGGAATCAGGCCCTTGTAATTAACAACCAAATCCAAGAACAGAGCAGGCCCTTGCCTTGCCGCCACTTAAATTACCAAATGTTTGGTTAAATTCGTCCAAACAAAATTGAGTTTAAATTGGAGAATAGAGATTCGGTTGACCAAAATTCTTTTTTTTTCTCTTAATTAATAAAATTATTATTCCACAATTTTCAAGTTTCTATTATTTACCAACTTGGTATATAATTCTCACTAATATTTTAATATAAAATGACAATATATATTTTATTGAATATAAATATATTTACCCTAGTTAGATTATTTAAGCTTAAGTTCTTTCTTAATTATGCTCTTCTTTATTTAAATTTCTTCTTAATTAGCCTACATATAAGTATGTTCATCTCATTCTCTATTAGTTTCTATTTGGTATTAAAGCTAGCCTTTGTAAGGTGATTTC
>JAOTIZ010000001.1:3023590-3067308 GCA_027123425.1 Erythroxylum panamense
GATCAATGTAATATTCATTAATAAATATCAATAAAATTATTTTACTTTATTAAAATAAATAATTTAAAAGCTAAATGTCATTTACAAATCATATATATTTTAATTATTAAATCAAAATTTTCTCAAATTACTCATTTTCCTTAGTTGATAATGCATTGATAAGTTGCCTAACTTAAACCTCCAAGTTATGATTGGAAGAGGAGTGACTTTTAACTATTTAATCAAATTTGTCTTCCATCCTCTTCTAATTAACACAAAAATCAATCCAAATGAGCAATTAAAGACTATTAACTAAAAAGTGGAAAGGAGTTGAAAGAATCAAGAAGCCATCCCCCATAATGAAGGAAGCCAAGAAAAAGAGGAGGATAAAAATGACGAGAAACCTTATGTGTCACCACCACCATACTCTTATTCCCAAAAAGGTTGAAGAAGACACAAATGGCTGCATAGTTTGCTAAATTTTTAGAAAAGTTGAAGAAGTTGTAGATCAACTTATCGTTGAGGCTTTGGAGAATATGCCAAATTCCTCAAGGACATCTTAACCAGCAAGCTTATTTGGGAGGACAACCAAACGATATCAGTGGCAGAGAGTTGCAACTCCGTAATTACTAGCCACACGCCCAAAAAGTTAAAAATTTAGGGAGTTTCACTATTCTTTGTATATTACGTAATCTTGAATTTTTCATATGTTTATATGACTTAGGGGCTAGTATAAACTTGAAAAAAGTGGTGAAGAAAGAAATGGTAAAGCTTTTGGATGCAGGATTTATTTACCCTATCTTAGATAATAAATGAGTGAGTCCAATAAATTGTATATTAGAAAAAGGAGGTATGATGGTGATAGAGAATGACAAAGGAGAGTTAATTTATACTAGAACAAACACGTTATGGAGGCTATGCATTGATTACAAGAAGCTCAACATTGTGACTACGAAAGCTCATTTTCCCTACTCCTTTGCAAATCATTGATGGAGAGAGTGGTCAAACATGCTTTCTATTGCTTCCTTGATAGGTACTCTAGCTACAATCAAATTTTCATATATCTAGAAGACCAAGAGAAGACCATATTTACTTATCCTTATGAGACCTTTGTCGACAGAAGAATGCCTTTTTAACTTTACAGTGTATCATCTACTTTTTAAAGGTGAACGATGACGATATCTATGGATATGATTGGAGACGTTATTGAAGTGTTTATGTATGACTTTTTGGTTTTTAGAGACTGTTTCGAGCATTGCTTGAAAAATATGGATAGATTTCTCCAAATTTGTAAGGAATCATATTTGGAACGTAATTGGAAAAAATGCCACATCATAGTGTATGAAGTTGTGGTCTTAGGACATAAGATATCATACAATGGGTATAGAAATAGATAGGGCCAAAATGGAAGTCATTGAAAGATTTCACCACCAAGCAATGGCAAGGTCGTGAGAGCATTTTTGGGACATGTAGCATTCTATCATCACTTCATTAAGTATTTCTCTTATTGATAATCACTTATAAATTCATTGATTAAAGATGGGAATTTTCACTTTAAGCTAATTGCTTACATACTTTTGACAGGTTAAAGCAAGTGTTGATTTTAGTACCTATATTGACGTTATTGGATTGGTCCTTACTATTTGAGATTATATGTGAATTGAGCAATGTGTATTGGGACAACAAAAAGATAAGAGGTTAAATGAAATCTAATATGCAAGCAAGACCTAGTCAGGACCATAATTAAATTACATTGCAACCATAAAAAAGTTGTTAGTAGTAAAAATTTGATTGTGACAAGTTCCATTCTTACCTTTTGGGCTTAAAAGTTATTGTTTTTACAAAGCATACAGTGTTGTGATATCTTTTTGTTAAGAAGGACACAAAGTCGAAACTTATCCTGAGGGTGCTACTTCTTCAAGAATTCGACATTGAGATTAGAGGTTAAATGAAATCTAAGGTTTTTTATTTGAATGCACCCATTATCTCTAGAAAGAACCTATTTTATATGAGATTTATGCTAATGGTTTAATTCATAGGGGTGTTCCAAAAGATAAGATGCTTGAGATACCAACTCAATGGCATAAGTCATCTTATGTAGGCCATTATGAAGCAAACAAGTAATAGCTCGTGTGTTAGAGTGTGGATTCTTTTGGCTTAAATTATTTAAGGATGCTAAAAAATATATGATAAATTGTAATAAATGCCAACGAGTTAGAAATATTTCAAAAAGAGATGAGATGTCCCTTTCTAACATCATAGAAGTGGAAGTTTTTGATATATGGGTCTGGACTTTATGGACCTTTCTCATCTTCTCTTGGGAACACATATATCCTAATAGGTGTGGATTATGTTTCTAGATTGGCTAGATTGGCTGAAGCAATGAAAACTCTAACCAATGATGGTAAAGTGGTGCAAAAGTTTATGAAATGAATATTCAATAGGTTTGGAGTTCTAAGAGTGATTAAAAGTGAAGGAGGAACACACTTTTACAACAATCCCTTTAAAGCTATTCTAAAGATATATGGAGTTTATAATAAAGTGGCCATACCCTATCATCCATAAATGATTGGACAAGTGGAGGTTGTCAATAGGGTGTTAAAGATAGACAAAACACAGATAGGTATAACTCCATTTTGACTTATGTATAGAAAAGTTTGTCATTTTCCATTGGAGTTGAAATATAGGGCTTACTAGGCTATAAAGACATTAAATTTTAATTGGAATGTAGTAGGTGAGAAGAGACTCATACAACTTAATGAATTGAAATAGTTGAGATGTAATGCTAATGAGAATGCCAAGCTCTACAAAGAAATAGTAAAAAGATGGCATGATACCCATATCGAGAGGAAGGAATTTAAGAGTGGGTACTTGGTGGTTTTGTTTAACTCAAGACTTTGTTTATTTCTAAGTAAGCTTAAGTCCCATTAGAATGGCTTTATCCAAGTATTCATGCGTGGAGCTTTAAATTGGAGAATAAAAAAGGGAAAATATTCAAAGTGAATGGGCATGGTGCAAAACCTATTTTGGAGGAGTCTTTTCATAAGAAAGGGAAGTGATATCTTTTCTTTCTTTTGATTGAGCATGTGTGATTGAGGAATGGTGAAGCTAATGACCTTAAACTAGCATTTGTTGTTTGTTAAGCTTTTGCAGCTTCTTACATATGATTTCATTGTTTTCTTATTTTTAGAATGATTTTGATTAATGAATATAACGTTTGGAAGTGTGTCACATTTTAGGGAACATATTTTAAGATACAAAAGGGAACTAGGGTAAAGCTATTCAAAATTGAAGGAAGCACTGCATGGTGAGACTCCCATATTCTCATAACTGCTTTGGCTCATTGTTATAGAGTTAATTTTGATGTACTAACCCCTATTTTTCTTGAGTGGTTGAATAAAACAAATTTGAGGAGAGTTGAGATCTTAGAGTGCCATGGTATGGAACTATGAGATATCAGCTTTAAATCGAAAGTTAAAAATAGGACAGGCCATGTGGGTTCTAGTTCATCAACACTAATAGGTCTCATCTAGTGAAGAATTTGAAGAGGAGGAAGAAGGCTGGGAGATAGTGGTTGAAAAATTAGAGGAGAATAACAAGCGCCTTGAGGGCTGTATGGACACTACATAGGCAAAACTAAAGGAGGTAATACACCATCAGTGCTATCAAACTAATAAGTTGTTAAAGCTTTTTTCTATGGAAGGAGTCCATGTTCTATCTCCTAAACCATCACCAACCTAACCTCTATAAGTATTCTTACCCTTGTTTTTATTTCTATTAATTTTTTTGTTTCATTTTTCACATTGACGACAATGTATTGTTTAAGTATAGGGATGTATATGCACTTGCATATCATTTGTGTGTGACTTTACAATTGCATGGTGTTAGTTTTTGATTTTGTTAGCATTGTATACATTTTCATTGCTTATCTTTGAACATGGTAATTTAAATTGTAAAGGAACATTAGCTTGTGAATTTTGTGTTTTAAGTTTCTTTGGGATGAATATGCATGTTAATTATGATATGACACATATTCTCACACTTTATTTTATTTGTATGGATGCGCTTGTAATTACATTAATTAAAATTAGTAGACATCATTAGTAACCTTTTATAGGAGTGACTGACTAAGAAGAAATGATGTAGGCTAAGAAATTGTAAAAATAAAAATAAAAATAACAAGAACAACAACAAGAATAATAATAATAATAATAATAATAATAATAATAATAATCATCATCATCATCGTCATCATCATCATCATCATCATCATCATCATGATAAAGTATGCGTATTAAATAAATTTCCTATTCCACCGACTATTTTTTAGGAAATTGAGTTAACTAGCCAGTTGAAAGTTGATATATAATTGAGTAACTAGGGGCACTCATGGCAAAATATTTGTCTTCGCGTCAATAGAATGACACTCTAAGTAAGCAAAAAAGAAAAACGTAACTAAGTTGAATAACTGAGGGATATTTATGACAAAGATTTTGCTTTCTCATCAAAGGACTAGGTGATCGTTAGAGAAAATCTAAAAATATGGTGCTTGTAATAATCTTTTAAAATAATAAGAATTTTCATAGAAGGATCCTTAGTGATAGTTTACCTCTTTAATTTATCAACAATAATAAATGCATGCTTACAAGTGCTATAGGTGCACGAATAAGGTGTCAATATTTGGATTGATATGTGTATTCAAATCATATAAATATAATAAGTTAGTGTGTCGAAACTTTTATGTGATTGATGTTTATAGCTAAGTTAATTTCATGAGATTTGATATCATTAAAACATTATTGCAAATTTTCATGATTGTGTGTTTATATGTTTGTATGTTTTGTTAGTTTGTGCTTTTAGTTTTGCTTAGGGAAAAGCAAAGATTTAAATGTAGGGATGATGATAGGTGTAAAAATTAGTATGTCTTCTAATTGTTAAAGTATGTTTTTTAGTGTTTTCTTAGTTGACAATCATGTGTTTATGACTTATATTTATGTTCTCGTTAGTGTTTTATGTACTTTGTTTGACTAATAATTATTTAAGGCAAGAGTTTAATCTTAATTATATATTTCAAGGGTTTTTTTTTTTATGTTTTTGGTGATGAGTAGAGACAATAAAAAGTGAAGAAAAGATAAAGAAAAAGCTAGAGAATCAACTCTACTACAATAGTGTAACAAGGAGCAAAAGATGTGCACGGTTATGCACGATTGTGTAGGGTGTTTACCAGGATGTGAATTTTTCATACTTTAGATGCTTCAGGACTATTTTTGGAAGATATACACTTGAAAAAAAAAACCCTAGACAAAATCCTAAAAGACTCAAAAGTATATAAAGAAGCTTAAAACATCACTTAATGGTTGTAAATCATAAAAAAGAATATCAAAAGTGGAAACATCAAGATTAACTCTAGCTTTCTAGATTTTTCATATCAAGGCTTCAAGATGATTTCATTCTCTTCTCTTCCTCTATTTCATTGCCTTGTATGCCAAATCTGAATATTTATGTTTTGAATATGACTATGGATTTCTAAATTTATATTAGGTTTTTATTTTTGAATTATTTTATATAACTTTTAGTTTATTGAATACAATATATTACTTCGTTATGATATGTTTTATGCTCATACTTAATTTGAATCAAGAGATTGAATCAAGATAATTGTTTTATGGTGGGCAATAAGAGTTGGTACCTTAATATACTTACAAATATCAGGTTAAAAAGCAATTGAAGAGAGATATTAACTGTAAGTTAATTATCCTTAGGATTGCTTCAAATCCAATTAAGTAGTTAGGAGTAATTTTGAGAAATCAAGAGTCTATTTCAAATGAGATTACTTGATTAGATCTCGAGATAGGGTAATCAAAACCATTAGATATCTAGAATCAAGCATAGTTGAATTCACAAGGTGAAGAGAAGATGACATAAGGATAAAATAATCCCTAAGTGTTCATCATTGAGTAACTTCATTTTCAATGTTATCTTTTATTTGTTCAGTTAACAAGTTTTATTAGTTTACTTGAATTTTCAGTTAATTCAATCTTTTGTTAGTTTATTTGAATTTTCAGTTAATACAATCTTTTGTTACCTTAAACAAAGTGTAATTTAATTTGTTAGGTGACTATTTAATCCTAGTGTATATGATATCGTTATACTATAATATACGACTCGTATACTTATAGTATAGCATAAAACTAGCAAACATTCGAGAAGATCATTAACAATGTACAAACTAGATTTGTCAAATAATTATAATAATATGATTGTTACATTTAACTTGACTAATTTATTTTTATATGATGTAGGTAATTTAAGAACAAATCATTTCGAGGAGGGAGGGAATGATAGAGATCAACTTGCAATAGCACTTATTGTCAATCATTCTCATAATACTTTGAAAGGAATTAGAGATCTATTACATATGGCAAAGACTAAATGCATGAATTTAGTTCTATAAGGATTAATCATGGTGATGCAAGAAAAGGAGGTTTTTAAATAAATTTAAGGAGTTCAAAGCAATGACAATAAAACAAAGTGGGCAATTAAAGACACTCAGATCTGATAGAGGAGGTGAGTATATGTCAAAGTTAATTGTAACTTTTTGCAAAGATCATGGAATTGTTCATCAATTGATAGCTTTATATACACCACAACAAAATGACATTGTAGAAAGAAAGAATCGCATGATTCTTAATATGACGAGAAGTATGGTAAAAGGAAATCACTTACTAAGAACTTTCTAGGCCAAAGTGGTTCTATGTGCTGTATACTTGTTAAATCGGTGTCTAACAAAAAGTGTAAAATTCAAAACACCAAATGAAGCATGGAGTGGTAGCAAGCCAGTAGTTGGACATCTTAGGACTTTTGGGTGAATTATATATGCCCATATTCCTGATAAAAAAAGAAAGAAGTTGGATGATAATGATGAAAAGTGCATATTTATTGGTTATGAAAAGAGGAGTAAGGCGTATAGATTGTACAATCCTTTGATCAAGAAGGTGATCATCCCTCAAGATGTCGAATTCGATGAAGTAGATTATTGGAAATGGAATAAGAAAGTCCAAGGATTATTTTTCGATGATGATAAAGATGATGACTCCAACACACAATATGAACAAGGAGATAAACAAATTCCTACACAGAATTTTACAACTTCGGTATTAACAACATCAACTTCATCACATAGTAGTAGTAGCAGTAGCAATTCAGGGGGAGCATCTATAAAAATGCGGAGTCTAAAAGATATCTATGATGTCACAGAGTAGGTACAGACAACATTTGATTGCTTATTGTTTTGTTTAATGGCATACTGTGATCCATTAACATATGAAGAGGCTATTAAAGATGAGAAGTGGGAAAAAGCCATGAATGAAGAAATTGCTACAATCAATAGAAACGATACATGGGAACTAACTAATCTTCCAAAAGTACACAAGGTAGTAAGAGATAAGTGGGTGTACAAGACAAAGATTAATCAAGAAGGTAAGGTTGAAAAATAGAAGGCAAGGTTAATTGCTAAAGGCTATAAAAAGAGAAAAGGAATCGACTATGAAGAAGTATTTGCTCTGGTTACAAGAATTGATGCTATTAGACTTCTTATAGCACTGGCAGCACAAAATAGATGACAGATTTATCAAATAGACGTAAAATCAGTTTTTTTGAATGGATACCTAGAAGAAGAAGTCTACATCGAGCAGCCACCGAGATATATTAAAAAAGGAAAGGAAGACAAAGTCTATCGTCTAAAGAAAGCATTGTATGGATTAAAGCAAGTTCCACAGGCCTAGAATAGGAGAATAGATGAGTATTTCCAAAGAAATGGTTTAGCAAAAAGCCCACTTGAGTATGCCTTATACGTGGAGAAAAAGCAAAATAGAGATATCATAATTATGTGTTTATATGTGGACGACATGATCTTTACATGAAACAATCCGGGTATGTTTAGTGATTTTAAGAAAGCTATAACCAAAGAATTTGAAATGACAAATATTGGTGAAATGTTATACTTTCTTGGAATCGAAATAAAACAAATGGGAGAAAGAATATTTATATCATAGAAGAAGTAAGCGGAACAAATTCTGAGCAAGTTTAGAATGAAGAATTGGAAACCTATGTCTACCCTAGCAGAAATAGGTGTAAGATTAAGAATGGATTCAAATAGAGAGTCGATAAACTCAACATTGTTCAAGAGTCTAGTCAGAGGTTAGATGTACTTGACTTTCACATGCCCAAATATTATGTATGCAGTTGGATTGCTCAGTAGATATATAAAGAAGCCAAGGCAAGATCACTTCATTATAGCAAAAAGAATTTAAAGATATACTAAAGGCATAATAGATCATGGTCGATTTTATACACATTTTTAAGATTTAAAGTTGATTGGTTATTCAGATAGTGATTATGGTAGAAACTTAGAAGATTGAAAGAGCATATATGGATATGCATTTCACATTGGATCAACATTATTTTCATGGTCATCAAAGAAGCAACAAATAGTTACTCTCTCGATGTGTGAAGCTGAGTATATCGCTGCAGCAGCAGGTATATGTCAAGCAATATGTTTGAAGAATATTTTAAGTGAGTTATATCATCCAGAAGAAGGTCTTATTACAATATACGTTAATAATAAATCTACTATATCACTTGCAAAAAATCCAATGTTACATGGCCGAAGCAAATATATAGACACAGAATATCATTATATTTGAAAGCAAATGAAAGATAAAACTATAGAGCTCATTCATTGCAAAACTGAAGAACAAATTGCGAATTTTTTACAAAGTTATTGAAGATTGATGTATTTCACAAACTCAAAGAAATGCTTCGCATGCAAAGCCAGGCTTGAGGGGGAGTGCTAGAAGTGAAACCTGATAGAAGCTTATAGTTTTTTCTAGATACAATAGTTGAGTATAGCTATTCTCATTAACCTTTGCTAGTTGTCATTGTTAATTTATTATGATTGTAATTTAACTTTAACTTCATTTATTGTGGTAATGTTTTAGTTGGCTTTGGAGTGTTAAAGTCGGTGAACAAAACTGGCCTTAATGGCTAGCTTGGCGGTTGGGCTTCCGGCGGATTGAGTTGGAAGTGGACTCGTTGGGGGTGCACCAGACCCTCTCTTCCTCGGCCGCCCGCTCTCAGTCGCGCCGCCCTCTAGTTATGGGTATCATGGAATTATTCAATCGAAACTGGACTGTTGTTCATCGTCACGTGTACCGAGAGAGCAACAGAAGTGCGGACTGGTTCGCCACTTAGGCCGATCAATCCGACATTGATGTCACTTATTTTGTTTTTCCACCCAACGGGTGCCTTAGCATCCTCTCAGAGGATCTGTCGGAGATTTGTTTCCCTAGACTTATTTTGTAATCAGTGTATTTCTTTTCCCTTTATACAAAAAAAAAACCGGCCTTAATGGTTATAAAAAGTAGTTATATGGGTAGTGTTTAAGTAGTAAGGAAATAGTAAAAGAAAGGTAGAGAAAAGCAAAGTGAAAAGAGAATAAGAGCGAGTATTCAAAGTTTGTAATATCTTTTTTTTAATCAGTATATATTGTAATTGTTTTGTAGTAACTTGTCTATTTTTATTTTTTCCCAACAACAAATCCTTTGTTGCTGGAAATAGAGCCTGTCGTTTTATGGTTACGTTTGTTTAGTTGGTCGAGAGATGAGGAAAGAAAACTTTTTCACTGCTGGAATGTTTTAATCCATACGGACTTTCGAAGTGTCCAAATTTGACTGCTTCTGGCAGCTGGACCATTCCAAGTGGATATGAGTTCATCTCACATCCTTCTCGTAGTAAGAAGCTTGAAAAATCTCTCTATAAATATGGATGATATTTAGCAGAGTCTTGCATTCATAAACAAAGTGCAACACTTGTAAACCCAGACCACCATGGATACCTTTCTACAGATACTAGCAACTCTTGGAACAATTGCGATAGTGCTATTCTGTAATCTATGGTGGTCAAAAAAAAATGATCACAAGAAGGTAAGGTTTGTCCCCGAAGTGGCTGGTGGGTTGCCCTTTATAGGCCACCTTCATCTACTTGCTGGTGCAAACAATATTGCCAAAACCTTTGCTTCCATGGCTGAAAAACGTGGTCCTATCTTCTCAATCAGGCTTGGGGTTCACCCACATGTTGTGATCAGCAATTACGAGATAGTGAAGGAGCTATTCACTACAAACGACAGGATCTTTTCGTCTCGCACAGAGTCATCTCAAGCCAAGTATCTGGGCTACAACGCTGCCGGAATGGGTTTCGCACCCTATGGAAGCTACTGGCGCAACTTGCGTAAGGTAGCCATGCTTGAACTTCTGTCCAGTTATAGGCTCAAAACCTTCAGGCACTATCAGGTGTCTGAGGTTAATCACTTGGTTAACGACATGTTTTTATTGAGCAAGAGGAATGAGCATCGTCCAGTTAAGGTTGTCTTGAGTGAGTGGGTTGAACATTTAACCTTGAATGTGATTACTTTGATGATTACAAGGAAGAGGTTCTTCGAGAGCAACATTGATGCAAACGAATTGGAAGATCACAGTGTCGGTGAAACGATCAGAGAATTCATGGACGTTGTTGGAAGTGGGGTTCCCGGTGATATGATACCATTCTTAGGATGGTTTGATTATGGTGGCATAATTAAACGCATGAAGCGGGTTGCCAAGGAATTGGATACTATCATGGAGAAATGGCTTCAAGAACATAAGTCAAGGATCATCAAGAGTGAAGAGGACAAGAAAGATTTCATCGACGTTCTGCTCTCAACGGTTGAGGATGACACAACTTTCGGCCATAAACGTGATACCATAGTCAAGGCAACAGTACTGGTATGTCCCCTGTACCATGATCTTTTCTATTTTCTGAAAAATGATATGAAAGATGCTACATATAGTTTACTCATCAAATTTGGCTGCATAAGATTTCAAAATCAGCAATGAAACAGCTTAAAGATTTGGATTGTGTTTGGTTTACTACACTTATCATAAAATCATATCTAATGTTATTTACTAATAATTCTTAAACAACCTTACTTTTTATTTTCCATTTTACTTAAAATTGTCATTTCTCGTTTCTATTTTCTTTGATCATTTTTTTTAAAAATTAGTAGTATCTCAATTTAACATGAAAGAAACGAATGGTATAATCTTCAATCTATTGCGTGATTCACAATACTGATGGTACCATCAACTGGGAGATATAACTTATCTTCAAAACATAAACTAAGTTGTAAGATTTCGACCAAGTAATGTAGTCCCCTGACTTACCCTTTTGGAATAAGAGGTGCCTTTTACCATGTCTTCTTTGTCATTCTTATCTTCAAAACATTAACTAAGCTGTAAGATTTTGACTAAGTCCTTGGTCCCGCATGTCACAGGGTTTTATGGTTGCGGGCTCTGACACCTCCGCTATCACCATGACCTGGGCCTTTAGTAACATGTTGAACAACAGACGCATCATGGAGCTTGCCCAGGAAGAGCTTGACCAAAAAATCGGCAGGGACCGAATTGTCGATGAATCCGACGTCGATAAATTGACTTACATCGAAGCTATTATCAAAGAAACTTTGCGATTACACCCACCAGGTCCATTGGCAATTCCTCACCAGTCGACGGAAGAGTGTTACCTTGGCGGGTATTATCTGCCAAAGGGGACTCGTTTGTTTGTAAACTTTTGGAAGCTGCAAAGAGATCCAAAGCTGTGGTCAAATCCCGAGGAGTTCATGCCAGAAAGGTTTCTTACAACAAAAGCACATGTTGATGTTTACGGTCAGCATTACGAGCTTCTTCCATTTAGTTCAGGAAGACGAGCTTGTCCTGGGATTAACCTGGCCATGCAAGTGATGAAATTGACACTTGCGAGGTTACTTCAGGCATTTAACTTCTACAGACCATCGGAAGAGCCAATCGACATGACCGAAGGCCTCCGGTTGGCCTTGTTCAAAGAAACTCCTCTTGAAGTTATGGTAACCCCACGTCTTGCTCTTGAGCTCTATGATCAACAGTAGAGACGGACCAAGGCAATGATGCACCATACATGGTCTTACAAAAAATAAAGAGAAATAATATACAGTGACGGAAAAACGTAAGCTTTGTATAAAATAATGCAGGTTGCGAGCTGCCCAGTAATCTTCGTTAATTTATTATATTAGTTAATATTCAAACGTGTAATCCATTAAACATGAAAATGTTACACAGCATATTCTATTCTAATCTTATTTTATTAAATTTTATCTACATGTTTATTTATACCCTATATAATAGAAGATGATAAGAATATTACCACTATTATTATGTTGACTTCTTACTAAGGTTGTTTAGCTGTAAATATGGGTGTTTTTGGACTTGTGGCCATCGATGTTCTAACACTATATCATGGTTATTAGAAATGTATTGCCTACCAAAATGCTTTGGAGTTACATTTCTATGTCTCTATTAAGACGGCTGGAATTTAGTGAGACGAGGAAATTACTTCAGATGCCAAGAATTAAAGACATTGTCAAAAAAAAAAAAAAACAAGAACATACTAATGGTATTTGATTTGTTGGCAAAATAGTCAGAAGGAACGAACACTGAGAGAATTAAAGATAAATTAAAAGAGTTTGATTTATCTAATCTTAAATATAATTTAAAATTATAATTTTTTATCAATTACCAGTATATTTAGAAATTTAGTAGTTATACGTAAAGAATGAGTTGAAAAAAGTAAAGATATTTTAATTAAATTAAACTTGAATGTAAAGTTGAAAAATTTTATGATTAAATATGAAATAATTAATAAATAAAAATTAATATGAAACATTGAATCTTATCTATTCATAGCTGATATTTAATTAAAATTATTTATAATTTTAAAATTAAAATTTAATTTTAATTAATTTATTAAAATATTTAAAACTTATTATAAATAGATTTAAATTTTTAGGGAGCTCTTTCAAAATAAGGAATGAATTGTGATTCTTGTTTTATATAAGTCATTTTCGAAATAAAGAAAATGACCTCGTAACCATCCAGATACTGCATAGTGTATGTTCTTATGCCAAATATGTTTTGATGTATTGGAAACCAGTGATAACATGAATCTTGTTGTCAGACTTTTATGGCTGCAGGCTCGGACACCTCATCCATCGACTTTTTTTTTTGAAAAATTAAAAAATCTTTCATTAAATTAATTGGAAACAAATTGACAGTACCGAACATAGACCGTGTCCGTTAACATTCATAAATCGAGAGATCTTATCCTCCAACCATCCATAGAGCATTAACATCTTACATGTCCTGTCTCTCTCCAAGCTCAATTGAGCCACACACCAGAGATAATTTCACTCGGTACACGACACACCACCAACCTCATCCATCAACTTGTTAAACGT
Source organism: Erythroxylum panamense (assembly GCA_027123425.1). Taxonomy (NCBI): domain Eukaryota; kingdom Viridiplantae; phylum Streptophyta; class Magnoliopsida; order Malpighiales; family Erythroxylaceae; genus Erythroxylum; species Erythroxylum panamense. The sequence continues at coordinate 3,036,933 of JAOTIZ010000001.1, forward strand.
CAAAACGTGTAGTCTGATTCCTAAAGCGTGCCCAGGAAATTTTCCAACCATAAATTTGGGAAATATGGATTTGCAAATTGCAAGACAAGTTGTTGTACATTTAAGTTTATTTGTTATTTATTGTTTATGTCCCATCTTTTACCTAAATTAATTAGTTGTTTGTAGGGATCATAGTGGGTTTTTAACCTCGATTAATATCTGCACTACCCGATTCAAAAAAATAGATATAGAAGCTAAAAAATGAATTTTAAATGGATGTTAAAAAATAAATGTGGATATGGATTTGGATATGGGTCTAGTGATAATCCAAACCATGAATACCCATATTCTACCCGTTTTTTTGTTAACTCTATTTTTTCTGTTTTTTCTTGAATATTTATGGTTAAATATAATAAAATATTAATATTTTATGAGAAGAAACAACTTTAAAATCTCCACTTTACTCCTCAATATTCACTTTTTTCATCATATTTTATTTTCTTATAGAATGATAATAATGCAAATGATATGGAGATGAAGTTTTGAATGTTGTGGAGTTCACGCAAAAATAATTTGAAGCTTTGAATATTTCAGTCTTTGTTCCAGTTCTTAATTGTGAAAAATATATGTTGTCTTTGTACTAGACATTATGATTTTTATTATTCCAATTTTATGATTTTTTAAAACATACAAATCAAAATCTTGACTTATTATTATTAAAGTAATTTTAATTTGGAGCGTTCGCAAAAATTTGCTCTTTATATTTTTTATTTAGAAGTTATATTTTTATGTACTATATAACTCGATGGATATCCAAAAACTCGAACAATCCAATAGATTTAGATATAAGTAGTAAATCGTAAAAACCGATAAATATAGATATGGATATGGGTTGAGTCATAAAAAATAAATATATATATGAGTAAAGTAATACCCGAATTAAACCCTACTTATTATCATTCTTACGCGGACAGGAGATGGTTGAAATTCCAGGGCTAGACTTTCTAAATGGCTCCAGGTTTTCTTTTTCTTTTTTTTTATTAGAAGGAAGAAACGTTATAAATTACATGATTAATTGCGGGATGCTAATCTCAATGATATCCTTTAGAAAGATCGAGGCACACCTTGAGAGGGCATGTACAGGCTCTTCCTAAAACCAACTTGTAATGGGAATTCATGTTTTCCCATTCAGGACTTCCTAGCTCCGTAATGACGACGAAGATTATAGAAAATAAAGTATACATGATCATGACTTTTTAAGGGTTTTCCACGTTCGTAATCGTACCCGTTCAGTCTAGAACAGTGCAATTGGGGTTTGACAATGAAGTTTCAAGGGCAAACCAAAATGTATATAAAAGGACACGCATGAGAACTGAGCATGCTTTCACGCGGCTTAATTAGAGAGCGAAAGCTAAGTAAGATGACGAGGAGAGGACCTAGAAACTATTCAGTTTCAAGCTATGTTTTAAAATCTGGACCGAATTGGCCGATTTGATCGGTCTGATCGGTAACCGGTTGGTAGTTCGGTCCGATTGATCCTTCAAAATCGACTATAAATTGATCCAGTCTGAACCGGTCAATTGACCAATCGGATCGGTCCGATCCGACCGGTCTGACAATAATTATTTTATTTTATTTTATTTTTTAAATTTTTTATATTATATATAATTAAATATAATTATTGCATAATTATTACGTCACACCGGTTCGACCGGTGGTTCAACCGATCGAACTGATCAAACTAGTGATCAGTAAAGGATCAGTAAAGTTACTTATTAGAATGACCGGTCTAAATTTTAGAACATATTTCAAGTATAGATTTTAGACCTTGTCAAACTCTAGACGCGGTCTTATATGGAAAGTTTAAGGGCTAGAACTGCATGAAAATGAAGATAAGTATAATGGCACGAACAATACCTTTATGTTTTGGTTTTATTAGAGTTGAATGTTGAGTCAAAGTAAACGAGAGTAAGACGGAGTTATATCAATTTTGGATTATTTAATATTTTTACTATTTTTTGTGGATTTCACTAGTAGAAATTTAAGATAAGATGGTCTAAATATTTTATTTTTTTAAATCTTAAGAAGCCCAGTGCATCATTAGGTTCTAAATAACTCCGCCTTTATGTGTATATATTTAATATTTAATTTTTTTAAATATTGGAGGGTCCAGTGCATCATTGGCCCCCAAATAATTCCTTCCCGATTGTCACTCATCTCCACTCATCTCCTTCTCCTTCTCCTTCTATCATATTCAAGTTTGTCAACTTGTTATGTTTTGCATTTAGTGGTCTTGGTGGTGGGCGGTTCGCCTGATGGTGAATTTTGTATAGAAGAAATAGAGGAGTGTAGTGATTCTGATGAGAAAAGGTTTTCCAATTAAGAACTGTTGGGTAAGAGACATTTCCAGAATAAGGCTAATTTCGATTCATTTTAATGGCCAATACCTGCCAGATTTAGCTCAATTGTCACAAATTTGGGTTTTGTTATTACTAAGGAGTGAAGCAAAGCCATAAAATGGACAGAAAACAAGGGTTCTTATTGAATTTTAAAGAGAAGGTGGTTAGAAGGTCATTAGCACTACGGTTATAAAATTCTCGTTATCTTATTCCTATCTTATTCTATGAGCATCTATCAATTTAATAAATGAGGCCCATAAAAAATAAGAAGGAATAGAGTAACGAGAACATGTGATCTGAACTCTAAGCTAAAGTCTTTCACCAATGTAGAGTATGTTAGCAAACTATCCAACGCATGGCATAACTTGACCCACTTGCTATGATACGTCTTGTAGTTATTGAAGCATGTTTTATTAGTTAAAGATGTGATCTTTGGAAGTTTGAACATGCATTGAGTAGTGCTAAATCTCCCAAAGCTGTTGCCTTCTTTTATAATTGTTTCGTCTGTATTTTTCCCTTCTTTGTCTATGTAACCAAAGAATGGTCTTTGATTTCGACAATGCTTTTCTGGACCTAAGTTGCTCTGTTCTTATACATACTAATTTCAAGCTGAAACTTCCTTAAATTGTAAAGAACTGCTTTTTTCTTTAATCTTGATTTCGAGAAGCCATTGTCCTCTTCAAGCACTCTGCAAAGAATTTCGGAGGGGCTTGAAATTACTTTGTCGTAACTGGAATTTGAAATAGACATCAAAGAGGTTGTTGAGATTTTTGGCTGATACTAATCCAAGAGATGAGATCCTCTCTGCCAAATCCTGTCCCAGAAGATTTCATCACATTGCACAAAATTGGCACAAAGGATCAGGCATACAAGGTCTCATCCAGTAATCCAATGTCTAGATGTTTTATTTCGTTATTGTAAGCACATGATAAGAAAGCTGTGGGAGAGTCTATTCCAATCGGGTCATTCACGAGCTCCGAGGTAGATTTGCTGAGTGTTGGACTAATGAGTCCAGATCTTCTGTTTAATATTATGGTGTCTTATTGTGTCTAATGAATCTCAGTCATTTATTTATGTAAGTCCCATACAGGTCCTGCGTGGGTCCTGTAAAAAAAAATGGCTAAAAATTTTATAAGACAGAATAAGACAAGATAATATTGGACAAAGAATCTTATCCTTGGACTAATATAGTCATTTGTTTCCTCTCAAGAAGCATTAGTTTCGCTCGGGGATATGTAACTTTTGTGTATCAAGAGTTCTGAACTCATTGTCCAGTTTCCTTTAAAGTGAAATGGAAACCAGTTTCATTACGGCATTAATTGTTATCGAGTCTGACTTTTCCTAGAACAAGTTTTGAATTGATTTCCTCTCTCTTTCCCTGTGTCTAGCACTAGAACCACTGATACCAGTGAACGAGAGGTCCAAAGAGCTTGGACATCATCGCCTGTTTCGGACTTAACAACTGCATGTCAATGCATTTTCACTCGGTGTGTGCGTGTGCTATCTCGCATTCAACTCGTCTATTCCCTTTTGAAAAGGGTTACCTGCTTATTATCTATGAACAATACAAGATCAAGTGAATCCCTAATGATTTCACAATGTTCAAATAAACTAAACAAAGTATGCATTTTCCAATGTCTTTGCCCTATCAGCAGCTTCACCACGCTCCTTCTGCTTGCCTGCCATGGAATAACCTCTCTCCTAAACCAGAAACATAATATTTGTCATGGTGATATGCATCTAAAAGAATCCCAATTTAGAAGAATGTAATATACAAGCCAGAGATGTACCAGTAATCGCCATAAGAAAGGTACTCCTTCCCTCTTTTTTATCTGCTTCTCAAGTACTTCAATTGCTAGAATTCCAATAAAAATCAGGAAAAAAAAACATCTTTGTGATTAAAAGAGGAGAATGAAGATGATGGGAGATGTATTTCATACCCTTATGAGCTTGTCCTGTGTACAGCAGCATACTGTACCAGACTTCACTGAATACCTCAAGTTGTTCATCAGATGCTCCAATTATCTACAAACAGAAGTTTAAGTCCACATATCAACACATGCGAAAGGAACCAGCATCCAAAGAATCAACTCTACGATGGCACATGCCTTACAAAAATTGACATCAAAACCTGGACCGAGTATATCCAACGCTTGTTTTTGATTTCCCTTGCCATACTCAAACATGGCTTCTGCAAGCTGAGATGAGTGCAAAAGGCATTGACCCAACGTTAAAATTAATGCTGAAGTCCTGTCTAGACAGGGATAGTAAGAGGAAGTGGGAATTTAAAAAACTAAAACAAGTGCAACTGGCAAAACTAGAATGCAGAGAGAACAGTAATCTGCACATACCAGAATGCCACTCTGCATGATTTGTTGCTTCTTTGTGCTCATTTTAGAAAACCTACAAAAAGAGAATGCAATTCCAAATAAAATACACGTTGGATGTCTCCCAAATGAAGGAAACATAACTGCTACCCATACTTGTCTTTCAATCCCTTAAGCAACTCTTCAGCTTTGGAAATTTCTCCAGATTTAGCTAAGGCCCACAGTATTAACACGTCAAGGTGCCAATCCAAGTACCAGAAGGTCTAACATGGAATGAACATTGTATGGATGTCATCACATGGAATAAATGGGGGACAAAACATATCAACTAGATATCCATACTGAAATATGGAACTTAAATTTAACTGAAAACTAATGCTTTGATCTATATCTCCTTGATAGTTGCACACCTAATACTTGAGGTAAACCAAAATCAATTAGTTTGAATTTAAGTTTCTCATGCAAATCCACTTCATTGCAATTTTAGACAAAAGTCTCTTAGAGCAACATGAGCCTAATGAAGTACAAACAGGAACAGGTGGCTAACATATCCAAATCAGAAAAATTCATGTCTGGAATTCTAACATACCGAATAACTAGGTAATTTTCTTTGCCAGAACTAACTGCAGTCTATACTGCAACACAGACTACCACTACACTTTACTTTCTCATTGACAGCTACGCGGATTTCTGTCAAAATTTTCAGAAGCATGGATTTTCATGTCAAATTTAGAGCTCTATGGCAAAGTGGCTGGCAATGATTAGTCAAATGTTGCCAGATTCAACACAATAGCATAACCATTTCTAAGTCTTCAACAACCAACGTCAGATCAGTTGCATTTTAAGACTTTTTGTTAACAGCGTGTCTCATAACTTACTTGATCAATTACACGGGAAGCCAAGACCTTCAGACGATCACTAAAGGTTTCAATCTCATCCCGCACATATACACGCAACAGCAATCCCAGAGCATTTATATATACCTGAATGCATAAGGAAACACATTTTTAATTTGAAAGTCCAGTACATCTTCAAGAGAATGCAAAATAATATACCTCTGCAGGTGTGGCATTGTCTCTCTCCAACTCGTTCCAGATATGATGGTCATAAACTTCAAAAACCTTTTGCATGGAAGAATGACCTTCCAAGTAACAAAGAGCCACATGCCACCAATTATGTGTCAGCCTGCAGGCCAAAACAATTAACATGCCAACAATATTACAGATGAAATGTATAGCTACATGTAATTAAAAAGATTTCTGTTCATACATAAATGATAAACAAGAATTCCATGAAGATGAGCATGCTTCCATAAACTCCACCGCTTCCTTGAAACGACACTCATACTGAAGAACATGACAGACCTACACATGCATCCATAAGATTGAGTAGCAATATATCAGGAAATTCTAACACATTGAAATGGGAGCTTCTTGTTACAATTAGTGACAATTTCCCTCTTTTCCAGCAAATGGAAACTCTGCTTCTTATAAAGACTTGCACATAATGACAAATAAAATTGAACGCCAAAATGGAACATAGGAAAATGATATTTTTCTTTCATCAAAGCATGCTAAGGACTAGACTCACGGCATGTTGTGCCCAATAGTCTTGTGTATTGATCTTCAGTCCCTTTCTTGCAGCTTCCTCAGCATCAGGCATTCTGCCAAGCTCTAGTAACGGAAAAGCAAGCATTCCATACACATAATCTTCTTCTTTATTGTGGGGAAGAACCTATCAAAATCAGAATTCCTGTCACACTAGCTAATCATAAAGAAAAAACGCTGAGGCATTTGTGTAAGAAATAGAGATGAACCTTTTGTACAAGGTCCAGAGATTGATTAGGTCTACCCATGTAGAAGCATAGCAGTTGAGCTCTTTTCAAAGAAACGAGATCTTTTGGGTAGTCATTCAGGAGCTGCAAAATAAATACACACCAAATAAATGAGAAATTTTTCTCAATAAAATCTCAGATGCAAACATACCAAGTTATAAATGGACATATGGCTATAGTTCGTAAAAACTCTACACAAAAAGAGCACATAGAAATCGTAACTCATATATTTTATTTCCTTCACCAAGTGTGGCTCAACCCATCTTCTACATGAGTATTCAAAGACTTCTTACAAGATTTGCCCACCTTAGAATGTAGCTCCACAGCAACATCGTCGTCTCTATTCTCACAAATCAAGGAGCTAATTGCTTCAAAAACTGCTTTCTCATAAGAGGTGGCTTGTTCCTGTTAATTGCAGAACTTTTTCAATAAATAGCGAAAGCCCCACATAAAAAGGATCTCTGTGAGCTTGTGTTAGGAGCATCTACGGAAAATATGAAGTTAAAAGATTTACAAGTTTAGACTTTGCAGCAAGTAGATGAAAAGGTGCTCGAGAAGGATCACTGGAATAGAGAAAATGAGCAGCCAAAATATTGGCTAGTACGCAGTCTTTGTCATGACCAGGTGCTTCCAATATGACGCGCCTTTGTCTCCCATAACTAAGCACCTTTATATCAACCAAAAAAACACCCAAACCCGTATCACAAAATCCACCCACGAGTTCTCCATCAAATCAAGGAAGTACAAAGTGAGAAAGAAGACAGGAAAAGAGAAACGCACACCTGGTGATAATAAGAGTTGATGGCCGAGATACAATCATCTGAAGAAGTCCTAACCTCGTATCCCCATCTATCCAGTTTCACTTCAACACCCCTTTCCATGTCTCTCAATGTCGCCTGCTTAAAAATCTCACTGACCGTGTTGCTCTTATTATAGAAGTACCGAAAGAATAAGTACAATTGCAACTATACAAGTATGTCGGAGACAAAAACAAATGTCGGAGCCATCTTTTGCAATTCAAGAGTTGTGTCGGAGATAACAAGTGTTGGCTGTATCTTGTCCTTGTTCTACAAAGATGGAATCTTTTGGCCGCTTTCTTCTTCCTTTATACTTATGGGTTTATGGGTGCGAAAGAAAACCAAACCTTCCTCACAGTAACCATGGATCAACTTCAACTGCGGTTTGTTGTGTTCGTGTGCGGTGGCGATAGTGCCAGTTTTTAATATTATCTCGCATACAGACAGACTTAGCTTGTTTGAGATAATGGAAAATTATGGATAGACGGGATCAGATTCTTTGCTTCAGTTAATTAGTTTTTAGTTTTTACTATATTTTAGTTCTATTTTATTAAATCTGAACCACAAATTCATATAAGATTCACATAAACGTGAGAATCAGATTAAGTAATACAAGATTAGAATCAACACATGATTGAAACACTGAGGGTTGGGACTTATGATTGTTCTTAGCAAGTCCTAACTAGTTTCTTGAGTAAACCAAACCAAGGACATATGATCCCATGGAAAGTGGTAAAGTTGAAAAGGGAGTAAAAACTTTGCTTGAATTTTGTTCTTTTTTTAACTTTGTAAAAATAAGTTAATTTATAAAACATAAATTTATTGATAGTTAGTCATCATCATCATCATCATCACCTAGTCTGAAATCCCGTAATGAAGCAGGGTCTGGGGAGGTCCGATAGTACGCAGCCTTACCCCTACATAATAGAGAGGTTGTTTCCGGTGGACCCGCATGCAAATGAGACAATATAAGAATGATATGGAATACAGAAACAGTAAAAAGAAAAAAGAAAAAAAAAGAGAGTTAGTATTCCCCAAAATTAAAATTATGATAATAACTAAATAATAAATTATTGGATTTACTAAATCACATAAAATTTATAAATTAAATTTCTAAGTAGATGAGATCTTTTTATAATTCGATCAAACTAAAACATATTTTCATCATCAAAACTTTAATATTTAAATATAAAATAAATTAGTTTTAATAAGTGATTAAGTAATTCAAAATTTAGTGGATCTAATTTTAGTTTGTCGTGTATCTCCCCAAATCTCAAATACTATTTATATGAGTTTTATTTAATTGTTACTATTTATGTGAGTTTTATTTAATTGTTTTTTTTAATAAAATGAAATTAAAATAAGAAAAGAAAAAAAGAGTAAAATACCTAAATTGTTATCGGTGAAATATTACAAGGGTGGACTTTATTTTACTTACAAGTGGTGACCTACTAAGTAAAGAGTTTTTGGACTGGCCATAGGTGGAAGAGACGATTGGACGATAGCTGTTTGGTGAAATAATCAAGAAGAAGCGGATCATCATCGACAGATATTAGATGTTGGTATCTCTTGAGTTTGTAGAGAGTACTAAATTGGTTATAGTTTCAATTTGTAATAGAACTTAGAGGTAATTGTACTTGTCATTGATATTATTGTTGTTGGTTGTCTGATTGTACTCTTGATTATTATAGTGGATCGATTTTAGTCCATAAAAATTCGGACTGTAATTTTCCCCTAGTCGAGAAGAGTTTTTCATGTAAATAGCTTGTGCGTTGATTTAGTTTCTTGTACTTTATTTCTTATGCTATTATTGTTGTTGTAATTGTGGTAATTTTTTCTGACATAATCTAATGTGATCGAATAATGTGTGAATATATTTATACAAATTAGTTTAAAACTAAATAGAATTTATTCAAAATTTGGATTATATATTATCTTTCATTATATATGTATGTATGTATGTATAATATGAAATAGAGAGTAAAAAAGGTGTGCACTTTCCTTTGCCTAAAAGAAGTACACTCATATTTTAGTTTTTAGCACCTACAAGGATCATAAAGGTGGTGTGGTGACTACTTAATCTAAGATAATAGCAAAAAGATATAAACTTCTCATATATTTTAAGAAATTTTGGAAAAAATCTTTGGTCTTTAAATTTTTTTTAAAACTCTTCATTTCTGTTTTTCTAAAAGAGTCCGTCATCTTAGATTTCAGTTAAAAATAATAATAAAACACACGCAATAAGAACATCATACGTGAATTAATCAAATTTTGTTAATTAAATAAAATTGAATTAAATTAATAATTTGAGATAATTATAATAAATTATCAGTTTAAGTTTAAGAGCTGGGTTGAATCGTAATGTAAGCAACATTTTATTAGTCTATGTCTATTATTCATATTGCATATGTCTTGTCATGATTTTTAACTAAAATCTAAAAGAAGGGAATTTTCTGAAAAATAGAAAATTAAAAAGAGATTTTTCAAGAATTTTACAAATTAGGAGATTTTTTAAAGCTTCTTGAACGACAAGGAATGTCTATATCTTTTACCCTAAAAAAATAGTATGAACATGTGAGTTCAAGAAATATTAACAACTTATGTGGAAAATGCATATTGCTTGAATCCTTGAGAATTCAGGAGACATAAATCGATTTATGGTGTGTTTCTAGGTGATCTTATCTTGAACACTATAGATTCGTTGATGTATCATGCTTGGCATGGAAAGGTTGTTTTATTTATTTACAAATGAGTTAAATTCTTTTAATTATAACCTGGTTTTACATATTATTAATCTACCCCTAACTTTAAAATAAATAATTAAAAAATTAATACTATTCAAAACTTTAAAAAATAATAATAAAATATTTCGACTTTTAATTTATTTAAAAAATAGGTTGTTATTAGCTTTTTAGTTAACCTTCACACACTCATGAGACACGTGGTTAACATGTCTTTTTTATTTCCATGTCATATTAAATACTAAAAAATAAAAATAAAATATCAAACCATAAAATACACTATATGTTGCCTTCTTCCAACCCTAAAAGAAGCCCTTATGTTTTGTATTTATTTCCTCATAAAAATCATCTTGTTTTTAAAAGAATGGTTATATTGTTCTTGAAATTGAAAAACACTTATAAGCATATGAATTGACCCATAATTTTGTGAGAGACCAATCACAAGAGAATGATGGCCATAACACTAAGGTTTTCAATTTCATGCACAAGATCACTACCTAAATAAATTGTAAGCATCATGTTTTGGTCGAAGCTTCTATAATATCTCTCTTCCTTACCTTCAACAACACTATAAGGCTTTTAGACAAAAATTTTTGCAAATACAAAAAATGTTGAGCATACCAATTTATAACATGTCAAGGACCTACTTCTCAAGATATATCCACCATAATCAGAATTGGTATATCCTACAATACCATTAGTTATATCATCAAAACCATAAATTAAACAAATGTTGCTCCTGCCTTTCAAGTATTGCATAATCCACTTAAGGAATGATAATAGATAGTGAAATTCTAATTTTACATATGTCTAAGGATACTGAAATTATATTTCTTTAAGTCCTCATATTTTGTGTCATGAGTCTGATAATTGACCCACTCATGACACAAACATCGATTTATTTTTGACTTCTTAATTTGTTTAACTCATATGAGTTTGGAGCCAGATTCATGTCCCTTTCTGGCATCAGTTTGCTTCTGTGATTTCACTTTCTACTAAAATTCAGGTCATATCTCACAATTATCTACCTTGGCTTAAATTTCTCCATAGTCTAATCAATAATCACCCTATGCCATAATATCCTTAAAGGATTCAAGTTATACGAACATTCTCTAAGTTTATATTATGCTTGAACTTTTATACACATAATAGCTTGGCCAATATATTTGCTAGGTTCTCAATTACGACCATCTTCTGTACACCTTTTTCCTCAATGATATAGTCAACGCACCCAGTGCATAAGGCTTCCCGCTTTGCAAGTAGCCTTCCCTATGTATTATTACAAAGAGGTTATTTCCGTGATTTGAATCTGTGATCTTATGATCACAAAAGAGCAACTTTACCAGTTGCTCTAAGACTCAACCTTAATGATATCTCAAATAAAGTTTAACTTAATATTAATATGCTTTATTCTTCATCATAGCTAGATTTTTAGCCAAATTCAACCACTATAATTATCATAGTAAATAAAATAGTTTTGCACATCCATACCCAAAGACCATACGATCATATACCTTCTTTAACCTCTAATGTCAATAACATATTTTCTTCTATTATAGATAAAACAATTTTCAATTGAAGTGTTGCTTTTCAACTAATTGCACATCCAAAGAGGGTATATGATATAACATGTCAAGGACGTACTTATCAAGAGATCTCCACCAAAATTAGAATTGGTATATCCTACAATACCATTGGTTATATCATCAAAACCATAAACCAAGAAAATGTTGCTTGTGCCTTTCAAGTATTGCATAATCCACTTAAGGAATGATTACCGATAGTAACTCTAATTTTACATATGTTTAAGGATACTGAAATTATATTTCTATATGTCATCGTATTTTGTGTCACGAGTCTGATAACTGATCCACTCTTGACACAAATGTTGGTCTATTTTTAGCTTTTTAATTTCTTTAACTAGTATGAGTTTGGCGCTAGTCTCATGTCCCTTTCTAGCATCAGTTTGCTTCTGTGATTTCACTGTCTACTAAAATTTAGGTCATATCTCACAATTATCTACCTTGGCTTTAATTTCTCCAAAGTCAAACCAATAATCACCCTATGCCGTAATATCCTTAAGGGATTCAAGCTATTTGAACATTCTCTAAGTCCATGTTATGTTTAAACTTTTATACACGTAACAACTTAGTCAACATTTTTGTTAAGTTCTCAATTACGACTATCTTCTGTATAAAAACACCTTTTTCTTCAATGATATCTCGAATAAAGTTTAACTTGATATCAATATGCTTTAATCTTCATCATAGCAAGATTTTTTGTCAAATTCAATGACTATAACTATCATAGTAAATAAAATAATGTTACACATCCATACCAAACTATTAATACGACCATATGAACATTACCCTCTTTCAATTAAAATATGTCCTCATATTTTGTGTCATGAGTTTGATAACTAACCCACTCTTGGCACAAGCATCGGTCTATTTTTGACTTCTTAGTTTCTTTTTTTTAAGGATTAGTCTGGGGACTAATCCCTCTGCGGCGGGAACATCTCAAATCAAGGAGGACTACCGCTGGCCCCTGGAGTTTGTTGCATTCCTAAGAGTCGAACTCTCAACCTCTTGGTTAAGCGACGAAGGTATGTGCCACCTACGCCAACCCCTCAGGTTAGTTTGCTTTAACTGGTATGAGTTTGATGCCAATCTCATATCCCTTTCTGGCATTAGTTTGCTTCTGTGATTTCATTCTTTACTAAAATTCAAGTCATATATCACAATTGTCTACCTTGGCTTGAATTTCTCCGAATTCTAACCAATAATCACCTTATGCCATAATATCCTTAAGGGATTCAAGCTATGTGAATATTCTCCAAGTCCATGTTATGCTTGAACTTTTATAAACGCAACAACTGTAGCACCCTACTCTCGCAAGACACGTACCCGACATCCTGAGTGATGCCTGAGTACGTACCTCGCAGGGGTGACATGCTAGAACGGTCAAACTTTCGACAACTCAGTACAATTTTTTTAAAAAAATTAATGTTCATACATGTGCACAGAAATTAATAATCAATTTTAGGCCCATTCTTTTCTTTCATATCATCAAAATCACATTTATTATCATTACACTCAAGATCATCCTCATTTACAAGCCTTTCCACTTTGGAAAGTTATTACAAAAAAGAATATTCAAATATACAACTTACAATAATTGCAGAAGACTCAATTTGATACAAAAATAAGAAAATACAAATGCAAACGCAAACGCAAACTGATCCCGACCTCAACCTCTTACTTGAATGCAGTGGATATATTCTTGTTTGCCTAACAGGGTAATTCTTCTGAGCTTAAAAAAGATATTGCAAATTTTGGGTGAGTTTTGCGAACTCGGTGAGTGACCATCCTCAATGACTCACTCAATCACAAAACACATATAGATCATGCAATCACTTAATTCGCATCATTTCAATCATAATCAAATAGCATCACATATCACTTTGATCAATTATTTTACAATTCACATTCAGAGCAGTCACACAGTTCATTTTGTTCATTTGAAACATACATATCAATTTTAAATGCAATGCACGTGAGATTCACTTTCATTTATTACTTTGTTGTGACCGAGTGCCTATAACTATCCCATATTTATTGTGGATACCGAGCTCATTGATAACTGTCCTGTATTCATCGGAGATACCGAGCTCATTTTAAATAGTGAGCCTTCGGCTCTTATATACTTTCTGAGCTTGAAGCTCTTTTTCACAATCTAAGTTTTAAGCTTTTTTTCGGTGGCTACTCCAGTCACAACTACCTTTGAGTTTCATGCATTCGTGTAAACACTTCTCATAAAAAATTATTATGAAATTAAATTAATTTGAATTACTTTTTAATAATATGTAGTTAGTAAAAATATAAAACTACTAATAATCATCTAATAATTAATTTGATTGAAGAAATTTTATTACAATGAAACATAACAATGTTTTCATACTTTTTTCAATTGTAGAAATTCAACTGATATTCGAGATGTAAATAAAGAAAATCAAGAATCATTAAAAAAATTTATACGTATATTGAAAGCCTAAAAATAATTCAACCCATATGGCCCACAAGTGAAAGGGGTTTAAATACTAGAAGTCCTGGAAGCCATTTGGCTAGACAATTCATGCATATGGGAAATAATTAAGAATTCCAGGATTCAAGAATTCTAGGTAGTTAGTACATAATTGAAATGTTCTTTAAAAAATAGTTTAAGGAAGTTAGTAGTTACAAGACGTCCACAATGTGGAAGTTAAGGAAATAGTGGTAGCTAGTTAGCTAAAATGTAGGGAAGTGAGAAGTTATAGCAAAAAAATTGCTTTAGAAAGTTGAGGACTATAGATACACCAACACCAAGATGATTCCAAAACCAAAACAATTACAGTACAATAAAAGTCACTCTTTAAAAAGATCATTCAACCTATTTCAAACACTTTTTGTTATTTTTCAGCTTTCTTCACTTCACGAATTCACCTTATTTCTTATATCGAATTCTCTTATATAGTTTATTATTTCCTTTTGTAATAATCAATTACTTTCTTCATTTTAGATTTCATTTCAATATATTTTACCACTTTGGTAGCTTAACAATTTACTCTTTAAGTTTTCTGAAGCCCACATAAATTTTTTATACATAAATTTTTTTATAAAAGTTAGGTACAAATTCTATCCCTTCTTGACATGTCGCATTCCATATTAAAATCAAATAATTTGAATTGCTTGATGGGACTACGATACCAAAAACATAAAATAGAAAAGAAATTGTTGTACCTCTATCTCTAGAGGAAGAAGTCCCAATATTTTTAAGGAATGAAGGTGTATCCTAGATTGTAGAAAATCTTAAAAAGGTAGCCTTGCCTTCAACTAACTTCCCTACAAGCGAGAACCCAAAATCACCATAACAAAAAGACATTGTTTTCATAAATGAACTTTTAGATTTGAATTCTAATACATCCTCCACAACTGACGTAATCAAAATATTAACAGAGAATGTTGACAAATTGTCTATCACTCTACTATAATTTGCTGGATATAATTCTCTTACTTTAGTAAAGTAAATATCTAAAGGACTTGGGGCATCCTACTCTTAATGTAATGGAAGTTAGAGAATGTAGCCACCTTCCATCTACTTCTTCTATAGATGAAAGATATGTCCCTCCATATAAGAGAGAAGGTATCCTTACAGGGCCTCATCACATGCATCTTGGTAATCAAGGCCTAAATTTCCAATAGATAAGGATTTGGTGGGGAGATTGAAGCTTATAGACCGCAATATAGTTTGAGAGGTAACATTGCAACTATAAACCATTCTATTATTCACCCACCACAATTGAGATTACAAGTTGATATGGAAGCAATCATAGAAGCAATTTATGAATTATATGGACTTGGTTTAAGACATCTTGGTTGTCCAGAATTCCATAACCCTTATTTAGAATAGATTGATAAGGAGAATCCTTATCCTTATGGCTATATAATGCCCAAATTCAACTTATTTTATAATAAAGATGGTCAATCCACTATTAAGCATGTCGTTATATTCACCATACAACATGGAAAATTAGCCAATCGTGAAAACTTCAACTAATTTAAACTCAAGTTATTCCCAAATTCATTGGCAGGGGCCACTTTTTGTGGTATGCTTTGTTTCATACTCAGTTTTTTAGGACTGATCCTGAAGTTAGCATTGTCATAGGTCACTCAGAAGAGCGGTGATAATGTTGATATGTTCATTACTCATTTTAACTGATATATTCATCACTCATTTTATCAAATATATGAAATTAGCTCAAAATGGGTTGGACATTGAACTATAGAAAAATTTGAAGGAATGGAATTTTTTGATTTCTATGAGTTGGTAGCAAAAGTCACCAAATATGAAGAGCTCATTAGGGAAGAAGGTCACCGCAAGAAGATTTTACTAGGAATTTATACTACCAACATGAATTCCTACTATTTGATAGTAGCCAAAGTCAACATCTTTAGAATTTGCATTTGGCCCTCTTTGAAGCGTAAATATGTAGAAGTCAAAAAGAAAATGCAAGCTCCATTGACCCAAGTTCAGTACACCTTTAATACTTCGAAAACATAAGAGATCTTTTATTATTTATTACAAGAAAAGTTTATTACATTAACCATAAAGCATAGAATTCTTATGAAAAAGAAAACTAAAGGCTTACAAATATCATAATACTTAGAGCTACTTGAAAAATTCATATTAGAGATTTAAGAATGAGATCTAAGACCGTATCAATAAAGGAATGTTGATGCTTGCTGAAGCTGACTAGACTATGTTGAAAGACGAAGACCTTATTCCACAATTAACAATTATTAGTGCCACTGAATTCCATTTGTGCCTATTGTTAGACATTAAAAAGAAGTTGAAAATGTGGAAAATCATTAGCGTCAACATCAAATTCAAGAATAAGGTTTTATTCCTAAATATAATACCAACTTCAAGAATTGGGGCCAACGAATTCCTAGGATCCAACAGAAGGTAAAAATCTTAAGAAAAAAATCAACTGGCAGAATTCATACAAGTTTATAAGCAGAGAAGTAAAACTCAAATTCTAAATTATTAGTATAGACTACCTAGACTTTGGTGCCACCACGAGTGACACCATCTGACACTGGGAGCAAGTAAGACATTCAAAGAATATGATACCCTTAACTTGAACTCAAAAACGACTTCAGCAATAGGGATTTATTGCAAAGTCTAAGACAAGTAAACCACCATTAATAGAGAAGCCAATTTCAAGAAACTCATTTTATACGAAACTCGTTTTTACTGAAGAAAGTATCATAGATCCTAACAACAAAAAAGGATGGGTAGAAGTCATTAGCGAAAAGTGAGATAAGACACAAGTAAATTCTACATAAGAAGTCAACTTGCTCTGAAAGCCAAGAAGGGGACTCCTATAAGTTCATTGTGATTGGACATCCCTATTTAATTTCCATGTATTGTTTCATCTATAAAGTTCTCAACATTATCTGGAAAATCTAATGCAAAGAGGATGGAAACCCCTCCTGAGAATGGTGAATGTAGGGTGTTACTATTGACAATAGGACTAAGATTTCTTGAAAAGGTGGTATTAGAAAAGCCAGTTGAGGTTATGACATAGCATATAAGACCTATAAACATTAAGGCTTATATCAACAAAATACCATCTTCAAGAGTTTTGGTGGATCATAGGTCAACAGTAAACATCATACTGAATAAAATGATAATAACCTTAGGAAAAGAAGATACTGACTTGATCCCAACCGAAGTATACGCCATTGCATTCAATGGTACAACTACAAGGGCATAAAGAACTCTTCGTATAAATATTACAATGGGAGGAAAGAATTCGCTAACTATCTTCTTTGTTGTTGACACACATGCTAGCTACGAGGTCTTATTAAGGTGGGATTGGATCCATGCCAACTTTTACATTTCATTATCTCTCCATCAACTTTTACTTTTATAGAAAGGAGATGAAGTAGAAATCAATTAGGCTAATTTACAGTCATTCCATACTAAAGTTGACATGATGAAGGCAAAATTCTGCGAAGATCATATAAGTCAGTGCAAATTTAAAAGTCATTTTGGTGTAAGGAAGGCAAAGAAAAGATGAAAATAGAGGCAGAAAATTTGTGAAAATAACTATCATCATGTTTATTGATGGCCTAATGAAAGTTCCTATTGTAGAAGAGCGATGAGTGAATTCTCACAAAAATATTGGGCGATAATTGCACCTATATACGCCAAATATTGAATTTAACAAATCTTGGAGAATTATGAAAAGCTAAAAGGGTATAAAAATGCTAAGCTAATTATTAAGGAGGAAGAATTTCCAATATAGGATGAAAGTCAATATGAAAATTTAGAATCTGCTCCTACAAATTTTCATAACTTCAAAAATCTAAAAGGTCTTCAATACCATTTGTTTGATTGCTCAACGAAACATATACAAGGGGCAATTATTGATATAATTTAAAAATAATTTAACCCATTTAGCCTTCAAGTGAAAGAGGCCAAAATACTAGAAGTTTTAGAAGTCATTTGGCCAGAGAATTCATGCATATGAAAATTAGATGAGAAGTCCAAGATTCAAGAATTCCATAGAATTAATACATAATTGACATGTGCTTTAAAAAATTAGTACAGGGAGATAGTTAACAAGAATATGGCCAAATGGGCTAGAAGTTAAGTAGTTATAGGAAGTCTAAAACATAGAAGTTAAGGAAATAATCGTAGGTAATTAGCTCAAATGTAAGAAACTGGACAGTTATAGCAAAAAATTGCTTAAGGAAATTGAGGACTAAAAATACACTAGCACCAAGATGATTCCAAACCTATTTCAAACACATTTTGTTATTTTTTAGCTTTCTTTCCTTTGTAAACTCTCGTTTGTTATATTGAATTCTCATATGTAGTTTATAATTTCCTTTTATAACAATCAATTACTTTCTTCACTTCAGATCTCATTTCAATATATCTTAGCGTTTTGGTAATTTAAAATTTTACTTTCTAAGTTTTTCAAAGGTGATATCCACTTATATCGTTGATAAAAGTTAGGTAAAAATTATGGGAGAATTCCTTCATGACACATACACATTCCAAATTAACACCAAGTAATGTATAATTATTAATTCTAGTAAATAATTTTGATAAACATGTGAAAATTACTAAAAATTTGTATATATGTAAATTTATTAATTGTATTATATACTTTGAGAAATGTAAAAAAAGTTTTAAACCTTTATATTTTAGACTTTAAAAAAGTCTAATATACTTCATATAGTATAGTACAATAATTATAATTTTGTGATATGTAAGAATAATATTTGAAGTCAATTATGCTTCTTACTAAATGAAAATTATTTTTTACTTTTATAATATTTTTAATTTTTATAATTAAAGATTAATATTGTGCAACTTTAAAATCACATTTACATTTTACAATACATGTGCGTAGATAATAGCTATGATAACCTTATTATAAATTAACATATTTTAATAAATATGCTAACTTTATAGAAGTGTATGTTGAAAATATTTTGATGTCATACTTTAATCTTTATAACATATGGCAAAATTTTAATAAATAATAATTTCTTTCATCATAATACCATACATGTTTTTTTTACTTTTATATTTTTTAAAACATTGAAAGATTACTATGAAACATGAAATGAAGAAGTTTTTGAATGTATCATGGTTTATAATGATATTGATTTTTTTTACTTATTTAATCTTTAACTAATTTTATGACAGTCTACTTTGTAATTTATAATCATCGTTTAGTTAATAATAAAAATGTCATATCAATTCTATGAATATATTATTAATTTTTTTAAAATATTATCCCATCAGTCTTTTCCTATTATTTACCGTTAGTAACACACATTTTTGCCATTACGAGACCTCTTTTGTAGTCAAGGTTTCTATTTGTGCTGGGCATAACGTGTTTCTGCAAAATCTTTCTATCTGTATAAACTCTCGAAAGACTCATTCGCTAGCACTTCAGTATTTTTCCTTTTAAGCTCTCCTACTGTGACGAAAACGTAGGTATTTTTACAGGATTGAGGTTCCCTTCGGTTGGTTCACTAGTTATTTACTTTTCTCCGTTTTATTTTAGTACTATTTTATTTCATTATCTTTTCGTATTTGTATTAGTTTTATTATTCATATTTTTATCACCTTTGAGTATTCTTAGCATTAGTATTATTTGCATTTATTTTATTTATATATAGATTCTGGTATGTTTATTATTTTTTCTATTTAGTAATGTTATTAGTGGAAGTGTTGCATACATCATCTTTCCACTTCAGTTTCTTTCTTTGCGAGCTCTTCCACTGTTACGAGAACGTGTATATATTATACCCATTCTGTTGGAACAGTAGTTACTACTTAATTGGTATTGTTATTATTATTAGTTTTATTTTAATTTAGTATATATTTATATATTTTTGTTATTTTTTTTATTAATTCTATTTAGTATTGTTGATATTTATTATTATTATTAATTCTATTTCATTATTTATGTATTTATTGTAATTTTAGTTATATAGAAATTTTTCATGCTAGTTTTACTTTTTTTTATAACTTGCATCATTCTTATGTTGCCTCATTTACACGTGAGTCTACCGGAAATAACTTCTTTATTATGTAGGGGTAAAGTTGCGTACTATCAGACCTTCCCAGACTCTGCTTGATTGCAGGATTTTGGACTGGGTGATGATGATGGTGATGAGGATGAATAATATCTTGAAATTTATAAATTAATTTTCAAATATAATACATAAGCATATAACAATTTTAGAATGATTAAATATATAATTCTAATATTATATAATGTATGGCATCCGCATGGAAACTTCCGCCCACATTTATTCCCCTCTGAACGACGTTAAACTGCCGTCTGGACACTAACGAAATCGAGTTATGGCTCTCAGCTTTTCTCCCTCTTTTATGTGAAGAAGTCAGATTGCGGCTGAGACGGCAAATTATGTGGGAGAGAATGCTTCTCGAAAATCCTTCAGATTGAATGATACTTTCGTACTATATTGATGGCCCATTCCTTTATTTCAGTGCTCATGCCAGGCCAGTCGTTCTGGAGAAACTTGTTAAACTATAAGCAGGATCTTCACTCAATTCAAGACCAAGACTATTTATTTAGACTAAATTCCCTCAATAGCATCCATGAAACTTTATCCACACACTAGTAAAGCAAAAAAGAGTACATGATCGACCATACCAGACTGCTATATTGAGGAACTATTATATGCTTAGGAAGATCCGCTATGCTTGGCCTGAAGGATCTTAGCAAACTCGACGAGCTTATCAGTCTCCGGCAACACATCTTTTACGGCGGGATTGGAAGAGAAGCTCTCAGCCCACTTCACAAGACCAGGAGTCTTGGCCTCGTCGATTAGTTTCACACCACCCATCTTCTCAGTTGCTCTAATCCATCCCAAAAATGATCCAAATGCAATATCAAGATAACCAATCTCGTCTCCTCCAAAAAAAGCCTTCCCTTTGCTACTCTTAACATAAGCTTCCTCCAAAAGACCCAGCCCTTCTCCAACTTGTTCCACCAACGCCTTCGTCCCCTCGTCTCCCTTAGCAGTGGCAAGGCCTTTCATAGCTGGAAACCAGTGCACATAACATATACTTGTCACAGTTCCATATATGGGTGCGAAATACGGTTCAAACTAGAGGAAAAAAAACAACCTTGTCATCGATATACACAGCCCAGAAGCGAGCAACGGCACGATCATAAGGATCGGTGGGGAGGATTGAGGGACCTGAGGACCAAACCTCGTCGATGTACTCTACGATGATGAGAGACTCGCAGATGGGCTTGCTTTCATGAATCAGAACTGGGATTTTCTTGTAAACAGGGTTTGATTCAAGGAGAAGCTGGCTTTTAGCACCAAACTGCTCCTGAAGAAACTCATAATCAACGACCTTCACATTAAGAGCAATTCTAGCCCTCAACACAAACGGACTTGGCCATGCACCAATAAGCTTCACGTCACCTTGAGCCATGGATTCACTCTTGAAAATACTCTCTCACAAGGGCTATAAATCTCTCTCAAAACCTATCAAGCTCTGGACCATATTAAGTGAGCGTAACGTGTATATATAACCAAGGAAAGGAAGACAATTCAGAACTGAATAAAGCTACGGTGTGGTGTGTAAGACAAGGGTAGGTGTCATTTATTTTGTGGGGTCTATGCGGATTAACTTACATAAAATTTATATAAATAAATAGTTAAGATTTATCGAAAATAATAAAACACTATAATATTAAATAGGATATAATGAAACGGTACAAAGGAGCGTTACATTCATTTATGGCAGGCTTTATGACCTTTTCGTATGATGTTCACACCAGTGCCGGCCCGGCAGAAAGTTAACGCTAACTAACTAATAAATAGCTTTCTTTTTTAGCTATATTACCGTTGGCTTTAACTTTTAATCTTGAAATCTAAATAGCTTTATTGTTATATTTATAAATATTTTTGAAATATTTGAGTATATTTTTTATTTTGAGTATATTTTTTATACTTTAATTTTTTATTTTCACTAACATACGAATATAAGATATTTTAATTCAAAAATTGGTAGTAAAAAAGTTTCATCGTTATTTCTTCTAAGTTCTAAGTAATAATTTAAAAGTAAAATTTCTGATTTTTTACTTATTTTTTACTTATTAAATATTTAAATATATTATAATTAATTTATAATTTATCATTAATGTAGACATTATATTGGCATTTTGAATCAAAACATAATATTAAATGATATTGTATTTATTTGTGTTTCTTCTTTTTTATTTTTAAATTACTTATTATTTATAAAAATATAATTAAAAATTAATAAATAATTTAATTTTTGTAATTATAATTTTCATAATACTTTTGTCACATTTAATAATTATTGGATTGGTGTTCTTGTAGAGGTTCACATAAATTTAGTTATAATATTGTTAAATCAAAAATAATTGTCGCATGGAATTGACATGCTTACATAGGAGACTTTTCATGTGTTTCAACTTTCATCGCTAGCCGAATCACACCAACTATGGTGTGCAACCCGTGTAATATGCAAGTCCTGTTCCGTCTTTAAAACACATCACTTACGTCATACATGTACACAATCTTCAGGAACTCTTCCTTTTATCAGTTAAATTTAAAAGTTTCTGTGGCTAACCCACACTCGCCTACCGGACCACAGCCTCAGACCTTATTCGACTATTAACAATTATTAGTGCCACTAAATTCGATTTGTGCCTATTGTTAGACATCAAAAAGAGGTTGAAATGTGGAACTCAAAAATAAGGCTTTATTCCTAATTATACTGTCAACTTCAGGAATTGGGCTAGCGAATTTCTAGGATCCAACAGAAGGTAAAAATGTCAAGAAAAAAATCAATTGACAGAATTCATACAAGTTTATAAGTAGAGAAGTAAAACTCAAATTCTAAATTATTAGTATATATAGACAACCCAGATTTGTGGTGCAACCATGAGTGCTACCATCTGACATTGGGAGCAAGTAAGGCATTCAAAGAATATGATGCCCTTAACTTGAACTCAAAAAACAACTTCAGTAATAGGGATTTATTGCAAAGTCTAAGAAAATTAAACCACCATTAATGGGGGAGCCAACTTGAAGAAAGTCATTTTATATGAAACTTGTTTTAACTGAAGAAAGTACCATAGATCCTAACCACAAAAAAGGAAGGGTAGAAGTCATTAGCCAAAAGTGAGATAAGACATAAGTGAATCCTACATAGGAAGTCAACTTGCTTTGAAAGCCAATAAGGGGACTTCCATGAGTTTATTATGATTGGGGACATTCCTATTTAAGTTCTGTTTATTGTTTCATCTATAAAGCTTTGAACATCATCTGGAAGATCTAATGCAAAGAGGATGGAAACCCCTCATAAGAATGGAGAATGTAGGGTGTTACTATTGGCAACAGGACCAAGAATTCTTGAAAAGGTGGTATTAGAAAAGCCAGTTGAGGTTATGACACAGCATATAAACCCCTATATATTAAGGCTTATATCAATAAAAGACCAACTTCAAGAGTTTTGGTAGATCGTAGGTCAACAGTAAACATCATACTAAATAAAATGATAATAATCTTAGGAAAAGAAGATACTAACTTGATCCCAACCGAAGCATACATTATTGCATTCAATGGTACAATTACTAGGGCATAAGGAATTCTCCCTATAAATATTACAATGGAAGGGAAGAATTCGTTAACTATCTTCTTTGTTGTTGACACATATGCTAGCTACTAGGTCTTGTTAGGGAGAGAATGGATCCACTCCAATTATTATATTTCATCGTCTCTCCATCAGCTTTTACTTTTACAGAAAGGAGATAACGTAAAAATCAATTAGGCTGATTTGCAGTCATTCCATACTAATTGTTGACAAGATGAAGGCAAAATTCTATGAAGATTATATAAATCAGTGCAAATTTAAAAGTCATTTTGGTGTATGAAAGGTAACGAAAAGATGAAAATAGAGGCAAAAAATTTCTGAAAATAACTATCATCGAGTTTTGATAGGTTAATGAAAGTTCCTATTATATATAGAAGAGCCTGATGAGTGAATTCTCACAAAAATAATAGGCGATAGCTACACCCGTATATACCAAATATTGAATATAATCTTGGAGAATTTTGAAGAGCTAAAAGGGTATAAAAATGCCAAGCTAATTATTAAGGAGGAAGAATATCTAATATAAGATGAAAGTCAATATAAAAATTTAGAATCCGCTCCTACAAAGTTTCATAACTTCATAAATCTAAAAAGTCTTCAATACTATATGTTTGATTGCTCAACCAAACATATACAAGGGGCAATTATTGCTATAGCTTAAAAATAATTTAACTCATTTAGCCTTCAAGTGAAAGGGGTCAAAACACTAGAAGTTTTAGAAGTCATTTATCCAAAGAATTCTTGCATATGAAAATTAGATGAGAAGTCCAAGATTCAACAATTCCATATAGTTAATACACAATTGACGTGTGCTTTAAAAAATAGTACAAGAAGATAGTTAACAAGAATATGGCCAAATGGGCGAGAAGTTAAGTAGTTACAAGAAGTCTAAAATATGGAAGTTAAGGAAATAATAATAGATAATTAGTTAAATTGTAAGAAACCGTACAATTATAGCAAAAAAATTGCTCAAGGAAATTGAGGACTAAAAATACACTAGCACCAAGATGATTCCCAACTTATTTCAAACACATTTTGTTATTTTTCAGCTTTCTTTACTTTGCAAATTCACCTTTGTTATGTTGAATTCTCTTATGTAGTTTGTGATTTCCTTTTATAATAATCAATTACTTTCTTTACTTCAAATCTCATTTCAATATATCTTAGCATTTAGGGTAATTTAAAATTTTACTTTCTAAGTTTCTCAAAGATGATACCCGCTTATATTGTTGATAAAAGTTAGGTATAAATTATGGGAGAATCCCTTCCTGACACATCCACATTCCAAATTAACACTTAGTAACATATAATTATTAATTCTAGTAAATAATTTTGATAAACATGTGAAAATTAGTAAAAATTTGTATATATATAAAATTATTAATTGTATTATATACTTTGAGAAATGTTAAAAAAAGTTTTAAACCCTTATTTTTAGACTTTAAAAAAGTCTAATATACTTCATATAGTATAGTACAATAATTATAATTTTGTAACATGTAAGAATAATATTTGAAGTCAATTATGCTTCTTACTAAATGAAAATTATTTCTTACTTTTATAATATTTTTAATTCTATAATTAAAGGTTAATGCTGTGCAAGTTTGATGTCAAATTTACTTCAAATTTACTTCTTACAATACATGTGCGTAAGGATGAATCTAGAAATTTTTTTGAGTAGAGGCAAAATTTTATTTTTAATAGAAATTTTTTTTTATTTTTTATGGGATCAAAACCTAAAATAATAATTTTTATATGAAATTTTTTGAAAGCAATGAGGGCACTTGCCCCCAATGTGGATCCGTCCCTGTATGTGCGTAGATAATAGCTATGATAACCTTATTATAAATTAATATATTTTAATAAATATGCTAACTTTATAGAAGTGTATGTTGGAAATATTTTGATGTCATACTTTAATCTTTATAAATGTCAAAAAAAATACTTTAATCTTTATAACATATGTTAAAATTTTAATAAATAATAATTGCTTTCATCATAATACCATGCATGCCTTTTTACTTTTATATTTTTTAAAACATTGAAAGATTACTATGAAACATGAAATGAAGAAGTTTTTGAATGTATCATGGTTTATAATGATATTGATTTTTTTTACTTATTTAATCTTTAACTAATTTTATGACAGTCTACTTTGTAATTTATAATCATCGTTTAGTTAATAATAAAAATGTCATATCAATTCTATGAATATATTATTAATTTTTTTAAAATATTATCCCATCAGTCTTTTCCTATTATTTACCGTTAGTAACACACATTTTTGCCATTACGAGACCTCTTTTGTAGTCAAGGTTTCTATTTGTGCTGGGCATAACGTGTTTCTGCAAAATCTTTCTATCTGTATAAACTCTCGAAAGACTCATTCGCTAGCACTTCAGTATTTTTCCTTTTAAGCTCTCCTACTGTGACGAAAACGTAGGTATTTTTACAGGATTGAGGTTCCCTTCGGTTGGTTCACTAGTTATTTACTTTTCTCCGTTTTATTTTAGTACTATTTTATTTCATTATCTTTTCGTATTTGTATTAGTTTTATTATTCATATTTTTATCACCTTTGAGTATTCTTAGCATTAGTATTATTTGCATTTATTTTATTTATATATAGATTCTGGTATGTTTATTATTTTTTCTATTTAGTAATGTTATTAGTGGAAGTGTTGCATACATCATCTTTCCACTTCAGTTTCTTTCTTTGCGAGCTCTTCCACTGTTACGAGAACGTGTATATATTATACCCATTCTGTTGGAACAGTAGTTACTACTTAATTGGTATTGTTATTATTATTAGTTTTATTTTAATTTAGTATATATTTATATATTTTTGTTATTTTTTTTATTAATTCTATTTAGTATTGTTGATATTTATTATTATTATTAATTCTATTTCATTATTTATGTATTTATTGTAATTTTAGTTATATAGAAATTTTTCATGCTAGTTTTACTTTTTTTTATAACTTGCATCATTCTTATGTTGCCTCATTTACACGTGAGTCTACCGGAAATAACTTCTTTATTATGTAGGGGTAAAGTTGCGTACTATCAGACCTTCCCAGACTCTGCTTGATTGCAGGATTTTGGACTGGGTGATGATGATGGTGATGAGGATGAATAATATCTTGAAATTTATAAATTAATTTTCAAATATAATACATAAGCATATAACAATTTTAGAATGATTAAATATATAATTCTAATATTATATAATGTATGGCATCCGCATGGAAACTTCCGCCCACATTTATTCCCCTCTGAACGACGTTAAACTGCCGTCTGGACACTAACGAAATCGAGTTATGGCTCTCAGCTTTTCTCCCTCTTTTATGTGAAGAAGTCAGATTGCGGCTGAGACGGCAAATTATGTGGGAGAGAATGCTTCTCGAAAATCCTTCAGATTGAATGATACTTTCGTACTATATTGATGGCCCATTCCTTTATTTCAGTGCTCATGCCAGGCCAGTCGTTCTGGAGAAACTTGTTAAACTATAAGCAGGATCTTCACTCAATTCAAGACCAAGACTATTTATTTAGACTAAATTCCCTCAATAGCATCCATGAAACTTTATCCACACACTAGTAAAGCAAAAAAGAGTACATGATCGACCATACCAGACTGCTATATTGAGGAACTATTATATGCTTAGGAAGATCCGCTATGCTTGGCCTGAAGGATCTTAGCAAACTCGACGAGCTTATCAGTCTCCGGCAACACATCTTTTACGGCGGGATTGGAAGAGAAGCTCTCAGCCCACTTCACAAGACCAGGAGTCTTGGCCTCGTCGATTAGTTTCACACCACCCATCTTCTCAGTTGCTCTAATCCATCCCAAAAATGATCCAAATGCAATATCAAGATAACCAATCTCGTCTCCTCCAAAAAAAGCCTTCCCTTTGCTACTCTTAACATAAGCTTCCTCCAAAAGACCCAGCCCTTCTCCAACTTGTTCCACCAACGCCTTCGTCCCCTCGTCTCCCTTAGCAGTGGCAAGGCCTTTCATAGCTGGAAACCAGTGCACATAACATATACTTGTCACAGTTCCATATATGGGTGCGAAATACGGTTCAAACTAGAGGAAAAAAAACAACCTTGTCATCGATATACACAGCCCAGAAGCGAGCAACGGCACGATCATAAGGATCGGTGGGGAGGATTGAGGGACCTGAGGACCAAACCTCGTCGATGTACTCTACGATGATGAGAGACTCGCAGATGGGCTTGCTTTCATGAATCAGAACTGGGATTTTCTTGTAAACAGGGTTTGATTCAAGAAGAAGCTGGCTTTTAGCACCAAACTGCTCCTGAAGAAACTCATAATCAACGGACTTGACATTAAGAGCAATTCTAGCCCTCCACACAAACGGACTTGGCCATGCACCAATAACCTTCACGTCACCTTGAGCCATGGATCCACTCTTGAAAATACTCTCACAAGGACTACAAATCTCTCTCAAAACGTATCAAGCTCTGGACCATATTAAGTGAGTGTAACGTGTATATATATCCAAGGAAAGGAAGACAATTCAGAACTGAATAAAGCCACGGTGTGGTGTGTAAGACAAGGGTAGGCCGTGGGTGGAAGGCATGAGAAAATGAAACGGTCCAAAGGAGCGTTACCCTTCATTTGTGACGGGCTTTACGATGTTGACACCAGTGCCGGCCCTGGCAAAAAGTTAACGTTGACTAGTAAATAGCTGTCTTTTTTAGCTATATTACCGAGAAAGCTGGAGTTCACTTTTAATCTTGAAATCTAAATAGTTCCTGTCATATTTACAAATATTTTTGAAATATTTGAGTATATTTTTTATTTTGAGTGTATTTTTTATACTTTAATTTTTTTATTTTCACTGACATACAAATCTAAGACATTTCAATTTAAAAATAGATATCACATGAAATTGACATGCTTATCTTGCTTACATAGGAGACTTTTCATGTGTTTCAACTTTCATGGCTAGCCGAATGACACCAACGATGGTGTACATACCTTGTAATATGCAAGTCCTGTCCCGTCTTTAAAACACACCACATACATCATACATGCACACAATCCTCAGGAACTCTTCATTTTATAAGTCAAACCTAAAAGTTTCTGTGGCCAACCAGCACTCGCGTACGGGACCACAGCCTCAGGTTGGCTTCAAGAGGGTTGCATCCCATGACATATCGTGTATTGACGGAGCATTTCTTTGCACCTTCAACAGAGACGTTAGGGATTTGACAGGATCTTGGAAGTATCACAGTGCAAATATTTTTCCATGGTTGTGCGTTCTTGATTGTCTTCTCTTTTTGTCTTTCTGGGTACGTAGGTCAAAGTGGGCTCTTCTTAGCCTTGCAATGCAAGAAAAGAAAATAAAAAACAAATCCTATGCACCAGCCGGGAATCGAACCCGGGTCTGTACCGTGGCAGGGTACTATTCTACCACTAGACCACTGGTGCTTGATGAATGAAAGGCTTTAGAGTTAGTCGAACTTAATATCAGATGTGGCAGACAGTACACAAAAGTAAAATATGCTGGAGTGGTCCCAAAGAAATAGAAGGTCTTTAATAAGTTTCTCATCAGACGGGAAAGCCGGGAAGGGTTCCGATAATTGAATTTTTACGGTACGGTGCAGGACGAAATTAACGACAGAGCACAACTTCATTGCTCCCGAAAACCATATTTAGAAAGTGATTGAATGAACCAAATTTAAGTTTTCAAAAGTTGTTATGATCCGTTTAGATAACTTGTCATATCAAAATCAATATGCTACTTTAATTCAGGTACATGATAAATCTGTAAATTTTAATTTTACAAATTCTATATTAAGAGTATCTATTGAAATTGTTAAATTTCGATTATAGAAGAATTCAATAGAGGTCCTTTAAATTAAAATTAGAGCAATCTGATTAATAATGCATCCTTCTTCAATAATTATATAAATCAAGCATAAGCCTTATTTCAATTAAACAACTCTTAAAGCATTTCGTCCCCCATTCCAACAATTTTAAAGTTGTTAGACATATATAATACAAAATCAATCCTTATTCCATAATTTCGGGAGCAGGTATACTGTTCTCATTTTGCTATGTTCATGTGCTTGAATAAATTCTGTACCTCGTAGTATTTGGTTGCTGACCTAACTTATTTTTATTCTGACTCCAAGTCACCGAAACATAAATTTTTTGTTATTTCTAAAACCGTGGAACAAGATTTCTTATCCTTGTGACAGAAACAAAACACATAAGCAATTTTTAAAAATACCTCTCTCCGCATAAGCAATTATTATTATTATTATTATTATTATTATTATTATTATTATTATTAATAAATATTGTTGTAAATTTTCTACTTATTATTAAATTTAACAATTTTTTATTCTTAATTATATTATTAAACTTATTATTATTATTATTATTATATTATTATTATTATTTTTATTTTTATTCTCATTAATAATTATTGTTATTGTTATTATTATTATTATTATTCTCATTATTAATTATTGTTATTATTATTAATTTATTGTTATAAATTTTCTACTTATTATTTTTCTTATTA